>JAKTSP010000045.1:0-554350 GCA_030580255.1 Yamadazyma sp. yHMH393
TTTTTATTTATAACTATAGTTAGATGAAAAGAAAAAAAAAAGAAGGGAAAAAAAAAGGAAACTGATGGATTTAAATCATTACAAAAATTTTCGCGCCCCGAACAAAAATTTTTCGTCTTCTAGAAGAAATGATGAGGGCGGGGGGAGGGTGTGGGATGACTTGTGCGAGGCACTACCTGAACTTTTTTAGGGCTATAGCCCCCATTGTTCCGAAGGCCCTTAGGCGATGGTAGGGTGGGTAGTAACGGTGAAAAGTGGTAAAATGGCATCAGAGACGGTGGCCACGTATTGGTAGACTAGACCAAGCCGTTCTCAGTGTCGTTGTCAGCGACAACGGGGTGTGTTTACAGGTCACTGAAAATTACCGGTTTGGGCCGAGTGTCTCAGATTTTACGAGCCACGACAAGGTAGAGATGGACAGGACCTGGGCCGAAAGATTTAATGAAGATAAAACTTGCCATTGAAATATATCGCGATTTACATAGAACGCAACGGCCACAGCACGAGAAGCGTATGGCGTCAAAGCTTGGGCTCGTCGGGACTGAAATCCAAGCTTTTCACTATCTCTCCGGTCAGAACATACTGGTACCGATCGTCCAAGATTTTCTTCTTGTCGCCATTGAACACCACTTCCGGGAGGTACTTTAAGATGGAAGCAGCTGTGTTGGCTCTCTTCTCCGCCACGCCGTAGATTATATCCACAATGGCATCGGGCTGCTCACCTTGGACCAAATGGGTGCCGCCTTCGAGTTCGTGGCATTCAAGAAGGAACTCTTTCTTGATGTTTTCACGGAAAGTCGAGTTTGCATCGGGAGGGTTCCATCTGGCATCGCCGCCAATGATGTGGACCACTTGGGTTCGAAGCAATGGCACCACGTTGTGAATTTGTTCGAGGCAGATGATGCCGCTGTTGTAGGTGCTGATCTGGCTCAATTTGCTGGTCTTGGTTTTGTACTTGACAGTGTTGGTGGCGGGATCTAACACCGTGTAGCACTCGCCCTCCATAAAGTCCTTCATCACTGCTGGATGGAATGTCTTGTAGAAGGACTTTTTGGTGAAGAACTCAACGTACTCTTCGTAGGAGTCGAACGTGTCAAAGATCACTTTGGCCACTTTGGCAAACACCGCCCCATAGAAGGGAAGCAATTGTGCATTATGGTAGCATACAGGTTCAATGGGGATGATTGTGTCAAACAAATGCTCTTCGTAGAACGCTGCTAATATAATGTGGGCTCCGCCAAAAGAGTGGCCCACCAAGATATTCTTGCTGGTCTTGTTGTTGAGGAAATCCCCCGATGTGCTGTTCTCGTGTTTCACCACATCGACGAGATCCCGAGCACCATCGTCCCATCCATTGATCCAGCCAAGTTTCCCCTGATTTAAAATCGCAGAATCTCCGTGGAAAACTGCATCGAGCGCAATCACCGACCCCAAATACCACTTTTTTCCCGGGTTCTTGTGGCATTGTTCGTACAACTTGCATATATGGTAGTTCCACATGTCCTTGTTCATCCCGGTTCCATGAGTAAATGCCATATTGATCCGTATTTTGTTATCTGGAACGATATTGGTGGTGTACTTGTTGTAAGCCAATTTGAGGGTGGCCGCATCGGCTTCCAATGCCGTAGTGCCGACTCGGCGGGCAGTGTGGGCATCAGTGATCTTCTTTTCCACAGTGAACGACATTTTGTTGTATGGGAGTGTTTTTCGTCTCAATGGAATAGCCCCAGACTTTATACTGATAAAATTAATCCTTGTGCGTAAATGCGGGTAAAATGAAAAAGCCGAAGGACCACTGATTTTTCATGTGATGCCCCACTTGGGAGGATCGCCAGTCTTGCAACCTTAAGTGTAAAAGCATAAGCCACAAATGACAACGCTCATGGCTTGGCTTCTCTGCTGATATCGATATCATACTCGGTACCATCGGACTTGATTCTGTTGTTGAACCGGGCCATTCTTTTCTTCCACCACCGCTTACTCTCCTTCCGATGAACGTCTTCCAATTGGTAATCGTCGTCTTCTTCGGTATCATCGTCCTCTCCCATTTTCTGCTTTTGTTTTGATGATTTTTCGAGTTCAACCTGGAACCGGTCGGCGGTCTTGGAAAGAAGGTATTTGCTGCCAAGGTTCAAATCTTTGAACATGATTTCTCTTGTTCTATTGAGTGACTCGATATCTGCAACCCTTTCTAGTGTGTCGTCTAGAAAATCGTCAAACCCCGGCTGGGAGGCTATCTCATGGAATCCCCGCATCATGGGAATTGAATCTGCCCTCACTCGGGACTCAGAGTCAATGGTGAAGATGTTGAGATTATCGTACTGCTGGATGAAATCTGGCCGCGTCATGATCTGGCGGGCTCTCCATAATGGCAATTCTGGCAATTCGTGATTCTTGGACTGGTCCTTTTCATCTGGAGATTCCTGCCCAATCAAGGTGTTCTTTCTCTTCCTGTCCATTTCCACAAACTCTCTCATCAAAAGCATGGCCGATGAGCTAAACTTTCCGTGCTCCATCACATCGTCATCCATGGACATCCCGAGTATCCCACACTGGTTGAGAAACCACGTTTTCTCTCTGTCGATGATTTCATGGCAGGCATTGATCATGTTTTGGTGCCTGGCCACTTGGGAAACATGTTGTGGCCTTCCTCCAATGAGATCGTATATTTTTTGGCACGACTCATCGTCTAGCTTCAATTGGGGATACCTGTGGCTCGGAAAGTGCTTTTCCCGAATGAACTTGAGGGCCTTCACGGTCTCGGCTCTATTGAAGTCTCGGACATTGATCAATTCGAGTCTTGTTCCTAGTTTCTTCAATTTTTCATACACCCAATAGTCGTCGGAATTGAAGATAATGGTCATCAACCCTGACCCGCTCAATGACTCTGCTTTTTGCTGGAGTAGCTCTATCAACTTACCTCCCTCTTCATTTTCCTTGATCAAATGAGTGTTGTTGATGATCATTACTAATGGTCTGTTATTGGTTGAAACTCTTCTGATGGCCAACTCTTCAAGCTTGTTGAAGGCTCTTTCAATGTCTAGTAATGCTGTGGTGTCTCTTGGGCCTCGTATACTGAAAAGCGACCCGATGTAGTCCTCGTTGAAGGTATAGTTAAGGGCCCTTCCCAATCGTATTCTGAAGATTTCGGGATCGGCATGTGCATCGAATATCGCAACATTGTACCCGTCCACCTTCTTCATGCTTTCCATCAATAGCGACAGCTTGCCTGTCCCCTTTTCACCAATGACAAGAAAGTACCGGCCGATGATTTTGCCGGCCACGATATCATTCAACAATTTCTGTTGGGGCCTTTCAACCCAATAGTGGCTCAAGTCCGCTTCTGCCTTGTCACAACCTTCGCCATCATCGATGTGCTTGCTTGTACGCCTGTGTATGGATATTTGGTACGCCGGGTCCCCGTTGTCGAAGGCCCGGTCTATTTTATCCAAGACGTGCAGGTTGTAAAACTTGTGATAAAGAATTCCTGCCACACCTAAGATCGCAATGGAACTGAATGTTATGCCGATGGTTTCAAGACACTTGAAAAGGAACAGATTGAGTTTGCGCATTGTCTGCTTGAAGCCTGACTCTTCTTCTTCCTCGGGCTCTTCCTCGGGCTCCTCTTCTGGCTCCTCTTTTGGCTCCTCTTCTGGCTCTTCTTCTGGTTCCTTGCGGGTTGGGGAGTCCTTCAGAGGCCCATTACCTCCTCCACCGTTTCCCACACCCCCTCCAGAACTCGTAGCAGCAGCAGTACCAGAGCCACTGCTTGTGGCCTTGTTTGTGCCCGTAGAACCAGAATTGACACCTGATCCTTCGCCTGCGGTAGCACCGGACTCTTCATTGCCTGCTGCTGCTTCAGAATTCCCTGCCATTCCTGGTCCGGACGGCACACTTTCTGTACCTTTACTAGACCCTTCCCCTGATGTGCTCTCGCCAGACCCTTTCTCTGCGGCAAACAGCACCTCCAAAGTCTTCACCTCTTGGCTCACTGCTTTCTCATCGCTATTGTCAGCCTTCTCCAGATTTTTCTGCTGTTTGATCTTCTTCTTCAACTTCCGCTTGTCTTTCTTCAATTTATCATTCTTCTCCTCCAATTCCTCCAGTGTAAGCTCTTCCAACACGTCGAAGGGTAAAAGTGGGTTGATTCTCAAAACTGGCGTGAACGAAAACGCCCTGGCACCAATTCCACCGATTGTTCCTGTTTGAGGTCGCAAGTGGCGCAGCAAAGTCAATGTTGCCCTAAATGTGTGAAGATTCATTACTGATCAAAGTTCCAGTTGCATTAGTGACTTTGGCCAAGCCTTACGAAGACGTGATGGTTCTAAAGCCGCCAAAAAAATTTCGGTGCGGCTTCGCTTTTTGAGAGTGCCTTCCTTTGCTGCTCTCTCATGACAAGTCAAAGAACGATTTGGCGTTGATGGAGTACAAAAGCTTCTCTCTCAAGAGCTTCTTGTCTTGGTAGTCGGGCAACTTGAGGAGATTCACACACGTAGACGCGGTGGGGAGCCGTTCGATGGACCTGCCACTGTTTCTGATGCCAAATTTGGGGTTCAAGGCTCGAAACCCTAGCAATGGTGCTCGAGACACCGACGTAACAAACTTCAATAGCTTAGACCTCTCCGATGGTGACATCTCTTCCACAATCTCCCAGAAATAATGCACGGTGATGTCATTTTCTAGGAACCCGCCGTATTCCACGTTTTGTTTCCAGTCTTCGATATCGATGTTGGATTCTGCTCCCGAGATGAGCATTTGCAACTCATTGAAATCGAACATTTTCAACCAGCTGGACGAGATGATCTCCGTCAACCCTTCGAGGAACTTCTTCGACTGAATGTGCACGGAAGTGTTGAGCTTGAAGTTTGCCATTTGGTGGATATAGTTTAGTACGTTGGACCGGTTCACCTTGAGCGTATCACCATTCTGTGCTAAATCAAATTGGTAGTTTGAGTGGTTGTCGAGCCTGACATTGACACTGAAAGTAAGGTCCAACTCTTCCAACTCGCTGCTGGACATTTTCGTGAGCTTGGTGAGGTTCTGGAAAAGTTCTTTGTCCAACAGATTTAAATCGTTCAACGAATTTTTCATTAAGTTTCGAGAGGTGCACCACTTATTCAAGAAGAAAGATGCAAACGAAACGTCTATCAATACTCCCTCGTATAGGCACTTGCCCACGATAGATCCAAGGAATCTTAAGTACTCGAGGTTTTGCTCGACCTGGTCCATGTCGATTCTTTTGACATGCTTAAAGAATAAATCCTCACTAGGGTAAACTTGATGGTCTGCATTCTCCTTGAAAAGCCTGTAATGTCCTTCAGGGTCGAACCCTTCAGCCACAACACCATTCAAGAACTCCTTGGTTATACCACCGCCATCTATTCCTGCTTCTTGCCCCCCGTACTCGTTGAAGAACAGCACACCTATACGATTTTTGAAGGAGGAACCTAACTTGCCGAAATTGGCATAAGCGTCTTCGAGGACATGCTCCCGTCTGACATTCCCGTGTATTGGAGGTGCCTGAAACATAAAGTGCTGGTCCGTCCCTTGTCTTGCACGATCTAAGTCAATCAAAGTTTGAAAAATGATCACTCTGTCGCTGAACTTGATGAAAAATGGCACTTTGTTTAACAATTCCAACTTGGCGAGTGTTTCTTCATTGGCTCTTGTGGTATTCTTCATCGATGGACGGTCTATTGTGGGGAGATCGTCTTCCATGTCCTCATCTTCGGCTCTCACTTTCTCTTCCTCTTGTTCTGCTATTATGTGAAGCAAGCTGTTCACATTCACAGCAATTTCATTCAAGGTCCAAAACTCATTAGGCAAGAAGTTCAACCGTAAGTTCTTCAAGTAGAGCTGGTTCAAAAGTGATATGGAGACGTCTTTTAATTTTGTAAAATCATCAAAGATCTCTGATTCTCTTTGGCCAGAGTTCAAAATCAACGTGAGGCACAAATTCTTCATGAACACCAAAAGACTGCTCACTTCCGTCAAAGATAACTTATCGTCTTCAAAGCTTTCGTGGTCGTGCGACACAATGAGCCAGTAAGAGTACAATTCCTCAAATGTGTAAAGGGTTTTGAAGAATCCGGTGATAGACGCTTGACTAAGGTTGGAGTACAAGTGCTCGAAGTCTCTGAGTTTCATGTAATCCTTTCGGCCATCGCTGACAGAAGCAATTGCGTTATAGATGGGATCGTTCTTCAACTGGGCGTAAAAAGACCGGTAAGAATCAGGAGTGATAGTTATGAGCACACAAAGCTTGGTTTTGTACTCCGGTACCAACTGGAACAAGGCCGACATGATTTTGATGGCCAATTGAGACGATTCCACGTCTGACCCCCGGAAAAGCTCAAACATGTTTTTGATGAACGTGTTGTCGTATAAGATCCGAATATGGTCAAAGACAGCGGGTGCCACGTCAATATACTTCACCGGGAATTCGTGGGAAGCCAGTTCCTCATCGTCTGAGTCGTTGTCCAACATTCTGCTATGGTCGAATGCTCTAACAGGGAACGAAATGCTGGAGAGAATCTTGTCCACAATTTTGTAGTCCTGGATCTGGAAGTTTGTCGTTTGCGATTGCAAGTACAACAGCAACAACCGGACCTTTCTGGTATCGGATAGCTGGTGAATTGCGGCAGCGGACTCGTCCCTGTTAAGTATACCTCTAAGAACAGGATAATAAGCATGAGCAAACGATTTCTGGTCCGCCACATAATTCAAGAACGACTCATATGAGTCTCTGACGTTGACATTCATAATAACTGCGTCAGCGGGGACATCAGGGTAGCCAGAAAAGGGCACAAGTGCCGCTATAAGCCCCGGGCACAGGAAAGGTGTCTGACTTTTGTTCACAGTGGTACTAATTAGTTCCACAAGCTTTTGGATAACGTCTTTATGGGAATGGAGCTGGGTCAATTTAGCAAGTTGGAGGCACGCTTTGACCAACAAGCGTCCACAGAATGGGTCCACGTCGAATGTGGCCAAATTTCGAAACACAAGGTTCAAGGAAGGCACGATGGCCTGGAGGTCATAAACAAGTTTCCATTCAGTCAAGTAGTTGAAGGTAACCACGAACACATTGAACTCATCCTGGCTACGGACGGTAGTTTGTGTCCATTGAGTGTACACAGTGTCGGAGTTGTGCCTTGTGGCCAAGTATTTCGCCACATATTTTTGGATCAAGCGGCAATTCTTGTCCTTGATTCTTTGTTCTTCTCGTTGTTGCCTCTGGATTTTGGATCGTTCAAGGAACCCTTTAGAGTTGAGTAGGTTGTTCAGTTTCCTGTCACCTAGATTTACCACCCGTTTCTTACTTTGTCCCGTGAAGTTCATCATATTGAAGGTGGTTTTGGGAAATAACTAGCAGTAAATTTGAGATTAGTGATTTCGCAGTTTGGAAGGTATCGAGCCTGAGAGTGGTGATAAATGGCGGACGGGTTTGTTTGTGGTGGGGAAGGGTTTTGTAATCGCGATTGGGAAGTTTGTGGATGAGAAGGTATTGTGGTTAGCAACGGATTCCGGTGATCATGTGTACAGGGATGTTGGTTTAATACGTTTTGATCCAAATTCAATAAATATGTGAAAATCAATAAATAAACTTCTATTTAACGTGGCTAGAGAGATCTAAAAAAATGTAAACAAGTAGGACAGTACACCATACTACACAAATAGGAGAACACACAAAGTATGTAGCGTCCCGATAGGCAAACAAAACCCAGTGAGTAACTTACAATCTTGTAAAATGATGAGAGCACAAGCTCAAAGGCCAGTGTTTGAGTATATTGCACGAGCGGCTTGCGGCAAGTATTTCTTTTGGCAGGCCTTTAAAAACAAGGAGGGATTCAGAAGTCCCAAGTCCATTGCAACAAGTAAGCTGGCTTACCAACATTTTTCAGGTGTGAGGACTTATGGTTAAATACTGGGGCTGTCAAACACCGGGATAACACAAAATTGTTAGTTCTATTAGTAAATGTTCCCAGCACCACAATTTCCACTTTGGGGTTGAACAAATTCGTTCAAGAACTTTCAGGTGCACAGCTACTAGTACAGAGGCACAGCTACCACTTCAAGATACACACTCTAGGAGGTCTCTGATGCCTAAATTGCCCACCGTTTATTTCTTCCTTTTCAACGATGGAATGGTCTCCACTCAACACTGGGTTTCAGAAGAGAATAGTGTTAGAACCGATTATAGTTTGTATGTATACTCGTTTATATCACTGAAAGGGGAAAATGAATACGTCGGCTACTGAAGGACTAAAAAGTAAATGACGTTGAAGAGTGAGTGCATTTGAAATAGCGGATTTTCTGGAGCTCTTGTTACCTCTGGGATGATGTGGCTAAGTCCTTGAATCGAGTTATTTGAACTTGGTGTCTCGGAAGATATCTTACCTCAGTTGATAGCTGCTCTGGAAGAATAAGGTACTGGAAGATAACCTAAGTTGAGAATTAGAGTCTCGTTGAGGGGTGAAGATGAGATGTGTATGGAAGAGGGTCTATGGAAGAAAATGAAAGGCTTATAAGGCTTTTTCGGACGATGTTATCATCCATGTAGCCTCTGTTGAATAATGGCTTTCCGGACAATCATTTACGAACAAACCTTGCGGCTTGTCCAAGTCTCCCCACATTCTACATTTGATCAAGCTTAGTTGATTGTCCATCGGGTCAAATATTCAATGGCCAATCCAGTCAATCCGTTCGGTTTGATTTTGCACCCAGTACCCTCGGAGCTCGCTGGTTAAAACACGCATGGTCGGATATGGCACCCCACATGAACGCTCACGCTTGCACAACTTTTTAATCATGTACACGACTGTTTGCAACTATCACAAAAAGTTTACTCTCATACAGATTCTCACCGTATAATGCATGACTTTGCAGAAACGGCATCCGCTAACTTTTTATTAGAGCTCAAAACTCTGCATTTTGAAAGTGCACACAATTCAGAATACATCACCTGCAGCACAGAAATGACCGACCTCGGATTCTCAAGCGCCACAAAAGAGCAGTGCTTGAACGATACCGAAAAGTGCAACGGCTTGATATTATTAGAAGACGCAGTTTTGATAGCGGCCTACAAGAAGTTGAAACTTTTGGAATTGAATACCCAAGATGCAAGGAGTCAACCAATAAAAGATTTAGCAGATAACGTCAAACGTTTGAGGAGAATTTGACCTACATGGTGTATCAAGATATCGAAAACGATGAGTGTTCTCGCTCTTGGCACAGATTTTACTTTTCACTCCCTTTGAAGATGGATCCTCCGCTTGTACTTCAAGAGCTAGAGGTTTCGGAGCTTCCTGAAGGTACTATTGGGGCTGCGTTTAGATATATTAGAAGAAAGGATCTACCTTACAGGTGAAGTGCCAGACGATCGATTGGAAAATTGCTGTAATCAGCTCGATAAGGAATTGATGTCTCGCAAGAAGAACGACGCTGACACAGGTTCACATGGCTTGCTAGCTATAGGGTCCGCAATGAGTAGATCTTACTCCTGGCAACCTTCATCCGGTGAAAGATACATTTCAAGTGCCTGGAATGACAGTATTAGCCGCACTCTTCTCGTCTTGTTCCGTAGGCTCAATATGGCATTGATATCCGCCTCGATTCCCGAATCCCTTGATCCAGCTTGAGGCCTGATCTTCTAGTATTGGAAAGCCCCGGTAACAATCCAATCTGGAGACCTAAATTCTTCATAAAGTTCAAGCGTCATGGGTTGCATGCATTTGTGAAAGATGGCGAATTGATGAGCTCTAATGCAATGGCAGATGGAGTACGGGAAAAAGTTTGAAACCATTCTCCTTGAGATATATGGGTTCCAAATTGCCTTGAAAATCGATATTTGCATGGTAACTGATTTCAAAACGAACATCTTGATACAGTTGGATTTCGACAATGAGAAATGGAAAGAGTCCACGAACAAGGAGAATTGCATTCCCTTCAAGACAAAGGTGATAGATATTACAGACATTGGTATGACTGCAGGCTGTGGTTGCTGGGTTATCTCATTATTAGGGCCACTTATCTCCGGTTGAGGAATTCAAACAGAGCGAAGCAGCTACGAGGTTGGATGACATGCATGAATTGGACGAGGCAGCTTGAAGATGGTATTCGGCAATTACGCCAAATGGGGGAGATTGGAATCTTTATAGGGAATCTGAGAACTTGCGGGTCAATAAAGGAAAGCGTACTTTCCTCGACTTCACGTGGGGAAAATGTGTAGGGCATCCGGTTGACAATGAGAGGTGGGTCGAGGAATTTAAAGAGTGGGCCGTTTATTTGAACGGAAAGAAAAGGGCACGGGATTACAGGCTTTTAAGAATAGCGTCCATACTGTCAACATAGCAGAACCGTGTACCATGGAGGGATAGCTCTGTATATAAAGGTTGATAGATCAGACGTCTAATACCACAACTGGTTGGATCAAACGAACACATCTGACGTTCCCGTCAATTGAACAACAGGAGGAACAAGGGAAGAGTTGGGTCTAGAGGTAGCGACAGCTAGGGGGGATTGATACGTAGATAATGCTGTGATAGCTATGGAAGATTATCAAAACAAATCACAAGAGCTCAAGGCCGTACCTCTGGAAGTGTATCGATACATTTCAGAAAATAACTGTACCAGATCAACTCATAACAACAATTGACTTTTCAACCCCCAATTCTCTGTAACTGATTTTGTAGGCACAATCTATGAAGCCCGGTGGGCGAATACGGCAATCCTAACGGAGCAGTTTTGACGAAGTGGACGTGGCAATAGCCCAGTGTTCAAGAAAAAAGGATATGTCTGTATGCATTACTGTTAATCATTCCCACTACTGACAAGCAATAGTTTCACATAAAACTTCGAACAAATATCAAGATGGCTCCAGACCATAACTGGGACGATCTTAGCCTGACAGATGAGGATGGCAGCTGGAACAGCCTGGGGTCGATGGTTCGCAGCCCCCGCCAGTTCCCCACTATATAAGGGTCAGAGTGCCCCCATGCAATTTTCATCGATCTTACCATTGACCTTTACTACATTCGAGTGTCGGGATCCAAAGCACCTGGAGAAACCACACAATGGACCGCCACTCTTGCAAGGAGTGCCAAAGAAGACGAATCAAATGCACCAGAGACATTCCTGTCTGTAGTGCCTGCAACAGATTCTCCAGGCACTGTCTTTATGACAAGCACAGTCGAACGGCTTTGACGCGGAAGAACCTCACGGCGGTGGAGGAAGAGCTTTCTATATGCAAAGTGATGCTTAGGAAGTACATGCCGGACTTGGACTTGTCGAAAGTGGTGGAACAACTCAAAAACGGGTACGACGTGGACGATATAATGCCAACAAGAGATGGGACGCCGGCAGGGATACAAACACATGCCGCTAGGCCTGACGGTGTGGGCGAGCTCGTCGACTTTTCCCAGTTTCAGATTCCCCAGCTCCTTCCGTCCACCATCACCGAGTACAAGCCCAAGGCTGCCACCTCTTATGTCTCCCCTGAGTCCAGCTACAACTGGGACGAGAGAAAGCAGGGGGAGTTTGAGCCCAGTATTATCGATGGGATGGCCACCACAGATTCAAACAGCTATTTGGGCGCCGCTTCCAGTGCTGCGTTGATCAACTTGGTCGGCGGTGGTTTCTTCTTGTACGACCGGAAGCGGGCGTCTTCCCTTGACCGGTCGTCGTTGTCGTCGACGCTGTCGGCGAGCCGGCCAATCACCAGGTCGAAATTGGAGCACTACGTCCACCAATATTTCCACACCTACCACATTTCGTACCCCATCATCCACCAGCCGATGTTCATGGCCCAGTTCAACGAGATCATCCCGCCGCCGGCCACAGGCTGGCAGTCGCTTTTGTACATCGTGGCAGCCATTGGGTCGTTTATGTCGCTGGTGTCGCCGGAGGAGAACGACGACTTGACGCTATTTGAACTTGCCAAATCAAAACTCTCCATTGAACACTTGGAAACCGGCAACATCACTTTGGTGCAAACATTGACATTGATGTCAAACTACCTTCAAAAACGAGACCGGCCCAACTCCGGTTACAATTACCTAGGGCTAGCAGTGAGAATGGCCTTGGGATTAGGGCTACATAAGCAGATCGACGACACCAACGAGCTGGTGTTCAACCAGGAGATGAAACGTAGGGTGTGGTGGTGCCTCTACATCTTCGACTGCGGACAGACCATCACCTACGGCCGGCCGTTGGGGATACCGTGCTCCGGCATCGACGCCCGGCTCCCGTTAAATATCCCTGACACAGAGTTGACGGCGATGGCTGCAAAAATGCCACCCCAGCAGCCCCAGCCCACCATCTACACCAGTGTTCGACTCCAGTCGCTATTCCACTTGCTAACCAACTGCATCTACGAGCGGATCATCACTGACCCATTTCCTTCCTCAAGGGACTTGATCAATTGGGACCAGCAGTACTTGGAGCGGTGGAAATCGTTGATACCAGACTACTTCAAGGAAGAAGCGGTGGTGCCCACAGAGTACAAGCTTGCACGGGTAGTGTTGGGGTGGAGGTTCAGCAATCTTCGTATCATCATGTACCGGACGTTTTTGTTGAAGAACGTCGTTGTCAATGCCAAACTGGTGGAAGGAGACTACGACTCCCAAGCCGGCGAAATATGCCTCCAAGAGTGCACGGGCACCATCCGGAGCATGTCTGATTTCTTTGCGTCCAAGCCACAGACCAATCGGATGGATGCCTGGTACTCGCTTTACTTCTTGATCCCCTCGGTTTTGATGCCGTTGGTGTGTTTAAGGAATAACCCCAGCTGCTCCAGTGCCCCAACCTGGCGGTCTGACATCTCGGTTGCCAAAAAGATTATCCAGACCCTCATGCCCATCTGTCCACCTGCCAGCCGCATTTTGAACTTGATAGACTCTTTAGGGGCCGGGTACTTGACAGAGGAACGGGAAGAGGGTGCTGCTGGGACCGACGAGAGCCCATTCTCGCAGTTGCTCAACCTCCACTCCATGTTGTGGCCGGGGTCCTTTGACATTGAGCAGCAGCTCTTGTGAAGTGAGAAGACTATTGATATGCGGCGGAGTATAACAACAGGAACAAACTGAGAGAACTATAGTTTAGAAATAGTGGGACAGGACTCGAAATTAGAGTCTGAAAACCACGCCCCAAACTTATGTACGTCTACTATACGTTTCCGTTTATTGTGTTCTAAAGTGATTGATCTAATAGTAGAAAGCCTCTGGACCATCGTCTTTTTATTCATCTAAGCCCGTGGTTCAGCGACATTTTATAACCTAGCCTGTCAGACCAGTTCCTTTCCCACTAGGTCAAGGTGTAGCCTCCACCAACCACTACCTCTTCTCCCACCACATAGCTAGAGGCGTCGCTGGCCAAGAACACATACACCCCCTTCAACTCGTAGGTGGCACACAATCTGTTTGCAGGAATCATAGAGAACCAGGTGTCTCTCCATTCTTTGGGGTGGACGTCAATCATGTCTGTGTCGATGTATCCGGGAGACACACTATTGACCCGGGCAAAATCGACCCACTCAACGGACAAGCACTTGGCGAGCCTGACCAACCCCGCCTTGGAGGCGTTATAGCAAGCCTGCTTTTGAGGGTGGTTTACCACTTGGGAGGAAATGGATGCTGTGAACACTATCCGGCCCTGGTTGAGGGTACCCTGGGCTTTTTGTTGCTTAAAAGCGTTGGCAGCTGCTTGTGCGGTGAAGTAGGCACCGTCCAAATTGACGGCCATAGTTCTGCGGTAGTCTTCTTCGGAGAAGTCTTCGGCAGCATCGTGGATGGCGATACCAGCATTGGGAATCACTATATCCAATCGGTCGAACTCTTGCACCACTCTTTCGACGGTTTTGGTGATCTCGGATTTGGCTGCAACATCACACTTGTAGGCCTTAAACTTGACTCCCAAACCGGCAAACTTGCTAGCCAACTGGTCCACGTATTCGTCAGAAGAGCTGTTGTAGGTAATGGCGATATCGGAGCCTGCTTCGGCCAAGCCAATGGCCACACCGAGACCAATGCCTCTGGAGCCTCCGGTAACAAGTGACACTTTGCCCTTGAGGGAAAAGAGACTGAGGACTGGGGAATCTGGGTTCTGGTAAAGCATTTGAAGTTCTGTTAAAAGAAAGAAGTTTGGAGGCAGTTGTCAGAGAAATGGAGGAGGTTAAATAGTCTGGGGGCGAAGAGGGGCACACACCACCTAAGCGCATACAGGGACCCCAGTATAGGGGTGGTGTCCTGTATATAAGATAAATATGGGGTCCGCGTATACTTCCTCCTCCCTGAAAGATAACCGTTAGCTGCAGGAACAAACCCACCTCAAAAAAAATTAAATTAACCCGGTACTAAGTGGTAAAAGAGGTGGGGGGAGAGGTGAGCTTGAACTCGTTGAGAGTATTGATTTCAGCTCAATTTCGATTGGGGTACAGACTTAGCCAAAGCCAACGGTTCTCAATTTGTTTGAAGCACTGAGAATTTCGTGCGTATTGCTGCAAAATATCACACCCTACAACTAGACACGACAGCCTATTTGAGAGAGAGAGAAATGAACAACGAAGGCCCCAACCCTTTAATCGCGAAGCTTGTTACTATAAGTAGCACCTTTGTATAGAAGCCCATACTTCAAAAACACACACAATCCTCCTCGGGTCCGCGTGTGGATGTCATAGGATCGGTACATGTGTTCTTTAGACGTCAAACAAAATAAAGTATTGGAAACAGCATGTTTACCAAACCTTTCGGGCGAAATCCAACCAGTTACAGTCTAAGTCAGATAACCTAAGTTCAAGATGTGTCTTCAAAGGTCCACCCGGCGAAGAGACGGTTTGCTGCCGCTTGTTGCTTCAACTTAATCGCTACCCATTTCAAGTTATCAATACTCTCCTTGTTATCAACCGAATGCCCTACGCATTTACACCTCTTGAAGTCGATGAAAGTAAGCTTTCCTTCATTAACCCTTAAGTTCTCAACTGCCACATCAGTATATTCGATCCCAATCTCCCCCATTTTGCGTAATTGCCGAATACCATCTTCAAGCTGCTCCTCTGTCAACTCCTTTATCTCTTCTCCTGCATAATCCAAAAGTATGAAGAACCCATCCAACAATACCCTATGGTAGTCACGCGTGATAGCAAGGTTCCCATAATCATGTAGAAGCGGTAAATGTATCCTATCCAGTGATGGAGCATCATTATTGTACTTCCAGATTATCTCGTAGCACTCGATTTCCTTCAATAAATATTCACGATGCAACCTCACCTGTCCCTTGAATGTAATCAACGGAAACCGCTTCACTTCGTCGTTGCAATAAATTTCCATGTGCACATAGTCGTACACTTTGAGAACAAGCTTCTGGTGAGGGTCAGCCGACTTTGTCGAGATGGTGGGAAAATGCCTTACGAGGTCATCTCGATTAATGGAAAATACTAATGCCGAAAAGTAATCGGCACGTTGTAAGACCTCGAAATCGTCCATACTCTCGCTATCTGACATATGTTTTGTGTTATGGAGTGGACCAAATTGCTCTTTATGTGTTTCCAATGCGACCCTATCCAATGCATGCATGTCATCCAACCTTTTCGCTGCTCTCTCCTGTTTGATTTCCTCATCCGAAGATAAATTCGCTTGATAATAACATAACCCAGCAACTACCTCCTGCAATGTCATACAAGCATCCCAGGTATCTATCACCTTTGCCTTGATGGGAATGGAGTTTTCCTTGTTAGTGGACTCTTTCCATTTCTCATTGTCGAAATCCAACTGTATCAAGATGTTTGTTTTGATATCACTTACCATGCAAGTACTGATCTTCAGGGCAATGAGGAACCCATACATCTCAAGGAGAATGGTTTCAAACTTTTCCCGTGCTCTGTCTGCCATTTCATCAGAACTCATCAATTTTCCATCTTTCACAAAAACGTGCAATCCATAACGCTTGAATTGCATTAGAAATTTAGGTGCTCCCTTTTGAGTGGTATCAGTACTTTTCAATACTAGAATATCAGGCCTTAAGCTTGACCCAGGAATTGGCACATTTGTGCCATACTCAATGCCCATATCGAGCAGGTCGAACGTCGACATGATAATGCTCATCATGCTATAGTCAAAGGAAGCTTGAACATCAGCTTTACTTGCATAAGGTCCCCAAACTAGTCCTCTCTCCAACGATTCCATTGCTTGAATACCCGCTTTCAAATATTTTTGTAGTCTTGTGGGATTGAGTCTCCTCAACTGAGAATCAAACTCTTCATTAAGCTGATGGAGAATTTCTTTTAACCAATCGTCTGGCACTTCACCCGTCACATAGAATTCTTTTCTTTTGATATATCTCAAAGCGGCGCCAATTGTACCTTCAGGAAGTTCGGGCACCTCTAATCCTTGACTAATAGGTGCAGGAGCCATGTTCAAAAGGAATACCACCAACAAATGAAATTTCAAGCTCGTATTCTTGGTTCGGGGAAATTGAATCTGTAACTTGGGACTTCAATGAAGCCTCTTCTATCAGTAGGCAGGTTGAGGGGACTACAATATAATACAGAAGATTCTACTCTTGGTGAAGTGATTTGGATGCCTGTCTCACTTTGTGCTGCTAATCGTTGGTGAGGATGAATGTTGTCTACTCGATGAATATGATTGACTCCAGTCGATAAAAGCCTTTTCGTTTGGAAAAACGACTCACTTTACTCTATATACTTCACGTTTTCATACGGCGACAAGAAATGAATGACCATTCATCGGGATCTACACAACTGCAGCAGGGTTCATTACTAATCCTTTAAACCTTTTCCCCTTGAACTCGCCTGATTTAGTAATTTCCTGAAATGTGATACATCGACTGCGATACATCGACTGCGATACATCGACTGCGACGCCTAATGTCACTTTAACCTGATTTCGATGATTTCTTGTCAGCCAAGAAGCTCGGAGAGAAGTTGTGGGTATAACCGGCCGTAGGAAGTATCTCAGAGCAGTAAAAGGGGTGAAGACATGCCTTATCGGATCCATTTTCACACAGTCGATGTATCGCAGTCGATGTTGCAGATCTCAGAAAATTACTCGATTCAGATTGCAAAGAACACAAACGAACTGATTAGAACTCGTAAACAGCCCCGCTGAGCCGATGTGGTCATACGAAGTGGTGAAATACACGAAATGGGTGTCTTTCCCAAAAGCATAACTTTTAGCCAGCTGGTGTTTTCACTGAATAGACAACTTCAGACCAAGTATTCGAACCAGTTATTTGCCTAACGGTATCCATATCATTGAACTAAGGTGACAATAACCCAACCCCCAGGAAAATAGTATCAATCTATATTAGTTTTATCATAAACCGTAATACGATGCTTCCGCCTCTGGGTTTTTGGTGTATACTTAGAACAAGGAGAACAAAGCTTGGAAGTGTTGTCAGGTGTAGTGGATGAAAGTCGAAAATACCTTTTGAGACAGGGAATGATATCTGAGTTTGATTGCTCTGATACAGGATGAAGAGCCTTCTCTGTAAATTTACCATTAATCGAGCCCAAAGGCCATCTTGTCGTGTGACCTAAAGATCCAATGGCATCCCTTACTACTAATTATTTAAGTTTCCAACGATGTAACTATCTATTGTTCAGGAAGCGTGGATCACTCCTTGGATACGGATTTCACATACATGGCCTTCCGTGGTATCTTCACTGATCCACAGAACACATCTCTTATTCACCTTCTAATCTATAACTATATCGATATCCTCTACAAGGTTGGCGAGAATGAACTCACCGTTCAACTTATCGTTCAGGTCCACCCGTGCGTAAGCGTGTTCCATGTCAGGCTCTATCCCGGCCATCAAGTGTCTCTTTGCGAGTCTCTCTCGAGCAACGTCCGGGTCGACGTTGACAAACCATGTCTGGTCCACCAACTTCTGCACCTGGTTCCAGGGCTCCACGTTCAAAAGTGTGTACAACCCTTCCACAATCACCACCTGGGCAGACACTGGTACCTCTATGTCGTCGGGCGTAGGGTCTTTTATCAGATGGTCGAAAGAAGGCGCTTTGATGACTTGTGGAGCTGAGGCAGTACAGCTCTCACGGAGTCTGACCATGAACTCAACGAACCCCTGGGCATCGAACGTGAATGGGGCCCCACGTCGCTTGAACGCGTAGTCCACGTCCGCCATTTGTCGTAATTGGTCTCGGGTAAGATGGAAGCCGTCCATGCCTACCACGGCCGTTTCTATTCCCTGCTCCTGCAAGTACTGGCACACCTGCAATGCCACCGTTGATTTGCCGGACCCGGGTGCCCCTGCCACTGCCACTATCACGCGGTGTCCATGATGCGCGAGATCCATCACCGCTCGCCCCAATTGCTGCTTGACCTGGGTGCTGTCTATCGATCGTGTCATTTTGTTTTCTTCGTGTTTTTTTTTTGTGTTTGTGATGGAACTTGTAGATTGTTTAGGGTTTTGTATTTGGAAGATGCCTGACGCGGTACCGGCTTATGTGGGCAATATATACTCCGAAGACGTCGGCAATGGCTTGTTCAAGCTAAGAGGTGCACTGTTGGTTGCTGTAGATTGCGGAGACTGTCGTTTCCCGCGAGAATGCGACTTCTGAGAAGCCAGTTTCTGGGGAGACAATGCCCCGTGATGGGGTAATGACACCAGGTACCGTGGGGGCGGAATAGAAAGGGAAATTACAACAAGGCTATGACACAAATGCAAGGACACAAATGCACTTGGGACACAAACTCAATTGGGAACACAAAAATAAACCCGCTAACGGCGGAGCGTCAGAGGGTCACTGTGACCTTCTCCACCCATATATAAACCACCAGTGCCTCCGGACCTGAAAACTTCAAACATCCAAACTCCAAACTCCAACCTCCAACCTCCAAACTCCAAACATGTTCAATCCAGCATTCGTACTCAAGTCCATCAAAAACTTCGCCATCGAAGACCGGCCAGTGCCCAAGCTTGAACCCAAGCAAGTTCAACTCAAAATCGAACAAACAGGAATTTGTGGTAGTGATGTTCACTACTGGCAAAAGGGCCGTATCGGCAAGTTCATTCTCAAAGACGGTGACACTATGGTTTTGGGCCACGAGTCCAGTGGTACCGTGGTGGCCGTGGGAAGCGAAGTGGACCTGTTGGCTGTGGGCGATAGAGTAGCGCTTGAGCCTGGGTTCCCTTGCAGATACTGCCACCTCTGCCGGGACGGGAAGTACAACGCCTGCGAAGGCATGCGGTTTGCTGCCACTCCTCCGGACGACGGAACATTGCAGAGATTGTACAATGTTCCCTTCGACTATTGCTACAAGATTCCCGACCATATGGACATGGAAGAGGCAGCCATGGTAGAGCCCGTCAGTGTGGCCGTTCAAATCGCCAAAAGGGCACAGCTTCAGGCCATAGACAGTGTGGTTGTGTTTGGGTGTGGTCCAATTGGACTTTTGTGTCAAGCTGTGGCCAAAGCATATGGCTGCAAAAAAGTCATTGGCGTCGACATCGCCGATGGCAGATTGGCGTTTGCCAAGACCTTTGGCGCCGACGACGTGTTCAAGATGCCTTTCAAGAAGGACGACCAGTCACCTGAAGACTTCAGCAAGGGTGTTGCCGAAGACATCAAAGCAAAGTTTGGATTGCCTCATGGGGCCGACGTTATTTTAGAAGCTTCGGGTGCCGAGCCTTGTATTGCAACCGGGGTCTACTTGGCCAAATTCGAAGGCCGGTTTGTGCAGGCCGGCATGGGCAAGGAGTTCGTCAGTGTGCCAGTGGTGGATGCGTTAATAAAGCAGTTGAACTGGACCGGGAGTATTCGGTACAGTACTGGGGTTTATCCAACCGCCGTGGAGCTTGTGGCTAGCGGAAAGATCGACGTCAAGCGATTGATCACAAATCGGTTCAAGTTTGAGCAGGCTGAAGAGGCATTCGAGCTTGTGAAAGCAGGAAGGACCGACGTCATCAAGGTGATCATCGAGGGCGTAAAAGATTAGGAGAATCCTGTAGTTTTTAGTGTCTAGGCTATTACATAAACCATTTTTTACCACTTAAGAAACGACGAGGCCCGTAGACTTTTCGGTAGTTTGAGCACCTGAGGTACTGATCGGCGTTGGTCTGTACCGCTGGCCTGTGTACCTGTTTTCCGTGTTCCATTGGTCAACGCGAGGATGCTTTCCCTTACCCCGGCCAGCAACATTCCCCGGAATCAGTACACCTTAGGCCCTTTGGACCTGCCGAATACCTCTTCGCCCTCAGTCACCCCTGAGTTCTCCACAAAAGCCCTCTGACCTCACTGCCCACCAGTCCCGGGTATAAATACTGCCCAGCCTCCACAAATGAAGAATACCACCAAAGATCCAAAAACCACCAAAACCACCAACATGTCAATTAGAAAACCAAATCCTTCGCTCCCAGACTCCGTCATGGACATGTTTTCCATGAAAGGCAAGACCGTCATCATTACCGGTGCCAGTGGAGGCATTGCTCACGAAGTCGCCAGAGGGTTGGCAGAAGCGGGCGCTGACGTTTCCTTGTGGTATCACAACGACACCGCCGCTGAAAAATTGGCTTTGGAATTGTCTTCCAAGTACGGTGTCAAGTCCAAGGCATACAAAGTAGACGTTAAATCGTGGGAACAAGTGGAAGCTGGTGTAGCTACAACCGTCAAAGATTTCGGCCATTTGGACGTAATGATTGCCAACGCAGGTATTCCTGCAAAAGCTGGTATCTTAGATGCTTCCATCGCCGATTGGCACAACGTCGTCGACACCGACTTCAACGGGGCTTACTACTGTGCCCGTGCTGCTGGCCAGGTTTTCAGAACCCAGGGCTCCGGTAACTTGATCTTCACGGCTTCGATGTCGGCCCATATTGTCAACATCCCTCAGCAACAGGCATGCTACAACGCCGCCAAGGCCGGGGTAATGCACTTATCGAAATCATTGGCGGTGGAGTGGGCCGACTTTGCACGGGTCAATTCTGTTTCGCCAGGGTACATCGATACCGCCATTCTGGGAGACTGTCCTTTTGAGATGAAGGAAGCGTGGTTCAATATGATCCCCTTAAGAAGGGACGCCGACCCCCGGGAATTGAAGGGGGTGTACTTGTACTTGGCCAGCGATGCTAGCACGTACACCACTGGAAGTGACTTTACGGTGGACGGAGGCTTCTGCTGTCCATAGAGTAGTATAGTGTATGCTAGAGTATAGGAACTGTACCGGAATATAGATGACCGGAAGTCGACCGTATTATTCTTTTCGAGGTGCCCGGATCCCCATTGGGAAAGTATGTGGCGGCATTTAAACTGCGAGTTCCGGGGTTTGGGCTGTTACCTCCTTACACCCGCACCCACCTCCCCACCCTACTTATCCCATCTCTGGCTCCTCCAGCTAAGAGCCCACGTACACTGTTTGCGGCCCTGGCCAATTCCAGCAACTTCAGTTCCTCCCACCAAAAGCTCACAGATACGCTGCGTTTGCAGCCCGGGCCAATCGCCAACACTCACCCTATTCCGTAATGTGGGGTAGGGTGGCCTCCTCCAGTCCTGCCCAAAAACTACCTAAAAAGGCCTCTGTCAGCCTGCTCCGTACCCCAGATTGTTCCCCATACTAACGGTCCGTTTTGCAGCCGTATAAATATCCATTGTGCCCGCCACCAGGTTGATTTCCCAACCAGTTGCAAAATCTATCTTACCCACTCAAATCATGAAACTCCAATTCACACCCGTAAGTGAAATCGTGGGGCCAGCTATTGCCAGAGTGCTTCCAGACCATGGTAAGCCATGGTTCATGGTCCGCCATCTTCTCAAGCTTAACCTCTTGTTGCTTATTCCGTTAACTGTTAGCTCCACCGCCGGGTACGATGGTCTGTTGATGAACGGACTCCAAAGTATCGAACAATGGCGAGAATTTTTCAATCATCCCAAAGGTACCATGCTAGGGTTCATTAATGCAGCCCAGAACTGCGGTTGTGTGATCATCTTGCCGTTCTGTGGCTGGTTGACTGACTACCTTGGCCGGAAAAAAACCATTGCTATTGGGCTTGCTGGGATCGTCGTTGCAACCATCATCCAGGCATCGGCCCAGAACTTGGCTGCCACTATCGCTTCTCGATTCATCGTGGGGGCTGCAGGGATGTTGGCTGTGCAGCCCAGCCCGTTGTTGATCGCCGAATTGTCGTACCCCAGTTTCCGGGGTAAAATGACGTCCTTGTACTGGACCTTCTACTACTTGGGTGCCATACTCGCTTCATGGACGTGCTACGGCACAGAGGCAAGGCCAGACAGTTTTAGCTGGCGTATTCCCACCATCTTGCAAGGGGGTTTCCCTCTTCTCCAGCTAATTTTCTTGTGGCTTGTGCCTGAAAGTCCCAGATGGCTCATTTCCAAGGGCCGGTACGACGACGCAAAAGACATATTGGTGGAACACCACGCTGGCGGCGACCAAACTCTGGAGCTTGTGCAAGTAGAGCTCACAGAGATCACCGCAGCCTTGGAATTGGAAACAGCTGCAAAATCCACCAAATGGTCGGATTTGGTGGCCACTCCTGGGAACAGGAAAAGAACCTACATCGCTGTGAGTTTAGGAGTGGCTGCTCAATGGAACGGGATCGCTGTGGTGTCGTATTACTTGACGTTGGTGTTGGACACCATCGGCATCCACCTGTCGTCAATGCAGACGTTGATTAACGGGTTGTTGCAGATCTTCAACTTGCTTGCAGCCACTTCTGCTGCATTGTTTGTGGACTTGTTGGGCAGGAGGACACTTTTCCTCTGGTCAGGGGCGGGAATGTTGGTGCTGTACATTATATGGACGGCGTGCTCAGCTTACTTTGACCATTCAGGCTCCACCGCCGCTGGCCGGGCGGTGGTTGCTTTCATCTTCATCTTCTATTTCCACTACGATATCGCCTACACCCCGTTGTTGCTAGGCTACCCCACCGAAATCTTTCCTTACTACTTGCGGTCCAAGGGAGTGGCAGTCGAGTTGATCGGGGTGTACGGGTCGTTGATCATTGCTTCCTTTTGTAACTCCATTGCGTTGGACAATATTGGCTGGAAGTATTATATTGTGTTTTGTGTGTTGTTGGCGTTGATTTTGCTCAACACATGGTTGTTTTACCCGGAGACGAAGGGCCACAGTTTGGAAGAGATAGCCAAGTTGTTTGACGGAGAAGATTGGAGCGTGGAGGGTGGCGTGGAGGAGATGAGGAGGGATGTAAAGGCTGGCGATGTGGTTCATGTTGAGAGCGTTTGAGGTTTCTAAACTCGAAACAAGATGAAGAATTAAACGGGCCAGCCTAGTGTCTGGTGGCAGAGCGTTACACGGGCGAAGACTAACATCTATTCAATTCTAAACTCTATTGATTTCGGCAATAAACATCTTATGACGCTTAGCAACGGCTATGAAACCCTAGCTGAATATTCAAAGTAATAGCCCATGGTCACACCATCCAACAAAAAGACACAAGCTTCGTTTCCTGGCATTTCTTTCTTATGCCACATGTGGGCGTTGATGTCAAAAGATGCTGCCAACAATAGCTATAATGGCTCAAAGCCATCACCGAATGTCGTAAGGCGGCGATATCTCCGACGACGCATCCGATAATGAAGCTACAGTGATTACGCCAAATAGATTTAGCCAAAAGGTTTCGCTATTCAATAAATATGTACGATGGACCCGCTAGTTCACAAAGTTGCCGTTGAGTTCGAGCTCCATCTCGTAGTCAGGCTGGAATTCCGCATAGAGCGTTTCCGGGTCTGCACTAGTATACTCAGTGTAGGCGGCCTCTTCGTCACCTACAAGCTTCAAAGGGTGCTTAGACGATGCAGCAGCCTGTGCGGCCAATTGTGTCTCACAGCTTCTTTCCATCAACGTGAATAAATAGGCAGCTTCGTCCACTGTGTTCCCCACGGTGATCAAGCCATGGTTTTGTAAAATAGCACCTTTACCGTTCCCTAAACTCTTAGCTATTTCTTCACCCTCTTTGGCATCTAAAGCCACTCCCCCGAAGTCGGTGTACACGCTGTGTGAATTGTAGAATGTACAAACGTCTTGGTTGATCATATCCAACGGTTTGCCAAATGCACTATACGCTTTCCCGTACACCGAATGTGTGTGGCAGGCAGCATGCACATCGGGCCTGGCTCTGTGGAGGGCTGAATGGATGGCGAACCCCGCCGCGTTGATTGCCGCTTGGTTTCCGTCTGGTAAGATGTTCCCGTCAGCGTCTACGTGTACCAAGTCCGAAGCCTTAATTAGCCCGAAATGTTTAGCCAACGGATTAATCCAAAACGTGTTGGTGTTGATGGGGTCTCGCACAGAAATGTGCCCTGCACTTCCTTCTGTATAACCCTTCCTGGCAAACACTCTAAAAGCCCCTGCCGTGTGTTCTTTGATCCATTGTCTTTCTTGTTGCTTGTTGGCAAATTTTGGGATGGGGTAAGGATGAGGCAACCCTCTGGCGATGTTGTGTGCACCTCTTTCTCCAAGAGCGTACCCCCTGGAGGTGGATGGCTCAATAGTGATGTTTTCTGTGGTGGTGGTGGTGGCCATACTGGAAACAATGATATAAACTAAAGGAAAAAGTTTCAAAGGGATTAACTTTAATTTATATACTTTTGTATTTGTGGTTGTGTCGCATAAGTTTCTGATTTAGGCCCAAATTCCGCCCCGCAAAGGAGATCACTTTCCGATAGAACCCCATACAGCAGACACGTCGTTTCCACCCACCACCTTGGCAGAGATGCGTGTCCGTATCGGCTCGTTGCTGTATACCTTGCTTGTGGGAGCGATTCCTGGCTGACCTTCGTGGTGAAAGTCAGAGCTATGTGGCAGTGGCGGTGTGAGATAAGGAGGATACCAGGTACGGCGAGGAAAACGTTGAATGGTAATATTCCGCCCACGTGATAATGTTGAGTCATGTGCTATTAGTCACGTGACCCGTTTCGCTTTTCGGTTTGCGTGTGTCGTTCTCGGTTTGAGTGTCGTTCTCGGTTTGAGTGTCGTTCTCGGTTTGAGTGTCGTTTGTGGAAACCTGCACGGGAAAAAAATGTCCTTCACAAACACAAACACAAGTCCAGAAGTCCGTCTCATACAAGACCTCTACATAGCACGTCTACGACCCCCGGAAATGGCCCAGACGTCCTCTCCTATTACTTCAGGCTCTATCTCTGGCCAAGAAATGTCGAAATCTCAAACCCTGTAAGCTTTCAGCCCACCGGCCCAACGAGCGCAAGCTGATTAAGCAAAACGGCCCAGGCAAACGCTACATTTAGAGTTCTGAGTCGTAATGTACCGTATGGGTTTACTCTATCGTGCCGGTCAGTGCCTAGCGCGTACGGTTGCCCTAGGTCGTTTGCTTTAATTCGTTTGTGGTTAGTAAGCCAGGCCGGTGGATTATAAATCTAGCGGGAGCCTGTTTATCCGGCGCACTTGTAACATATCCGTTCTTACGAAATCCAAAAACTCAGTTGACTAATACAGTTCCCATACAGCTCCATTAATCACACCAAAAAAATTTCCCAGTTAACAGTAGGCGGATATAGTTGTCTATTTGTGACATTTCGTTCTTGTACCCTTCTATTTGTGTCCCATTCATTCTACTTTTCTTATTTGTGACTTGACCGATGACCGCAAGAAGACAAAGGAACATACCTCCAGAAAAGAGACTAAAAGTGACAGCCGCCTGTGATGCATGCAAGAAGAAGAAGTACAAATGCAGCGGTACGGCCCCGTGTGGCTTGTGCAGTAACCGAGGGCTTACGTGTACGTTCACCGGTGTGGATAAACGGCGTTTGAAGGGAGAAAGAGTAGCGCAAGCAAAGGCTAAGATGTCTGAAACCACGGCCCCATCCAAGAAGATATATGAAGCCCCAACGACCATCAGCGACCTGAAATGGAAATCCAAAGACTCGGACGGTTCTCGGGTACTTCTCCCCAGCATATCAGTCATTCTTCTGAGAAGCGCAGACGACGGTGCTTTCATTATCCAAGAGTCCAAGAACACGCGAGAGATGCCACGTATATCCATGGACTCTAAAGGTAGTGTCTACTACTTCGGCGACTCTTCCGTCAGCTCCTTGTCATCGGAGGCCCACTACCTCCAACAGTTTTTGGGGGGAGAGGAAATAGAAGTGGTTTCAGCGGAACAAACCTACAAAGTGTTCGACCTCCGAAAGCACACAGACTTGCAAGTACAGACAGTACCATCACTCCCCTCTCGAGATGAAATGTTCGACAGGGCAGCAAAATTCTTGGTCGAATGGAACAGCTTCAGGTTCTTCACGGCCGAAGAGATCAAGGAGCTTGTTGTTGACATTTACGATCGAAATCTGCAGGATCCGATTGACAGACTTTTGTTGGATATGATCTTAGTGTTTGCGGACGTGGAAGGTGATCTGGCACTCGACTATTTCCGACTGGCATTGGAGTCGTTCAAAAGAAACTTCTCCTACGTGGTGGATAAACGGGTAGCCCAAGCACACTTTTTGATGTGCCAGTACTTCAAGTATTTGGGTCACTTCAAAGAGAGTTATTTCCATATGGGGATGTGCATCAACTTATGTAACCAGATGAACTACTCTATTTCCGAGATGGGCAATGAACGTGACTTCTATCAGTCGGTCATGCTTTGTGATTCCTGGTGCAGTGTGACGGTTGGCCGGCCTCCAAACATTCAAACCGGAAACCTACGTCTCGACGGTGCTTGCGATGTCATAAAGTTGGGTTACCTTATGAACCGAATACTCGTGAATATCTACAACAACTCCAGCGAACTCGACCTTTTTCGTGTGAAAGAGCTCACGATCGAGCTCAAGACCTGGTCCTTGAACTTACCAGAACACCACACCATTGCTAATGCTAAAAAATGGGAGTCTTGTTTCATGCATTTCGCCAGCATGCTTTCAATAATGCTTGTTTCAAGACCGCTTTTCATGTCTCATATCTTAAGACACTGCATCCCGGGGCTTGACAGGAAGCCATTGTCGCTCATAACCAGCCACTATTTCGAAGCTTGTATTCAAGCTTCCATTTACTGTATCCAAATGAGACTACTATGGTCAAACCATAAAGAAGTAGAAGAGGAGTGGGGTGTACGCACCGTGTCCATCCATTCGGCGTACATCATTTACGTGGCATGTCTATTCTTCGATAAGTTTGGCCAGGGCAATAACGAACACAGCTTTTGCAGAGAGTACTTGCTTCATAATCTTTCACTTTCTTTATCCTTCGTGACCGAAGGGTTCCAAAAGACCTTGAAGAGATTTTTGGCAACTGAACAGGTACCAGAATTCACCCCAGTGGATCCTAAACATATCCTGTACTTCCAAAGCAATTTCATTAACCAAGATGTTGCTCCAGCTATACCTCACGCTCCCAGGTCTTACGATTCTTACGACACCCTTATTTTGAGTAAGGTTTAGGCAATGGTGGCCTACACATATATATGACTTATGTAACTTTGAGTTCCCCAGCTTGATTTGTTTGAAGCACTGCGATTTCGTGCGTATTGCTGCAAAATATCACTAATACAGACACGACTGCCTCTTTGGTTGAGCAGGTGTATATGGAAGCTAGTACCTTCAAAGTCACATCTCTTCGATTCTGCCTTTATCTGTCATAGGATCTAAAGATGTGTTATTTATGCGTCAAGCAAATCAAGGTGTTGGAAATGGCAAATATGCACATAAAGATCTCCTAATTTAACGAAACTCAACGAATTGTATAACAACACTTACATACAAAGCTTTCCCTGGGCCATGGTATTGCCGTATTGACAGAACGTACGCTATTCTTTAATACCCGTCATTCTCTTGCCCATTTCTTTTCGTTCAATTCAACTGCCCACTCTTTCAATTCCTCAATACTCCTCTCGTTATCACCGGATGCCCTGCAGATTTGCCCCACAAGTCGAGGAAAGTAAGCTTTCCTTTATAGTCCCGTAAGTACTCAGCATCCATACTTCTATATTCGATTCCAACCTCCCCCATTTTGCGTATTTGCTGTATAGCATCTTCAACCTGTTTCGCTGTTGGTAGTGCTTGATAAATCGAGGTCGGTCATGTCTGTGTTGCTGGTGTTGTAATTAAGATGTGTGCAGATTTGAAATGATTTGAGCTTAAAAAGAAAGAGTTGGTGGATGTCGTTTCTGCAAATTCATGCATCATATGGTGATATGTACTTCTGAAATGGCAACTACAGCAATACGTCATTGGAACAAACACCGGGTTGTGTTTGTGTAAGCGGTCTTTTTTTTTACTCGAGTTAACTTAAATTTAGAGTTGTCTCTCCAATTCAATGCAAGCCACTAAGTGAAAATTATCGTTGCGTGAGATACGGGCCTCAAAACACTGACGATTACTGTACCTGTGGGTTTATGCTGCAAAATTTCCCATTGTACAAGCGTACACTACGGATTTTGGATGAAATAGAGTAGCCTAACCAGCCTGTACACGTCTACTTGTATACACTCTAACTTGTTGAAGGGACTGTGTTTGTTGGTTGAAGCTCAGTTCCTGTAACTTTGTAGGCGAAAAGACAAAAAGACGTTTAGAAGCCGTGTATCATGTAAGTCCTGGTTTATTAGATATGTTTGATTATATAATCAGAGGTTCGCATACTTTGACACATTTTAACCGTACCTCTAATTTTGTTTTGGATCTCATATCTAATGAAATTACATTTAATTCTTCTACTTTCCTCCATAGTTGTGGCGTCCCCCGGCGACAAGCTCAAGCGTTTCAAGAGGTGTGTCTCAGAGTGTGGCGATGCGAATTGCCAGGTCTCAGGAAAACAGTCCGAGTGGTTGTTTGAACCGTTTAACACCAATTTGAAATTGTTATGGTGGACTTGTGAACAGGACTGTGATTACCAGTGTCAACGCATCGTGACCGCCGAAAGAAAGGCAAAAAACAGGGACGTGGTGCAGTTTCATGGCAAGTGGCCGTTCCGGCGTATCTACGGCATCCAAGAATTGGTATCGATGGTGTTTTCTCTAGGAAACTTGGTTTGCCATTTAACGGGTTTCAACACCGTCAAAACCGCCCTTAAAACCTCCACCAGCTACGAGGGCAAGGTCCAATTGGCCGCTATACTATTCTCGTCGTTTATCACCATAATGGCATGGATTTTCTCCACGATTTTCCACACAAGAGACTT
The DNA here is from genome assembly GCA_030580255.1 of Yamadazyma sp. yHMH393. Lineage (NCBI taxonomy): Eukaryota > Fungi > Ascomycota > Pichiomycetes > Serinales > Debaryomycetaceae > Yamadazyma > Yamadazyma sp. yHMH393. The sequence continues at coordinate 29,136 of JAKTSP010000045.1, forward strand.
TTTGGTGACAGAAAGGTTGGACTACTATTTTGCCGGGTTGACGGTGTTATCAGGGTTGTTCAATGTGACGGTCCGATACTTTGAGTTCTACAAGCCACAAAACGAGATCAAGCTTATATCCACGGTTGTGTTGTTTGCCACAGCGTACACGGCGCATGTGTACCGGTTGGTGACCGACTGGCTGTACACCTACAACATGCAGGCCAACATCACCGTAGGAATCGTTCAGAATATCTTGATGGGCATGCTTTGCTACAGGTTGTACTTGCTGTACTATAACAGGGCGGTGCCGCTGGTCAACCACGTCCAGTACGTGGGCCGACTTTTGCTCCCTAGCTTTTTCAACAGGTCAGACAAGTTGTTCTCGTTGTATCCGCTTTTGCTAGGGGCTATAGTGATCATGGGGATGTTGTTTGAGGTGTTTGACTTTCTGCCTGTGTTGTACGACTTGGTCGACGCCCACAGCTTGTGGCACTTGGTGACGATTGTGCCTGTGGTGTATGGGTGGTACGAATGGTGTGTGTGGGACGTGAACGAGAACGTGAGGCAAGGGGAAGAGAAGGAGAAGCTTCCGGTCGCCAAAGAAGATTGACTTGCTAGAACACCCCTACGGAAAGAATCCGCTACAGCACACTACGGAAATATTGCTACAACACGAATCACGAAAGAGGCATATTCACGATCAGGACAACAACTTTTATACTTAATGCATTTCATTTATTACTTCTTCTCCTATACGAATTTTGTGGTGGCGTGTTCGCTGGCTTGCCCTAGTCCTCCTCTGGTGGTGGCACATATGGCGGAGGCTTGAAGAATTCCTGGTCTGCTACCACAGCGCTCTCAAACTTGGCTCTATCATCCATAAAAGCACTCAAGTATTCCAACTCCAACTCGTGCACTTGTCTTCCCAAGATAATCAACGAGTGTAAGGGTTCGCCGGATTCATACAGTGCCAATTCCTCCAAAGTAGCCGCCTTGAATGTCTGGTTGGGACTTCCCAACCTCGACACTGCCACGCACGGCGTGTTTGGAGTGTAGGCCTGTTCTCCCCTGGTCTCTTCCACCTCCAACAACTGGCTGGCGGCGGTTTCAATGTTCATGTACCGGGGAGGTTCATAGATCAATCTGCCTCTAGCCATGTTTTCCCAGCTCTGTTCCTTCACTTTTATATCCAACAAGAGCAAGGTGTGCAACCCGATTTTCCGGTTTTCCATGATCTTGTCGTAGAAAGAGTCCGGTTTCCAGGTGTCAGTGAAGAACACCAACGACACAGTCTGACCAAACTGGTACAACTGAAGGCCACAGGCGCCCACCGCATTCATCACCGAGGCGTTGTGCACACTTTCAATCCCAATGCCCAACTCTCTGGCTCTGATCACCAAATCGGTGTGTGTGGTGGCCCCAAAAGGATCCCCCACCACCAAGAACGCAATGTCGTCTTTGTCTGCGCCTTCCAAGATGATATCACTGCCACCTTCAACCAACTCTCTGTCGGCCAAAATCACTTCTCTTCCATAGAACTCCTCCAATGATTTCTGGTCCGCCTGCATCAAAATTGACGTGTACGCTTCTAAGTACACCCGCTTACATTTCTGGACGATTTTCAAGCCCCGAACGGTGATGTCCTCGTTGTAGGACAACCCTAACCCCACTAAGTACAACATGATAATGAAAAAAAATTCCCTGCGATGCGAAAAGTTTCATCAGGTATATGTGAATCACCAATAATGAGTTTGCGAGAGAATTTTGCCTCATGTATCGTCAAGCTGCTCAAGAAGCCCGTCTATCGACTGCCGCTTGCCTGTGGTGTACGGATCGTTGTCGATGAGCCCTCTTGCCAACTTAAAAAACTCTTTGATCTTCAGTTCCGTGTACTGCAACGATTTCAGCTCCGCCGTCATAAACTCCACCGCCCGCGCCACCTGGTCGGCATCGCCCTTCCTCTGCTGCTGGCTCTTTGTGTACAACATCTCATGCACCGGCGACACAGCGGCGTACCGCAAGCAGTGGAGGATAGGGAACGAAAACTTGCCCTCTATCAAGTCCTCTCCCGCCACCCCCTTGGAGTGGCTATATTTGACGCTAGTCAAGTTGAAGTAGTCGTCTCGAAGCTGGTAGATGATCCCCAAAACGTTGACCAACGGCACAAAGTCCACCGACTTCGTGGGGCTGAACACAGCGAGCAACCGCACGATGATCCGCAACAACCCCGAGGTCTTGTCCATGGCCATTTCCAAGTACTCCAGCTCCGACGGTAACGTCACGAGACTGGTCTTATTGTCCCTCCAGTAGATCTCTGTTCCTTGTCCGTGGTGCAAATTGAGCATTTCTTCCACCAACACGTCCGACACCTGTGTCGACAACGCCGCCTGCGCCGCCACGTCGTCGGTATGGTACGCGGCAAGCAGTTGTGCTCTTTGTAGCACCACAAAATACATGTAGTTCACACAATTGATGGTGCTGGGGACGCCGAACTTCAAATGGGCCGCCACGGCGCCCCGCCGGAACTCCAGAGCGTCCTCCACGTCGTCGATAAGCAACAGGCACTGGTGCAACACCTCACACACGTCATTTATGGCCAGGATCAACCGGTGGTTGGTGATGCCAAAGTATAGGTCGTTGAACGCGGTGATGAACTTGAACCGGATCTGCGAATTGTTACCGGGGAGAAGGTCAAGGTAGTCGTACGGCTGCGTGATGAGCTTGTGCTTGGACTCGGGCCTGTCCAACGGCGTGTCGTTCCGCCGAATCAACTGGTGTATCGACATGTAAGATCCAGGTTTCAAAAAGAGGTTATAGCTAGAAATAATCGAGCGCACCCCGAAAATTATCACCAAATCCAACCGCTTGCAAATGGAAAACTTACAAGGGCTTATGGACAACGTGCCGCCGGTGTCGAAAGTGTGGACGGTGTGTGTGGTGGTGGTGCAGCTTTCGGTGGCATTGAAGCTCGTGTCGCCGTTCCGGTTGATTTTCGTGCCGGATTTAGCGTTTTCCCACCAGCCGTGGCGGCTTGTTTCGTCCTTCTTCTTCTATGGAGACTTGTCGATATCGACGGCGTTGGCCATCTGGAACACGTCTCTTTGGCTCCGGTCCATGGAAGAACAGTTTCTGGTGGACCAGGGGTGGTTCCCGGACACGGTCAACGGGTTTGACGAGACACAGATGGCCAAATTGAACTCCACTGTCAGCCGGTTGAGACTGTTTGACTTTGTTTACTTTATGACGCTTGTTTGCGGCACCATCGTGGCAATGGCCACATTGGGCTCCTACATGTTCGGCCACCGGCTCCAGATCCTCGGGTTCGTGTTGTACGAGGTGTTGAGCTACATGGCGTGCCGAATACGGCCCGATCTCCAGTTGAGCATCTTTGGCTTGATCAATGTGACAGGTGTCTACATCCCGTTTTTTGCCCCGGTGTTGGACTGGCTCAGCCAAGAATCGTTCAAGGACCAGTACCTGCGGTTGGTCACGGGCCACTTGCTGGTGGTGAAAGAGATATTGACGCTGCAGTTTGCCTGGAAATCCGCCTGTGGGTTGGCGTTGGGCCATTTGTGGTGGTTTGTGACCCAAGTGTTGTTTGCAATGGTGTACAAGGACACAAACAAGGAGAGAGCCCGGTTGAGAACTCGCACCGTCAACCGGGTGCAGCAGAGGCTGTCCATTGGGGCTGTGGACGTGACGAGGGCCGTGGTCCGGGCGGTGGTGTTGCCCCCATGGTACTGGCCCGTGATCTATGCCATCAGCACCACCACCACCAACCCAACCACAAACGCCCACACAGACACCAACGACGCTTTATAGGTGCCCTAGACGGATCTCGGGGGCCTGCAGATTATACAGGCCCGCTGGTGGCTTCCCTGAAAAGCCCCAGTGGCACAAACAACGTCACAAACCCACAGCAACGATCCGTGTGCTCCTGGTGCATGGCAGTGTCAGGTGGGTCGCGCCAGGGGGCCGCTCCCCCCAAAAAATATTCCGGCGCGGCGCGAATTGAACCTCCTGAATGGTACTTTTCCTCATTAAAAAAATAAATCAGCTTTTTTTTTATGCCAACTGTGGACCCTTGTGCACCCACTTGAACAGAACTCCTGCTTGAAAGACATCGGTACCCGTGTGATCTTCGCCGTCCCCTGTGCCATAACACAAACATAAATAACATGTCGTTTCCGGTGGTGGACGCGCTTGAAGCAGAGCTAAGCACCAATCCACCCCCGATCAATGGATCAGTCAACCAGTTGGTCCAGGGATTCACGAAATACTTGAAGGAGCCCCGGTTCCAGCTGCCCTTGACCATCAAGGAGCTATCCCGGCTTTTCCAGAACTTCTACAAGGATCTCAACTCCACGGTGTTGACCCTTTACACCCAGTCCAACAGCACAAAAAAACTGCTTATCGGCAAGACGGAGTTCTTCAAGCAGCATCCGGCGGATTTCGATTATCTCTTGGCCATCGCCAACTACTCGCTGTCGTCGATCAAGTTGGTCAAACGAACAGATGCCCAGGCGGTGTTGCAGCTCCGGATCTTTAACTTCTACAAGTTCCTCGTGGTGTGGGATGTTACAGAGAGGGCTCAAATTGCGTTCTTTGAAGGGATCAATAACAAGGATGACGAGTTGTCTTTGTACCACAAGTTGTTCAAGTACGACGAGAAGGACATCGTGAGCCAGCAGTTCTTCGACAAAAAGTTGACGGCGTTGAAGGCCCACCTGTTGACGTTTGATTGCTTTGTGGAAGAGAGCGACACCCCTCAGGAGCTTTTGCAGTTCATCAATTCCACCGCTTTTGACGAGGTGGTGGCGGATGCGGTGGCCAAGTTTGCTAAGATCAAACGAACGGTGACGCCCTTGTCCAAACTAAGGATCATCGCCGACCTTCAAAAGGATATCATTGCATTATTGGCGGAACATTGTAATATGAAGCCACACGCCATCAACAACGATATATTGTTGCCGGTTCTCATCTACTTGATCATATACAAGATCGGGCCCCACTTGGACTTGTTGTTGAATTTCAACTTCATCAAGAATTTCGTCAATTTGGTGGACCCTTATGACGTGCTGATCCTCAACAACACCTCGTTCTTCTTCTACAATCCGACAGATTCGTCCAGGACATCGGGTTCCAAATCCGTGGCCAGAAAGACCACCATTTTTGATTGTCTTAACTTGAATGAAACCACAACGGAAACATCGGATGCCGACTTCAATTTCGACTTCTTTGCAAGTGACAAGGAATTGGTTTCGTACTTGAACAAGAGATACTTGAATTCCAGCGAACTCCAGTACTACTTGACAAACTTCGAGGCGGTGCTTTTCTTCATTCAGAACGTCACCATTGAAGAGCTCTCCCAGGATGTGGTTGGTGCCGAAGAAGTGCTCCTGGTGCCCTTGAGCCTATTGATTAACCAGCATTTAGCTCCCAAGTTTGAATTCCCAAAGTTGGACGATGAAAAGAAGGATGAAACAGACACAACCGCAGCTGACGGAAGATCAAGGTCCAGTTCACTTTTCAACAACTTGACCACCAAAATCACAGAAGCCACCAACAAAAATAGATCCCGGTCCAATTCTAACCTTTTGCGCAACACAAGAGAATCCTTCCCATCTATTGAGACTCTGGACCTCAACAGCTCCGTCAATTCCCCTTTACATTCCCCGGTTGGGTCTCAGGAGAACCCGTTCGATAATTCCACCAGTTTTGGCATGATGAAGAACATTCTTGGCCGGTTTAGTTCTGTCAGTGTACTGCATTTCAAAGCCCCCGAAGAAGAAGAGGGGCTTTTGAATCAGTCGAAACCAAAACACACAAGATCTTCCTCCATCATCGAAAAACTCTCCCCCAACAACTCCAGGACTCGGTCGTCGTCGTTAGAGCAACACACGGCCGGCACAGGAACGGCTTCCCCCTCCAGAAAGAACACCATTGCATCCAAGCTTTCTCTGGGGATGACAGACTTGATGACCAAGCTCAATACTCCTGTTACAACCGGAGACGGGGTAAATGCCTTGGGAGAGAATCCTGCCGATGCGGCCCTGGTGTCGTTGAAGTCGTTGACCCAGCAAGAACAAGAGCAAAAGGAACACAGAGATGCCAAGAGGCCCGACAACTTGCGCAACCGAACCCCCAGTATGCAGATCATGGAGAAGTGGTTCACCAACATGTCCTTCAACCAATCGCAGCTGGGATCCAACACAAACCCTGTGGCTGCCACGAACCCCGGCTCCAACACAAACACCCCAGCCGATACGGGCAAGGGAGATATTCATTTGAACGACTCCATTTCAGAAAGCAGAGAAGGGTCGGTGTTTTCCACCCCTTCCAAAGAGCTTGCCCGGTACCATAACATGGACTTCGACACGCTCACGGTTCTGGACTTGAGAACGTTGAAAGTGTACTACGACCAGCTTTGTAACGAGCTCGGCATGGGAAAGTTTGAAAGCAAAAGCACCACCGACGAAATGAACGACCAGATGAGCAGCATCAACTCCATCTAGGGTGCTGCATACGAGATGATATTAGTTAACACCCAGCATACGAGATTTATATATACACGAATGAGCTTAGGCTTTGCCTTCTGTACTCTTAACTGAAGAACACCTGCATAGTATGCAAAACCCTTTAATGAGCTATATGCACGATTGTTATGTTATGTTCCTGTATATAATCCCGGACCCATCTAGTGATTCGAGAAAAATCGATAGCCCTAAAGATAAAACAACGCTTTCCTTTGCAACTTCTAACCATTTAATGACAGAGACCATGAACAACTGGATCCACACAGACTTGCGTCTGAGCCACAAGCGTATGGCGTTTGACGATCCGGACGACGACATCTTCATAAACAAAAACGGTAAGCGTCTACGGCTAGACAATGCATTCGGACACCTTTCTCTTGCAGAGCCGCTCAAACGACAGAAACCGCAATGGAACCACAATCCAGAGCCTGAGACGCCAATGGATGGTGTCTCGTTCGTACCGCCATCAGATTTGAACGCCTACATAGCCGATAAAATCAGAGAGGACTTTGTTTCAGAGCACCAAAGGCAAAACCAAGTGATACACAAGTACGACTCACAGACAGTGGTGTGGGTACGATTTCAGCGGTGGGTGTTAAGGCTATTCAACCGGTTCATCACCAAGTACAACCGCAACAACAATGCCCGGGTGCCGAGGTTCAAGAACTTCTTCAAGCTCGTGGTTGTTTTGAATCTGCCGGAGTACAATTTGTCGTACGGCGACTTGATGGGCATAGTCATGAGAGAAGCAGCGATGGAGTTTGCGGCAGTGCAGACGCGGTTGCTGAAGCCCAAGAGCGTGTTGGAAGAGATCGAAGAAGACCTGTTTACGTTCAACGATATCAAGTACGGTTACTGGGACACAATTGGAGGATTGGAGGACGTGGAAATGAATCAAAGCCCAGACCAGGTAGACGATATGTTCAGCTACAACGGCTACAGCGACCTTGGCACACAAGACCCCACCTACACTGGGAGCACCGGCCTCCAGACAGATTTCTATGGCACTAACTCCTACAGTGACGACGATATGGAAATGTGAGAGTTACCCCATAACTCAGGAGCTCATATTAATTTCTCGCGAACATGTTTCATCTTCTTCCCACAGAGGTGATATTCCGGGTGTTGGGCCAACTCGACATCGCCGAAACCGAAACGTTCATCGCCAACATCTCCCAGGTGTCGCAGCAGCTTTCTCCCGACACCGAACAAGATACCAAAAAAGCCATCGATGAACTCATCATCCTTGCGTACCAGCGCATTTACCGAGGCCGATTTATTGTGTACTCCAATGTGGACTCAGGAACGTCGTCTAAATTCCATAAACAAATGACAATTGGCGACTTCCTAGACAAGTTTGGGCAGCTGCCGTCGATAGAGAACACGGCGTTCCAAACCACAAGATGCCAGCTGGTGGATTTTGTGTTCATACGCCAGGCCACCGATTACACCAATTTTGTGCACGATTTAAAGGCATTCAGCGATATCGTCGAGGGAAACACCGACGACCGGCTTGTGACGCATCTCGAAGCCATTCTACAGTACGGTCTATACATCAACGGCAACTGTGTGGCCATTGAAACCACCACGTCGTTCTTGGTGGCGATTCTAAAGGTGTTGATTGCCATTTCCAACCAGACGTCCCCTGTGCACGAAAAGCTCACCCACATAACCATCAGGTCCACCGATATTGGGCAGTACTTCCTCAACCAGTGGTGCAAGCTCTTTGGCCGGTTTCACAACGTCACGTCGCTCGATCTTTCCGACAACTTGATCAAACTGGATGAGAATTTGGACCTCTATACTACAGACGCTTCTAATTCGTATGAGGATATCCTAGGCACCGTTTTCATGTGGCCCCCATCACTCCAATACCTTAATTTGACCCAGAACTTTTTAACGTGTGTGTCCCAGAAGTTCATACAGAGGCTTCCAAAGACACTAGAGGTGTTGGTTCTTTCCAACAACATGTTCACCACCATCGGAGCCGAATCGCTGGCGTTGCCGGTTTTCGATTTGACGTTTGAATTACCTAATCTTCACACATTGACGTTGAGCCACAATAGCCGGTTGGTCTACGTAGACCCCAGGATCTTCTCTCTGGGAAAGCACTTCCGGCTGTTGAAGTTGAGGGGCTGCAATTTGGCGTCCGACAATAGAAGAAAAGTGCAAGCAAGGTGTTTGGCATTGGGCATTGGCCTAAGCATTTGACACTTTTGACAGGTTGGTGGTCCTGCATCTGGGCGCCGGCCCATTTGCTGCGTGTATATTAACTAGACTCATTACAAAGTATATCTTCCTGCATATAACCCAGCGCTGTACGACCGCACCCACAATCACCTCTTCCAAAGTTTATACACAAATACACTTTGATCAGCTTGCAACACCCAATTTCAATCGATGTTCTGTCGTTTAGCGCTTCCGTGCACAAAGAGAGTGTTTCTGCGTGCAATGGTACGTCCGTTGATCTCCGTGCGGCCAGTGTGGGCGCCCACAGGCCCCAGCGTCATTCGTCCACCGAAGATCGACTTCGGCCTAGGGTTATCTTTCACGGCTACCTGTCGCCTGACTTTGGCCACCAGACGATTTAATTCGACCAACACATCTCCAGAGGCATCATCCACAACCAAAGAAAACACCAGCATCCTGGCGGGTAAGCAAGAAGCTACAAGGCCCCCCGATTCGTCCAAAAGTACGGGCTCCACCAAAAAAGGCAGCATGTCCGATGTATGGAAGCTTATGGCGCTAGCAAGACCGGAATTGCCGATAATACTACTAGCACTTGCGCTTCTTGTGGTAACGTCGTCAGTCACGATGATGTTGCCATTGTTGGTGGGAAAAATCATCGATACTTCCAGGCCATTGGAACTGCTCCCGCTTGAAGAGCGTCAAAAACAACTCCAGGATGACATGTCTTATTTCGGGTTCCCAGAGAAAACGTTCTACGCCGGGGTGGCTGTGATGTTTGCGATTGGGGCCGTTTCGAATTTCGGCAGGTTCTACCTCTTGAAACTTGCAGGAGAGAAACTCGTGGCACGGTTACGGTCGAGGCTATTTTCCAAGATCCTTTCACAGGACTCGTACTTTTTCGACGTGGGGCCCACCAAGTCTGGCATGAAACTGGGGGACTTGATCTCCCGTATCCTGAGTGACACCATGATCATTGCCAAAAGCTTGAGTGGGAACATCTCCGACGGGGCTCGTGCCACTATCAGTGGAGGGGTGGGGCTCACTATGATGTGGCTCGTGAGCTGGAAATTGACGTTGTGTATGAGCATGTTGTTTCCTCCGTTGATCATGATGTCGTGGGTGTACGGGCGGCGGATCAAGGAACTTTCGAGGCAAGTGCAGGAGAAGTTGGGGAACTTAACCAAAGTGACGGAAGAAAATTTGACGGGGTTGAAAACGATCCAGACTTTTGCCAGACAGAGGTTGGCGATCCATGACTACAACAAGGAGATCCGGCACCTCTTCCAGGTATCGATGAAAGAGGCCAAGCTCAGCGGAGTGTACTTTGGAGGGAATGGGTTTCTTGGAAACGTCACCATAGTGGGGCTTTTGTTCTACGGTACAAGGCTTATTGGGGCCGGAGAGTTGACCATAGGGGATCTCTCCAGTTTCATGATGTACGCGGCGTACACCGGGGGGTCGGTGTTCGGGTTGGGGAACTTCTACACCGAGTTGATGAAGGCCATAGGAGCAGCAGAGCGAGTGTTCCAGTTAACGGACCTGAAACCAACAATCAACACAACGGTGGGGAAGAAAGTGGACAACCTCCACGGCGACATCGTTTTCAAGGACGTGGAGTTCAACTACCCTTCGAGGGTCAACCGGACCGTTTTCGGCGCCCCCAAACTCAACTTGGTCATCAAACAGGGTGACAATGTGTGTATTGTGGGGCCCAGTGGCAGTGGGAAGTCGACCATCTCGCAACTCTTGCTCCGTTTCTATGACCCAACCTCAGGTTCCGTCACCATCGACAACCACGACATCAAACACCTCAACTTGAACTTCTACAGGTCCCAAATCGGGTACGTTCAACAGGAGCCACTCCTTTTCAGTGGCAGTTTGAGAGACAATATCACGTTCGGCAAAGATCAGTGCACACAGGAGGAAATCGACCAAGCGTTGACACTCAGCAATTCCCATGCATTCATCGAATCTTTCCCCAAGGGCTTGGACACTCTCGTTGGACCTTCTAACAGCGGCGCCCAGCTCAGTGGGGGCCAGAAGCAGCGGATCTCGTTGGCAAGAACCCTTATCAAGCAGCCGCAGATTTTGGTGCTCGACGAAGCCACGTCAGCCCTCGATCTGATCCTGGAAGAAACGGTTATGAGGAATTTGAGGTCCTTGGCGTCAGACAATGGAGTGACGATGATTCTGATCGCCCATCGGCTTTCCACCATCAAAAACAGCGACAGAGTGATTGTTCTTAACGAACAAGGACAGATCGTGGAAGACGGATCATTCACCGCTTTGTACCATAACCAACAAAGTGAGTTCAACAAATTGTTGAAGAAACACGACCATGAAACGGAATAACTGGTGCATTGTGTCCCTTTGTCTTCTTGTACATAGAATCGACCGTATATATAATTTCACATGCCTATGCACGAAACGGGCCTGTATCTGCAAGGGCCGGAGAAGTTCCCCTTTTGTATCCGGATGTCGCGAGTGATCTGTCGCTGGTGTTGGCGTTGCTATCGGGGCCAGATGTCGCAGTTGCCTCGCGACATCCCGCTACCACAGACACATCCCGGGTTTAGCCCATGCACCCAATTCCACCTCTGCAACGGCTCATCTTTCCACGCCATTCTTGTGTTAAAGCCTAAACCCGTCTTTCTTCGGTGTCACGAAATCTCGTCCGGTGGCCTTATTGCAGCCTTTGCCTATACGAAGATAAACTATCTATCACAGAAAAATAAAAAGCGATAAAAAATAGAACGAGGCCACAGAAAAAAGCGAAACTGGGGCAAACTGCAATTTACACTTACTCCATATTCTTTTTTCTAAAAGATAACTTCCCAATTGCAACTACCTTTAGCCATTCGACGAGAATGACGTCTGCTGGGCCTTCCACCGACGGTGGACAAAGCCCCAGCCACGAACTGCCACAAGCGCCCGCCGCAAAAACCGCTCAGTTGCCAGAAACTGACACCGGTGCAGTGGGTGGGCCGGAAACCAATGCCACCCACGAACAAGAAACTGATCCATACCACAAACAGCATGAGGGCAACAGTCCAGCGCCCGACACGCTGGACGACAAGGACGACAAGGACGATTCTGCAGACGATTCGGAGTCGGTGCCTACTTTCGTTTACAAGAAGCTCCGGGAAACGTTGATACCACCGCTTCAGTCATCGTTCACTCGTTTGTACTCGGCCACCACCAGCCCCATGGAGAGCGTGGTGCCTACACGCAGGAATAGTTATACGGGGGGAGCTGAGGAACAGGAACATGAACATGTGGATGGCGAAGATGTGGTCCCCCAAGATGTTCAAGATGGCCGAGGTATGGGTGCGGAAGCCGAGGAAGAAACTGAACAGACCCATCAGGCAACCGACTCCGAACGAGATCCGGAAGATGTGGACGTGGCCAGTGTGGTGGCGTCCGACAGGCAGCAGAAGAATCTATTTGGCCTCATTGCCTCTTCCCAGTTGTACAGTGAGGTGCGCAACTACATCAAGGGCCAAAGAACGAGGTACCGGTCTAATTCCAAAAGCTCCGAAGCCAGTGACTCCAGGCCGCCAAAGATACCGCTGCTCGCGTACGGCATAGAGAGCTCGTCCAGCGACGACGACTATGATGATGATGATGATGATGATGAAGACGAGGATGAACCGCCGGGGCTCTTTGAGGACGATATGCTCGAAGACGACGTATTTGATGATGCCAATGAAAGCGACGTGTTTGAAGACGCCCAAGATCAATGGAACGATACCAAATCCGAACTGACGCTCAGAAACCCCGCATTGGCACTCGTGCCGGGATTGAAGGGGTTTAGAGGAGGCAATAAGGATGACACTGCCCAGGATATAGCGCTGTTGGTTTCTTCCCTTGCTATCAAAGACGACCTGCCAGTGGATTTGAACAAGTTGACGGTGTTCCAGCAATCTATTTTGGATAACTTCCATATTCAATACGCCGACGGGGTGTTGATACGGTATACGGATGCAGAAACAAGCAGGTCCAGTGAATCAGACTTGCAACTTTCTCAGAAGATGAAGCTCAGTATAGCCGATAGGCTTCAAAAGGTGTTCAATCTCGACGATGGCGATTACTTCTATTCCAATTACAATTCTTGGTTGGTCCGGGACGTGTTCCTTCAAGGCCATATATATTTGACGAGGAATAGTGTGCTTTTCTTTGCGTTCTTGCCTCAAAGCCTCCTGGCACTGTCGGCACAAGCCAGCTCTAGTACTAGTTCCCCTGGCCATTTCAAAAAACAGGACGATTCGAACGCTTATATCCAGACAGGGTCTTTGACCATGAAAACAAAGAAATACGGGGAGATCTTGGGCACGGTTCTAACCAATCGGTTCTGGGCCATTTTGAGGCCTGAAACTTTGAGTATCTATTCGTCTCCCACTGATTTGTACTTCCCTACTTTGGTGATCGACCTAAGGTCTTGTTCGAAGGTGGAAATCTTGGATAAGTATCAGCCTAGGACGGAAAATGCTTCCAAATATGCCGCAAGCCATACCCATGGATCGTCCACCCCATTGAATGAAGCATCGCCAGTGTTATCCCCCAAAGACTCAGGACTGAGAAATCCGTTCCAAGAAGAGTTCAATGATGAAGAGGAATTGAGCAAGATGCTTGCCATTGAAGCAGAAGAAAATAAAGAGAATATCTCAGGCGGGGTGTGGTTCAAAATCACTACCAACAAGAAGTCTTATAAATTTCACACAGACAATCTCTACTCGGCTCGGCAATGGGTCAATAATATCACCAAGATCATTTTCCAGCTTCACAATGCTAATTCCCAGAATGAAGTGTTGATCAAAATCCCATTTGACAGGGTAAGCCAGTTCTACAGGAAAAATCTTTTCAACGTCACGGCAGATCAAGCTTCCGATTCGAACATCGATGAGGAATACAAGCGCAGCATAAAGGACACCTTTCCATCTGTTTTTTCAGTGAATTATTCTGGTGGGGTAGCAGAACAAGAAAGAACGGCTGCCAAGATGCTGAAGAAGATCCTGGAAAAGACGAAACAGCGGATATACTCTATGGATGACATGGAATGGTTACATTTTGCTATCTTCTCCAACGCCACTGGGTTTGAAGAGCTGGTAGCTAAGATTATTCAGGAGAGGGATTCCCAAGAAGAACAGTCGGAAAGAGATGTGGATTCACAGTCTTCATCTGGTGATGCAGATCTGGAACACACGTTGTTGACGAAAATCAAAAAGAGAAAGTTTACTTCCACTTCTTCCAAAAGCACCGACGTGCCCATGTCGACGTTACTGCGTTCGGGGAATTATCTGGCTATTCTTGACCAGGTGGCTTCAGTTAACCAAGAATTTTTCAATTCGTACCCTTCACTTTCTAGCCTTAATCCTGTCAAGGATTTCAGAACACAGCGGTCAAATTCAGACTCCAAATTCAAAAAGATAAGCAAGACCCTATCCACTAAGGTATTCCCACCATCTCGATCCAAGTTGGAGGCACCTGGCAATGCGTCGGCCGCCAGCTTATCGGCTCCTTTCTCAGTAACAGGCTCCACAACCCCACTTGAAAGAGCTGGTTTGGGAGGCAGTGGGTCTACTATTGTGTCGCCTCAACCATCGATTCCGATATCACCGTCGGATTCTTCCCTTCGGTCCAGTGAGTCTACCTCGCCCATTAACTTGAACCTACCAAGACAAATGTCGCTAACAGGGCTCAAAAACTTGAACATGACATTTGAAGCGTCCAAACGTGATATCGGGGTGGCAGCTGATCGTTACGGTGATATCAACAGCGATGATTCCCAGAGTAAACCTCCGTTCTCGGTGACAGAGATCTTGCCAGGCCCTTTAACTTTGGCAGACCCTTCGGAGTATAACAATGAGCCAGATCACAAGGACACCAAACTCAAAAGTCTAGGGAAGAGTATGAAAGCTCTTTCTCACGTCAGCACCCGTTGGAGTGCCCACCCCAACCACTACGTGAAATTGGAAGACGATGACATGTACTATGTCGCGGGAAGTGCCAATGATCTCGGAAACAGACGATTCAGAAGCCATTTTTCACTCGGAGACGGCCAGACTCTTGCAGCCACCTATTTCTGCCACGTTCAAAGAGCTTTGCCTGTTTATGGTAAGCTTTATGTGGGTAATGAGATGATTTGCTTTCGAAGCTTGCTTCCGGGTGTCTCGACGAGGATGATATTGCCTCTACGGGATGTGGAAAACTCCTACAAGCAAAGAGGTACAAAAATCACCTATCACGGATTGACGATCGTGATCAAAGGACACGAAAAGTTGTGTGTGGAATTCAGCTCCCAGAAAGCTCGAGACGATTGCTTGGACATGACGTTGGAGATGCTACACCAACTACATGGTCCAGAGTCCTGGAAACCCCAGGCCCACCAATGGGGACACAATTATGAATTGGGCCGTGAACGGTTGTACCAAGACGAAGATGACAAAGACGAAGATGGCACTAGTGGAACAGATACTACCTTCACCCCATCCGACGACACATTGAAGCAGGCATCTGCCAGAATTGAAAGTGCTAGGATCAAGCTCTTCGAGGACAGATTCACCCAAGCTGCAGGATTGCAACTTCCCATAGTGTTAGAGGACTCGCCTTTTGTCAAGACCGAAATCCGGCCCAATACGTCGTACCATTTCGTGTTATTGACCATTGGATCCAGAGGGGACGTACAGCCGTATATCGCACTAGGCAAGGGGCTCATTGCAGAGGGCCATCGAGTGACGATAGCTACCCACTCGGAATTCAAAGACTGGATCGTCAAACACGGTATAGGGTTCAAAGAAGTGGCAGGTGACCCCACGGAGTTGATGTCGTTGATGGTAACGCACGGGTCGATGTCAGTAGCGTTCATCAAAGAAGCCAGTTCCAAATTCAAAGGGTGGATCAATGACCTTTTGAAAACCGCTTGGATAGCTTGCCAAGGAGCCGATATCCTTATTGAGAGTCCGTCGGCCATGGCGGGGGTTCATATCGCCGAGGCATTGGGAATCCCATACATGAGAGCGTTCACGATGCCATGGACCAGAACAAGGGCATATTCCCATGCGTTCATTCTCCCGGACCACAAAAAGGGTGGGTCGTACAACTACTTGACCCATATCATGTTTGAGACCGTCTTCTGGAAAGGAATCTCGTCCCAGGTCAACAGATGGCGGGTGGAGCAGTTGAACTTACCTAAGACCAATTTGTACAAGCTCCAGCAGTACAAAATCCCCTTTTTGTACAATGTTTCCAAGTCGGTGTTGGCACCGGCCGTGGATTTCCCGGATTGGGTTAAAGTCACTGGGTATTGGTTCTTGGATGAAGGAACAGCCAAAGATTTCAAACCACCAGCGGATTTGGTGGAATTCATGGCCAGGGCTAGGGCGGACAACAAGAAAATCGTCTACATTGGGTTTGGATCCATTGTGGTGAACGACGCCAAGCTGTTGACTGAAGCTGTCATTGATGCTGTACTTGATGCAGACGTGCGGTGTATTTTGAACAAAGGGTGGTCGGACCGTGGAGAAAAGTCCCACAAAGACACCACCCAGTTCCCCCCCGAAATCTTCAATGTGGAGTCTATTCCTCACGACTGGTTGTTTCCCCGGATAGATGCTGCGGTACACCATGGTGGGTCAGGAACCACAGGAGCCAGCTTGCGGAGTGGATTGCCCACTATAATCAAGCCGTTCTTTGGGGACCAATTTTTCTACGCTACACGAGTGGAAGAGGTGGGTGCCGGCATCGGCCTTAAGAAGCTCAATGCAAAGTCCCTTAGCAAAGCCCTCCAAGTGGCCACTACCGATGTCAAGCTCATTGAACGGGCCAAACTCATAAGCGAAGAGATTTGCAACGAGCATGGAGTTCTTTCTGCCATCGAAACCATCTACGCCGACCTTGAGTACGCCAGATCGCTTATTGTGAACAAACAGATTGCCAACGAGCAGACCCGGTTGCATGGAGGTATAACCAGGTCAGCTACTGGCACATACACCTTGAACACCCCACAGAATGAAGAAGACACCGACAGTGACTTGGACGACGTTGCACCCAGTTTTTACGACCGCTACGGCATTGACAAGAACGACGGTATCCAGATCGATTACGCCTATAAGAGCTAGTGCCTAATAAGGCCTAAGAGCTAGTGCCGAATTGTGCCTAAATGCTATTCTAAGACCTAAGTACAGAGAGCTAACACCCTTTAGCTTTGTATATAGTAATGTATTATGAACCAAGCCACAGTCGCTCTGACCGGGTCTCTTCTTTCGGGCTTAAAAATCTGACCCTGGCACGAGACTTTTTCTCACTTTTTTTATGAGTCAAATTCAACCATCTTCAACTCAAGCCAATTGTTCCCTTTATGATCGCCACCATCAAGCATCTTGTGAAGTATTAATCCCAAAATGACAACCGTGTACAAAGACATCACGGATGAACAAAACAAGCTAAATTCATACGCCAAACTCGTGCCAGGCCAAACCATTGTCGAGATTCCCCAGTTCGAGCTCGAATGTGGTGAAACGCTATACAACTTCCCGGTGGCTTATAAGACCTGGGGCAGACTCAACCCCAGCAAGGACAATGTGTTGGTGGTGTGCCATGCGTTGACAGGGTCCTCTGACGTCCAGGACTGGTGGGGCCCTTTGTTGGGCGATGGCAAGACTTTTGATCCGAGGAGATATTTCATCATCTGTGTGAACTTCCTAGGTTCTCCTTACGGGTCCTGTTCCCCTTTGACAATAGACAAGGCCACCAACAAGCCGTATGGCCCATCGTTCCCTTTGGTGACGGTGAAAGACGACATTGCTATTCAAAAATTGATTCTTGATTCCTTAGGCGTTGAAGGTATAGCGTCTGTCATCGGTGGATCTATGGGAGGCATGATGGCGTTGGAGTACTCGTCCACCTACAACGGCACAGGGTACTTGAAGTCGGTGATTGCCATTGCCACGTCGGCCCGGGCTTCGGCGTGGTGTATCTCCTGGAACGAGGCCCAAAGACAGTGTATTTTCAGTGACCCTGCTTACAACGAAGGTTATTACTACGAAAGCCCCAGTGGAGCCACCCCTGACTCTGGGCTCAGTGCTGCAAGAATGTCGGCGTTGTTGACCTATCGGTCCAGCAACTCGTTTGAAACAAGGTTTGGGAGAAAATTACCCGGCAAGTTGGGCACAGCTGCCGAAACTCTGGTGAAAATCTACCCCAAAACCCACGACGAGGAAAACTGGCTTTTGCACAACGAAGGGGCCCGCTCTGCCAAGCACACCACCGGCTCGCCTGTGCAGGGGAAATTGCAGACATATTTCACAGCACAGTCGTATTTAAGGTACCAGGGCAATAAATTTGTCAAACGGTTCGACGCAAATTGCTATATAGCCATCACCAGGAAACTTGATACCCACGATATTGCCAGGGGAAAGGTGGACCTTGAAAACGACTTGGAAGACCCTTTACCACAGTACCTTGGAACCTTGAAGTTGCCACATTTGGTCATAGGAATTCAGTCGGATGGCCTTTTCACTTTTGGCGAACAGCAAATGTTGGATAAATACATCCCAGTATGTGACTTGAAGAAATTGGACTCTCCTGAAGGACACGACGCTTTCCTTCTTGACTTTGAAATCGTTGATGATTATTGCAAACAATTTTTGCAACTGAAACTCCCTGACTTTTACGATGAAGCTTCTGGTAAAGTGAATTTGTTCCTTAATTGGAAGGATTTTGTGCAAGATGTGGATAACGGAGGAAACTCTGTGTTCGGAGAGGCAGAAAAGAATATCACCAACTGGTGAGAGGCTTATATAGGATTAAATTCATATGTGCATTCGTGACCGCTCTTCTCACTTCGGCTTCTCTTCCTTCTCTTCCTTCTCTTCCTTCTTTTCGCTTCTCACATCAGGTATCCGTAAAATTTCTGAAGAAACCTTCGGCATAGAAATTGTCAAACTGGAAATCTCCACCATCTAACAAATTGGAAAAATTATCAAACATTGTCAAGTCTGGTCCAGCTTGTTCAGTGAATTGTGGCAAATCCTGCCCTGGTGGGGGTGACATTGCTGGACTTTCAGGGATACCTCCCATAATACCACTGGCATTCTTCCGTGCATCACGATAGCACTTTCCTAACACCTTATGAATCGATTCTATATCATCATTATCCATATCAAAGTTCGTGTAGCCCTCTTTCTCGTATAATGCGCTTTCAGAAACGACTTTGGTAAACTCGATCATATCTAAAGCAACCAACCAAGCAGTGATATACTTGGTTGCGAAATTTATCAAAACTTTGTTCAAATTCCTCAACGAAGAATAGAGCATTCGGAGAATGGAATCGACCAGATCTTTGGGGAATCCCTGGGTTGACTTCCTTCTGATGAATTCGAACCGTCCAATGATTCCCGTCAAAATACATGTTATCTTTTGAATTGCGAGGATATAATCTTGGATGAATGAGAAATCTCCAATCACTGGGAAAGCCTCAGTTCCGTGCTCTATAAGTTCCTGACAAACAGGTAAAGTCTTGATGAAAATGATAACAAAAAGCTTCTGCATATAGAATGAAGCAAGCCTAGAACTTTTCTTTTTGGAGTAATAAGAATACAATGAGAACATTAGAAACGATTCCACATGAACCACCGCCCAGAATGTTTTTAAAGTCTTGCACCGATTTACCTCGTTGATTGATAGGTCAAAGAAATAACTCATCGTATAAGGAGAAGAAGACCCCAAGATTTTCAACTCTAATGCATCAAGGTTTTTCGTCAAATGGAGGAGTTTAGTTGGCTCTTTGTAATTGGTGGTTAACTTAGAAATATCGATAAGATATTCGGTTATGGCCCTTGGCATATTGGGCCCTGAGGGGCCGCACAATAACTCATCCTCTTCTGGAAGTTTGGGCCTGGTGACAGTATAGTCCAGGTCCGAGATCGTAAACTTTTCTCCAACAAAACACGATTGGTATAGTTCAATGTCGTATATGATCCACCATAGATGTTGTATTTTATTATCCGAAACTGCGAAGGTATGGCCTCTGACGTCAAACCAATTCGATACATTTGACCCCATTGATTTAGCCATATTCACCACCAAAGCTCCAAGAGTCGTGTGCTCTTGATTCAACCGCAATCCTTCCTCCGGGGCGTATATCTTGTATATCCTGTGCATCAATAACAACGAAAGCACATCAATAGAAGACACCTTCAATAAATCGAATTGGTCTAAGCATCTACTGGATAAGTTAACGAAATTCACCCCGATAGCGTACTTGCTGTATAACTCATCTTTGACCATTGAATCCAGTGATTTGTAACTATTGGACATTAATGTCAAAGACGCAATCCGAAGCATTAAGAAAAGCTGGCCAAATATGGCAAAATCTGCTCTTTTGGCAACCTCAATATGTATCGGGTCATCTGAAGCCTCTTCCGAGCCTATAAATTGGGATATCTTGACTTTGAACGCAGACTTTTCGAAAATGGGAAATAACCAGTTGAATTTGGAGAAATAAACGTCAATTAATCGCCAAACGATCTTCCTAGGTGGTAAATTTTCGAATAAGGTTTGGGTGAACTCTTTCTCTGACTCGAGTTTCGGTGCCAATCCTATCAAAATCCCTGCTCTGCCAGTATTTGACGTGCTGGAACTTTCTTCAGCAGCGTCGTTATTTTTGGTCTTCACCGTCAATTTCTCTTTAAATGGAACAACATCACTACGCCCGTAAACCGTTTTCAATGTCTCGCCATACTGTCTCTCTAAATCCTTCATAGATTCGGGTAAAATGGGGTCAGGCATGAAATTCGAATCCGTAGGCGAATTGTCCACTTGATACAGTACAATATGGAGAAGAAGCTCGTTATAGTACATCATAGACAAGTCGGCGTAACCGCTGGACGCTCTGCACCGGTCGTGTGGCATCATATAAGCGGCTCGGTGCTGGGGAGATTCAAATACGTCGTCTGTCCCGAGGCACGGATTGTGGCCAATGTATCGGTCGATAAAGGCCACCGTTATTTCCCCTTCTGTTGACCCTGTTTGCAGTTGCACTGACGCCGGTAGGGACGTGTTTAGCTGGAGCGGCATCTGGTGGACTGACAGCACAGTACTCGGGGCCAAAACCGGTGGCACCAGTGCTTGTATTATTGGATTTGGATCCGAAAGCTGTGGGATGTGAAGATGAGGAAGATGAGGTGAGTTCAGGAACGTCAGTGCCAACCCTGTGTATTCAATGGGCCTTTCCTCTCGTTTGGTACCTCTGGCATGCTCTATGTTATCCTCTCTATCGTCTTCTCTGCTGCCCCCTCTGGTGTCTCCCTCCCTTAGTCCGCTCTCCAACCTTCTGATCTTCCTCTTCAAAAGATCGATCTCATTCAAAACCATATCCACCGTTTCGCCATCTTTGGATCCTTCCATCGTGTAGACACACTCATCTCGTCCTCGTTTAACACACGTCGAGCATGGCTGGTTCCTGTCACACTTGATCTTCCTTTTCTTACAAAAAGTGCACGAAAGACTGGCACGGTTCCTTTTGGTTACCATTGTGTTTTGTTTAGAAAATGCGGATACTGAAATCTGTTCGTATCTATATCTCTTTGGGCCACCAACACAAGGCTGTGAAGCTTGCATGGGATATGGATATCTCCGGGGAAACTAGTGCTGCGGCGCTTCTATGCTCACCAAACTACCCGGGATCCTTGTTCTTCGGCAAAATTGCACGCAAGCTGCCAACGCTTGTCTTATTATGTGAACACAAATTACACTTCCCAAAAGGCCTAGCTTCCAGCTCCAAATAGCCTTGCACGAGAACCTTTCACGTCGCCTTCATTCTCTTCTACCACCCCCTTCATGCCCTTGTGCCGTCCGCTCCAAAATGGGGCACCATACGGGCCCGTTCAATGAAATGCCACATTTTGCAGCCGAAACAATTATACTTCACAAATACGTCACAAAAGCCACCCAGTCAAACTCCAGCTCCACAAATACTCTCCATTACACCCTAAGTGTCCAAAGGAGATCCTCTTTCTTGTCCCCTGCCGTCCGCCCGCCCTGGCTGTTAAGTACCCAAAAGAGTCACCTGTCGCTTCAACCACTAAATCCAACGCCTCCTTATGAACAACACCCAATTGCCCAAATCCCAAATTCCATGCACTCCCCACCCGCTGGATCACAACTCCCCTTACACCAAAACCTCCCTGACTACCCCAGAAACAGCCCCAAATTTGCCCTTTGCAGCTAAACACAATCGCGCAACCTCAGTTTTTTTCCTTCTTTTACACCCTTATTATTGATCATGTCCCAGATCCCTGATTCTTTCGTGTTCCGAATCTTGCACAATTCCTTGAACGAGTTGGGCTTCGCTGGTCTTGCCGACCAATTGGTTGAACAGGTACACAAAAAGGGGATGTTTATCGATAGTTCGGGCGAAAATCTTCTTTATTCCTCGAAAAAAGCTAAGTTATATCAATGGATCACCAGCGAAATATACCTGGGCAGATACGACACTGTGTTGGCTTTTTTGGACCAGAACATTGTCTTGTACACCTCGTCCGATACATTCGCTGCCGATATAGGTGACAAGCCCAACTTGGTACATATCATGGCGACCAAAACTGAAGATATCTCGGACCCCAAGGATTTGGTGCCAGTGATTTTGGTAATGAAGTATTTGATAAAGAGAACCATGTTTCTACAGAAATTGGTGGACTTCCTGTTGAACAGACTGCTGGCAGGTACACGGAACATCACCAATAACTCGTTGATTCAATATCTCAGCGACCAATTGAGTCCCATACTAGACGTGGTCAACGTGCGTCTTCCGTTGGTGCAACAGTTTTTCAACCAAGACATTTTGTCTGGTTTGAATAGGGAATCGGAGCTGTCCAAGTTGTTGTCGGTGGTCATGCAGCTGCCATTGACTGATTACCAGGTGGAAAAGTTGGTGTTTGGTAAAGAGATCATGTTGACAGAGGTGGAAGTTGCTGACAATTCCCCTGACTACTTCGTAAGCTTGCTTCGAAAAACGTTGGTCAAGAAGTTCTTTGGCGACTTGTTTGCTGGTGACTTCTACGAAAGCGCTTTGCCGTATCTGAACTTCCAGATCCCACCGAACTTTCTCAATAAGATCATCCAAGACTCGGTGTTACACACCCAGAGCCAGACTCCTTATTATTTGCCTAGTCGATCCATTCACGACTCCGGCAGCAAAGAAACGTTCATCCCACCCATCGATGCTCTGTTGAAGCAATATTATGGGTCTCAGTTCCCATCGGCATTGCTAAAGACCCTCAAAGGGCACACCGGCGAAGTGTGGGCCTGTAAATTCAGCCCGTCCGGTAAGTATTTGGTTACTGGGGCAGCAGATGGTCAATTGATCATCTACGATGTCCGCAGAAATTTCGAGGTCATTGAAACCCTCGTAAGTGATAACAATCTCGACAGACAAAGGTTCGTCAACTCCACCTATAAGCCTTACACGTCAAGCAAGTCAATTATCTACTGTGCATGGGACTACAACGAAGACTACATCATCAGTGGATCATTAGATACCCGAGTGAGGGTGTGGAATGTCAAAGGGATCAAGCAACGAAACCCTCGGGCAGTCAAACGAACCACCCGATCGTCGAATCAAATTGAGCCTGATTTAGAAGTACCTAAATTAGTCTCCTGCTTTATTCTTGGAGATAAGATAAGAACCTGGTCGTGTGAATTCTTGCCTGCCAGCCATGCCAACGGGGATGTTTCGGTGCCCCGATTTATCATTGGGTCCCCTGATAAAGTGTTGAAAGCATTTGACATCAATGGAACCGAATTGTATGATTTCTACAGCAATTCTGCGATAGCAACAGAGGGGCCGGAAGACACAAGAATGACAGCTGAAAATGAAGACACAGAGGAGTACGTTGAAGATGCAAATGACGATTCCAACGATCATAGTGATGAAAGTGAAAGAGAGGACGACTTTGATATCTCCAGGTCTAGCACCCAGCCTCGTTCAATACCACGTCGTGCAAGTTCCAAGTCGGACTCCAGAGACTATTCGTTCTCAGACTATGTATCAGCATCAGAGAACCGTGCCCGGAATTTCAACCGAATCAACGATATCTGCATCACTCCCAACGGTAAGATTTTGATCACTGCCAATAACAACAAGCAAGTTGCGTTCTACACCATCCCCGACTTCGAAGACGTCAATAGCAGCACACGGAAGGTGGCAACTTTGACAGTCCAAGGCAGGTTGACATCTTGTTCGGTCGATTCCAATGGCACTTATTTGTTACTCAGTTTATCCCCAGATGAACTCCAAGTTTGGAACATCAAGGATTTGGAAAACGACAAGAAGCCCACTTTGTTCAAGAAATTGATTGGCCACACCCATGTTTCATATATGATCAGGTCCTGTTTTGGCTACAACTATGGTAACCTGGAACAGCTAGCCTTGAGTGGTGGAGACGACGGTGATATCTTTATCTGGAAAATCAATACTGGTGCTTTGGTTACCCGGATAAATGGCCATCAAAATGTGTGTAACTCTGTCAGTTGGAATAATGGATACGAGATAGAGGAGGAGTATGCGGGGCTTGACTACGGGAAGTTATGGTGTTCTGTGGGGGACGACAAGTTGGTGAAAATCTGGGGCCCTTCCAACTTCTATAATTAACGGTTCTGAGTTGAACTTCAACTTTTCATAGGTTAACTATTCATAGGGTATATATAAACAGATTTTACATACGGCAGTACTTGAAAAACTAAACTACAATTCATCGTGGTCCACCCCTTCGTCTTCAGATTCTTCTTCGACAGCTTCCTCTTTTTTGAGACTGGCACCGTCGACTTTCAAACCACCTTCATTCTTGATGAAATCGACGAACCCATCGAAATCTCTTGGTCCGTTGTATGCAATGGGGGTTCTTAATCCAGTGGCTTCATCAATCTCTCCGTTGGCTGGGTACAACAAGATGGTTGGGTAACCTTCAATTGGGAATGAAGTTTCAACGTCATTTTGAGAATGGTCAATCTTGGCAATGATAACTTCAGACCCCTGGTATAAAGCACCCAATTCTTCCCAAGTTGGTGCCAATTTCTTACAGTGGCCACACCAGTGAGCGTAGTATTCCACCAAGATGTCTTTGGAAGTATCTTTTAACACATCTTCGTGGTTGTAACCAACTAAAGTATAGACTGGACTAGTAGCTTGTTCTTCTTCAGTTGGTAATGGTTCACTCTTGACAATTGGTTGAGCAGTTCCATCAAGGTATGCTTCGACCAATTCTTCGATTTGTTCAGCGGATGGACCATCTGGGTTGGCCTTTTGATCAACACCGTACTTTTTGTTTTGCGAGTTGTCTTGAATGGCAAACAAAGGAACAATCTCCGGGTCCATGTTCAAGAGTTCGGCGTGTCTACCATACAAGGAAGCATCTAAACCGACAAAGTTAAGAGCACCTCTATGAGCTTTACCTAACTTGACGAACAAAGCTTCAACTTCATCCCTTTGTTCTTGAGTGTTGTAGAAGTAGTAAGCCAAAGGAGTTGGAGATTCCATGTACAACGTGTAAGTATCTCTGTTGATATCCCCGAAGTAAGGAACGACTTCAGTCTTGATGAATTCAGTCAAGGTTTCCTTGGTAATGGAATCTTTGTTGAATGGAATGATGGAGTTGTCAGCAGGGTGGATGATGACATGGCTGATCTTAGACAAGTAAGAAGCAGCGTCGAAATCAAAGTACTTGGTGGTCAAAGATTCGACAAGCTCTTTGCCTTTGACAGAGATGAAGGATAATTCCTTTCTCAAACTGTCGGCCACACTGGAGAAAGTGGCGTTTGTTTCTTCATCGTCTTCGTCAGAACCGGATAATTGAAGAATGAAAGGTTTGGTCTGTTCGCCAATAGAGGCCAACAAAGCTTCTACTGATTCAGGAATTTGGACCGCTGGCAATGATTGTTTGACCATGTAATCGATGATACCAGCAGCTTCTCTTGGGCCCTCGTAATCGTCTGGTGCGTTTTCACTACCTTTTAAAACTTTCAAAGTAGGGTAACCTCTGATCCCATAGTCCCTACACAAATCTTCTTCTTCAGTGCAATCAATCTGGGCCAATTTGATGTTTGGGTGGGATTCGTTCAAAGAATCGGCAGCAGACACATAATCTGGTGCCAACTTCTTACAGTATCCACACCAAGGAGCGAAGAATTCCGCCAACACAAGAGGGTTGGTGTCGATAAACTCCTTGAAATTTTTACTGGTCAATTTCACCACGGCGGAGTTTGGATCGGCGATAGCTTCACCGTCACCGCCGGAGGCAATTGCCACAGATACAATCGATAAAATAGATGTTGAAAGTAAACCGAACTTCATGTTGTGCCCTCTGTATGATATAGATTAATAATGGACAAAAAAAAGGTCGGCAAAAAACGAGCGCCTTTAAATCAAATCGGAAAAAGAAAAGAGTACACGGTGTTAATATCGCGTTTGCCCTCAGGACGCGCCGTAGGGCACAGGGCGAGCGCACGGCGGCGCTGGCACGAACAGCCCACGAAAAGTGCGCCCGCCCACCGCCACAGGCACCACCGACCTAGGCCCGTCCACCCACGCGAAGGGACATTAGCGCATGCACCTCAGGTACCTCGACGTAGACCCTGCACTCGCTACACTCTACTTCAAAACCACAAACTAACACAAACAAGGTTTAATAATACACAACATAAATAAAGTTAAAAGCCAAGAAAGTCCTTCCAGGTCAGCCAGTTGTCTAACTCCACGTCGTATATATAATGCATGGAGTGTCTCAAAGAACTCTGCAAATATTGAGGCTGGTAGTCGTAGATGAACATTACCAACCCCCAGGTCAAAACCGCAAAGTACTTCCATGACTTGTTATAGTACTGCTGCTTCAACTTGTTCTTTTGGTGGGAGGAAAGGTTCAGGTACGTTTTGCTACTGCTGCCACCAGCTATTTTGTAGTTGGGATTGGAGCAGTACAAGTATTTGTCGAGCAATATCTTCGACACCGCTATCAATACCCTCGAAAAGCAGTACAACGTCACCTGGTGGGTTATCCCAGGGTGGAAGTAGCCGAAATGCTGGCTGTAGACGATCCAACTTCCAAAGCTACCTGCCAAGAACTTGGACAACCCTTTGGAATTGGGCCCCAAGATTTGGTCATTGACAAGTAAGTTCAAGGCAAACTTGTAGACGATTGCAAAAGCCGCCAACACTTCTGCGTGGTTCTTGGTGGCTTTCAACACCTCGATCATCCGGGGTCTCATGGGCCCTGATCTGTAGAGCAAGTTGATCACCAAAGCGTGGCTGAATCTGATTTTACCACCATAAACGATCCCGTTCCTAGCAGACCGGACCACTTCCAAAAGCGGACGATATAACGGGTTGGACAAGACGCTGGACATGGGGGCGGGTTACGTGGTGTGTGCGGTGTGTATGGGTACGTGGACGTTTGTTTTTGTGAACGGCAGTTCGGTTTGTGTCTAAGTTATTCTATCACTGTTTGCTGTTTAGCGAGGATTTATTTATTTGGGGAAAGTGAGAATTTTGAAAACTGGAGATACGGATGTGCACGAGGCAAGTAGCTGTCAGTTGTGTTTGGGACTGATGTGCGTGTTTTAGTCCGGGGCACTTGTTTCGTTTTGTGTCTCGTGTACGTTTTGTGTGTTTTCTGTCTTTGGTGCATCTCGTGCCCTTCTGTCTTTGTTTGCAACCAAGCTACGGTAACCACTGCGTTTCCCCAGCCTAGACTTCTTCCGCCGGCTTATTTAGGCGTCGCGGTAATTTCCCGTGGAATGTCTCTTCCTGCAGCGAGTCACAGCTCCCGCAGTCGCACGTCCATAAAAATAGTTTTTTGATTCGGTTGTTTTGTGTCATAAAAAAAATTTAATTTAGGCCAAAATCAATTGTGAGAATTTTCATTGAAAAAAAATTTTTTCAACTTTTTTCTTTCAACCTTTAGCGTCTAAGTTCCCACAGAACTTTCTTATTTATCAATTAACCCGTTATTTCCAACCTTTTTCAAGCCTGGATTTCCAACCGTTAGTTGTTCACCCAATTCTCACTTACTTCAAGCGAGCACCGTTTTTCCCAAGAAAAAACCTACGTTCATTCAAGTGTCTTTTTGTAACCAAAAGCCACAAGCACAAAAAGCACACACGTTAAAGTTCAACCGCCACTACTTTCCATTAATTGTTAGTGTTTGTTGTCATGTCCACTGTTTCATACGCTAACGTCGTGGCCAACGGGTCTGCCAACCCGACCCCTCCTTCATCCAGCCCCAGTTCCGCTCCCACATCCAATGGGACCAGTTCTGTGCAATCGCCTGTGCCTGATAACAGTGCTGCCGTTGATACCGAAGACGTGAAGGCTGGCGATGCTGACAATGACAAGGCTGACCAGCCCCAAAAGACGGACGAGAAAGCAAAGCCAAAAGATAAAAAATTAGCACCCGCCCCAGTGCCAACCACTAGTGCTTGGGGAAATGTCGCTAAGTCTGCTACTGCTGCTAACTTAAACTTTGATCAACATAAATGGCCTACACCAGATCAGCAAACTGCAAAGCAACCGGCTGCTCCAAAACCCCAAAAATTTACCAAACCTCCTTCCACTTCCACCAAATGGGTCCCCATCAATGCCAAAGTGATCTTGCCAAGTTCTAGATCCCAAAACCAGCCTAATAACAAGAAAAATAACAAAAAAAATAACAATGTCAAAAACAACAAAAACAAAAAGAACGGGGCCCCTATTACCACAACCCCTGCTGCCCCTGGTGCTCCAAAGGCCAGAAAAGATAGAAAAGAAGAAGGCAAAATTGAAGATGCTACATCCGAGTTCAAAGATCTTTCAATTCAGCATTCTCAACCGGAAGAAGCTCAGCTTCCAAACGGGGAAAGTTCTTCAGATCTCGAATCCTTCGAGGGGAAGAAAGACGCTCCTGTGGTAGAGAATGGCCTTGAGTCTCCGTCCAACGGGGAAGCTCCATCGGTGCCTCAATCTACTGAATCTGCTAACACAAACAACCACAACCAACAAGCTCCAACTCACGGGGAAAATGGAGCCGCTTCTCACAACGGGCAGCAATACTACAATAATAGACAGTACAAGGTGAACTACAGAAACAATAACCGTTACTCCTTGCCAAACAACAGCAGCCCAAACCCCAACGCTAACCATTACGGACAAAATTACGTGCAATTTTCTCCTTACCATCACCAATCCTTACCTAACAACTACTACCCATACCCACAAGCACCAATCCCACCTTTCAACATGGGCGCTCCAGTTCCAGGGTACTCTCCATACCCTCAACAATACCCTGTCCAAAACATCCCACCCCCAATCACTGCCAAACAGGATCCAATCAGTGCATTGACTCAACAAATTGATTACTACTTCTCATTTGAAAACTTAATAAAGGATGTGTATTTGAGAAAGAGCTTCAATAAAGAGTCTGGGTTTGTTAGCATAAGCAATATCTTAAGTTTCAAGAGAGTTCAACTTCTCTTGAACCAAATCAAGAATTTGAATTTGAACAAAGATTACGACGAAGTCATCAAAGATGCTATCAGAAGTTGTAACAATATAGAGATTAACGATAATGAAGACGTGAACAAAATTGAAATAAGGGTCAAGAATGATTACAAAAGATTCATCTTGGACTAGATAAAAAGAAGAAACTGAAAAACTTGTCCAACTACTGATAACCATCCAATTTTCTGTTTTTTTATTTTTTTTATTTTTTTTTTTTGCATACTCCCCAGGATTCAACGATGAAGGGACAGGGGACAGGAGAAATAATAACGGCAACACCGGCTCGTCACTCAGCATTCAATTCCTTCTGAAAAATCATAATGAGAACAAAGTGCTCTCCAGTGTCTGAGCTGTTGATCTCCTAATCCATTGGTCAATCATTCCACAATTCTTCCAACTTGAAGTACCAAAAAAAATATCTTATATATAGCTATTGAATTGTCCATCCTGTTAATAAATGAATAATGTATTTATTATAAACCTTTGTTAAGTTCTACGACGAGATTCTCCCGAACCAATGGAAGTTGGCCGGGCCCTTTCGAAATAGTCATCTTCATTATCAGTCAGAGTTCCGTCCTTCTCGATGGAATCTCTTTGCCGTATGACATTCACAATCAGTAAATTCTTTATGATCAACTCATCAGCCACTTCAGAATCAAGAATGTTCAAATCTTCCTTGGGGATAATCAAGGGCCAAAGCCATTTTGCAGCAAATGCAAAGAACAAAAGCACCCCTGGGAACCCCACTGCTCCTTTGGTCATCGTGATGGCCACTTCGGCGCCCGCAGCTATCAATTGCAACCCCAAGTATATGTAAAAGTACTTTTTGTTAGGGTATCGGCTGTATTCTCTGAAACATTCGGGACACAGAGGGTCGTTATCGATGTAAGTCTGGTCCATAAATACGAACCTAATTTTGTTGGTGATGGGGTTGCCATGAAGGCCAGTAAGGGCCATTATGAAGAATAACCCCGATAGTACCGCTTGCGGAATGGTACCTAGCACTGTCAAGAACGGAGGAGACATCATCACAAACGTTAGGAGGCCTTGTACCGTATTGGTGATCCGCTGTTCCACTACTGACAACGGGGTTCCGGTTTCCAAGTCATGTACCACCAAAGAACTGGTATGTAATGGAGCTTGGGGGATTAACCCATTAGGAGCAGGAATTCCAAGAATCCCAGCCAAGCCCGTTGTTAAACCCAATAATGCAAAATCCCAATGAAAAGAAGACGGCTTTTTCAATGGAAAATCTTTGGACTGGCACATCAAGGAACTGACGTTATGGTCGAAGTAAAACAAGAACGTTAATAAGATTGCAAATGGAATAGCCAAAAACACATCACCGGTATCGATATTTTCACCAGGCCAGAAGTGAATGAACCAGCCATGAGCCCTTTCGGGGCCAGACTTGGTGGGCTTGAAAGTGGTCGACACGGCGAGCTTGGCCATGGTGGTGTCGTTCAAGTATCCGCCAAAATGAATGAACCCAGTGAAAAAAATCACCGACAACGGTACCCCATAATCCACAAACACTTTACGTAACCAGGGTTTAAAGTAATGGAGGTACTGTCCGAAAAAAAAGGACCCCACGCCGCATATCACCATCAACACACTCAAAAGCGTGCTCAAATACCCGCTGGCAATGTCGACTTGACTGAACTGATGAGTCAAAATCTGGATCCCCTTCTGAATATATACCACACAAATAAAGAACCCAAACACTTCACAAGAAAACAGACTGATGATCTTCAAAAACGATATCATGTTGCTCACAGCAATCAACAAGTGCATCACCATGGACCAAAGATAGACCCAGCACATGAATGGGAAATAAGGGGTACCTCGTGGCTTCATGATATCGTAGACTGTGTAGCTGAAAATGGAAATAGGGCCGGTCACCCCCACGATACAAAGCGGCTGGCCTGAAAATAGGCCAAACACCACCCCTGCTATGGCGCTGCTCATCAAAATTTCGTTCAACCCGTACAGATCGTCGGTATTATCGAACATGTCTTGAGCAAACGCTATTGCTGGTAGTAGATTGGTGAAGAAGATAAACGTTGTGGAAGGGATCACTCTATAATTCCAGGCATCTTTGAAGTCGCTGGCATAATATGGTAGCCTTGTTTTGATGTCATTGTATATACCGAGCCCCCAGTAGTTGACGACTCTGAACCTGGTCATTTCTTGGTGGTTGTGTATTCGACGATCGACGATGTTTGAAGATGCAGATATAGATAAACTAATTTAAATTCCAATCATCGCACTTTATACAGGAAATCAACGAAAGCCATTTCATCCTATTAGTCCATGTACCACCATTGAGATAAAGTGAGCCAAGCAAGCGGCCATTGGGTCTTCGAAGGCGAAGAACCTGGGCCCTGGTACAGTCAATCCGATGCTGCTCAAAGTGCCTTTATTTTATGCACATGGTTTCTAGATACCAAAGACACGTTTTGGTTATTTTACCCAGTACAACACACCCGTTCAATGTAATCCCAATTACGGAAAACTATCTTCTGAATCAGGTGGAGAATGTCGTTTCTACTTAAGACGAATGAGGTAATTTGTGTTAAAAGGCTAAAACAAGCAGCTCAACGGCGGAGATAAAGTGTACAACGAGCAGGAACATACTTTTATCCACCTATCGACTCTAAATGAATAATCGAAGAGACGTGGGTGTTGAACAAGGGACTATTTAACTATGGTGAATTTTTGACAAATTTCAGAGTGCTTTTTAGAACATAGTCTACGTAGAGTGTGTTTGTACTTCCGATACAAACGGCTGAATTGATTTTTAGTGAATCTCACTAAAAATAAAATTATTTTACATTTTCTAATGAACTTGAAGTGCTGATGCATCCAGCCAATAGAGAATCTGGGACCAGCAAAAAGCATCCGTCGACTGGACGACCGACGAAAACAGCTCTCATGCTTCCTCCTCGGAGCAATTTGTAAAGAACTTATGGTAAACATACGTTAGACATATGTTCACCCCAAGTGGCTGCAAAGTTGCGAAGGTAGCAGCTTCTACCACATTGTGCCACATATGCTACTGCAAAAGGGTCAAACCGATTCTTTTGGGATCAGTGCCAACCCAAGGAAAGCCATATGAAGAGACTCCAGGCAAGTTTCAGGGAACGAACACAAGCAAATGACGCTGAAAAGAAAATCGAAGTCACACTTATAACAGCTGAAGTCACAACAGCTCAAAGACAATTGCTTGGCTCAGATAACAAAGGGCCAACTTGAATTTAATACCGATCTGTAACAATTTAGGCCACGGGATGAATGGTGCTTGAGCAACCTGATTATAGCTTTTCATAAAGAGAAACGTCTTTACCCTCAAACCCTGCTAACCTTCATTGAGTTTAGCATTACCCGAATGTTGGTCGTACGCTTGTACGGAACTTGTAACGATCGGTTCTTTTGCTCGTGATTGTGCTGAACGATTCCATGTTTCAACTCTTATAGCACCATGCTTTTTCCGACAGGTTTTTTTTTATTTAAAGCATCGTTATATTAGGTCTCAAAATATTCCCAGATGACAGATGAAACTTTTGATTACTAACCCAAGGAACGGGTACGTAATAAAGAGGGGAACCTAGGAGACGCACAAACAAGAACAACAGGGCAGATTGTGCTCAGAGCAACTCGCTTGTGAGTCTAGTTCTTTGAAGGGTGGGTTTGGGTGTGTGGTCTCCAACTTGGACTTTCTCCCGGCAGCTCTTTGGTTATCGCATTCCTCGATAAGTGAGCACAAGATTTGGAAAATTGGTCTCGACCACCAAATTGAACCCGTCTATGTCAAACGACTCGGGGTATTGGTTGTTGAAGTCGATAATACTCTTAAAAGAAAATACCGAGTTCCCGTGCTGCAACAACGTAGTGTTATCTCCTGCTTTTGATGGGCCAAGGCTTTTCATCAACAAATCTTTTTTCAACTGCTTTTATGCAATAATCGTTCTGTCTATCATGTACTTGATAACATCTTCAGCCGAGTACTCAAAATACCAGGAATCCAGCTGTTGTAGTTGAGGCATTTCAACTGATTGTTGGCACACAAGCGTGGACAAAATGGCGTACTTTATGGTCGACTTTCTGTAAGCCAAAAGCAACGATCTGGCATCCTGCTGGGAAATATATTCCACTATGAGGCTGTCCACTTCTAAAGGGAGAGTATGCAATTGATTGAAGACCATCTACCCCTAATTCTTGGTTGACAAATGACGAGCAGTGACTCACGGCAGAACTTTTACAATCAAAATTCCCACAGCATTCGCTCTTATAAGACAGTTCATATTGGTGTATGCATGCTTCTGCCTAGTTCGGTTGCAAAAATTTTTTTTGGAACCGCGTAAAAAAAATAATGGGATACACCAAGTGGTTTTTGTTTTTGAGTGGATTGTTAACTATGTGTGGTTTTCGTGCTTTTTGTCTCAAGTTGGTGCCCATTTGGGGCACCAAAAAAGTACCAAATTGCAAAATCGTAGTAACGCTTCTCGAGTCTAGTCTACGTGAGATAAGCCTTACTTCAGTTGGTCAAGTTTGCGTGGGCACGAATTTAGAGACTTAGAGGTCCCCTAACTATGATAATCACAGTGCCAATAGTTCCCAATAGTTCCAAATAGTGCCAAAAACCCGTATTAGGATGCACAGTACGTTAAGTTTTACGGTAGGGACACGTAAATCAGAAATAGGTCCCTTGGCCCAGTTGGTTAAGGCGCGGAGCTAATAACTCCGAGATCAGCAGTTCGATCCTGCTAGGGACCATTTTCTTACTGGGCGTGTGGCGTAGTTGGTAGCGCGTTCCCTTAGCATGGGAAAGGTCTCCGGTTCGACTCCGGACTCGTCCATTTTTTTGACTTGCAATGTAACAGTGACTAAGACTCTGTGGAATCCAATACTATGCCAGGATAAGGATATTATTGGTTATTATGGGAAATCACTGTGGGCTGATTACTAGTTAGAATGTTTGATTGAAAAGGTGTTTTGTTCAACGAAGGTAACAGATTATTTGATTTCGTTTCGTTTTTTACCTCTCTTATATACTTCACCTTAACCCCCCAGTGGTGCATCGACTGATACTTTCCCCACAGTGATACACCGCCTAGGCTGTACTGCCCCCCAGCTTCACGTCAAATTTGGTGCCGTTTTCCTCTTGAGACCTCTTGGATTTTCCTATTCTAGGTTGATCTCGTCCCCATATGGGACAAGCTCTTATCTTACGTGCACCGTATCTATATCGTGAGGGGACCTTACTACTTTACTTAGTAGCTCTTCACAACCGAAAGGACTTCGCTCAGACTATTCATTCTCAATGCCATTTCTTCGGCTATTCTGACAATTCCTGAAAAGTTTAGATCTAAAATTTTCAGATTCGCAGCCATATAGCATAGATAGCTTTGATTTAAAAATACTTATCACTTTCAACCACGGGTCTTATTTAAACAGCAGTAATGAGTGCCATTAACAGAAGAATCTCGAGGCCTTTTGACATTGTTCAATCAGCCACTTTCATGTACCCTTTTTACGTATGTGTTCCACTCCAGTGTTTTGCAAACAACTTTTGTGAATGTTACACGTTACTTGAGTGCATTTAACTAACTATAAATATAAGGGATTGGCTTATTTCATGAGCAATCGCAGCTTGTGGCCAATGTATATCACTATATTGATCCCTCAATTGTTAATCATGCTCTTTTGCTACAGCGTGGTGATGTTGTTGGTGTTTCCGTCATTTGGATTCCTTTCTATCATCTTCCTTGGACCAGCAGGCTTGACATGGACATGGGTTACCATTCTCCAATTGAGTGTTCAGGCGTCCACGATTCTTACAACGGTGATCTTGATGCCGGAAATTGAAAAGCTTATATTCGACAGTGTTTTGTCTAAAGAGTTTAATGATGATTTGGTGTTATTAGGCAAATTAAGAA
Source organism: Yamadazyma sp. yHMH393 (assembly GCA_030580255.1). Lineage (NCBI taxonomy): Eukaryota > Fungi > Ascomycota > Pichiomycetes > Serinales > Debaryomycetaceae > Yamadazyma > Yamadazyma sp. yHMH393. Next base: position 64,307 of record JAKTSP010000045.1, read on the forward strand.
GAATCAAACATGTCCCCTTTTTAGTCAAATTCACCAACTTCATATTTTCTGTGCCCACATGGTTCATCGTCCCGTTCTTGATCCTTCGAGCTGTGGTGATTGTATTGTTCGGCTTAATCCCATTGATTGGTCCTTTGATGGTAGCATATATAAAAGCGCCCACTAGAGGACTTCAAGCCCATGCTCGATACTTCACTCTCAAGGGTTACGACACAGCTGAAATCAAGCGCATATATAAGACGAGGAAAGCTGAGTATATCGGGTTTGGTTTGGTCGCCAATGTATTAGAATCGGTGCCTTTTTTCAATTTGTTGTTCATCTTCACCGACACTATCGGCGCTGCGCTATGGGTAGCAAAAACAGAAAACGAACAGAAACTCCAAGAGCTTAGACAAGCATTGTCTAGCGGTAACGGTCATGACTTCCCTATTATCGATATACCAACGAGTATCGAGAAAGCAATTGGCGCCAGTTCTGCATTGGCAAATGGCACCGCTCTCCAATCAAGCCTGGAGATCGACCAATTGGAAGACATCGACCTTGCTGGCGAGCCAGCAGCGAATACGTTGGAAGGAATGGCTGATTAGTATAAGTATACACCGTCGACGCATCCAAATCCGGCCGCCACACCACCTTCATTGCTAGAGCTGAATTTGCTTCTCAAAAGGAAACCAGCGTTCTCGTTGTGCTTGATATCACCAGTAGTTTCGTCAAATAAAATTGTCCCAAAAATCCCGAGTTCACTGATTATATCTTCCTGATAGATTTCGTTGTTCCTTATCAACTTGTTCTTGTGGGTTGGCGGTGTTATGAGTTCCATCAAGATATAAGCTCCCCAATCCTTGCGGTCTAACTTTGATAAGAATCCGGGAATATCGTCTTTGTAAATGTTATTTCCACCACCTTCTCTTTGTGGCTTCAACACAAAGTTCTGAGGGCTCTCTTGGATCAACTTCTGTGCCACTTTCCCCTCTTCTGAATCATCCAAAGGATAGATCTTGACGAATGTGTCTAATATCTCATCCAATTGCTCCTGCAATGCGTCAGGTAAGAACTTCGTCAAGTAATCTTTTTTTGTAAGAATCTGTTGGACTTTCTTAGTGCCCAGAAGCTGTGTTAACACCGAAGGACACTTGATGGCCTCTGTATTCTCCAAATGAAACCGAGCTTCCCAGCACTTTTCGCTGATGTAATCGGATGGAGCATACCCTGATCTGTAGTAAACTACTGAAATTTCGTCCATGGTCAGCTTCAAGTACAACTTGCCATTGTTGACGGTGGTGTAGTCGACCACTTGTTCTAACGTCAACCGGACGCTCTTCAAGTCGTGGTTGTTGATCAAGGAGTACTCTATATGCCTTTGATCGAAACTGTTTCTCTCGTTAGGCTGCACAACAAACAATACAATAGTCTTGTCGTTATCTTGTTCGTTATTATAGTGGTAGTTACCAACGGCAATTCCCTGAGCAATGGCAATTATGGAATCTGAGACGGGCAATTCGCCTTCTTCGTAGTATTTGTACGAGTACGAATTGTCATACTGGCCAGATTTGTTCAAGTAGTTATGGAGTTGATTTACTTTGGAAGATAAACCGCCAAACGACACGCTGACAGTATTGAACTCGATCTGTTTGATTTGATTTTGCTGCCCCTCGTGTATCATGTAATCATTCCTAAAGATACCCAACGACAAGGGTTGTGGAATCTTACCATTAACCTCGACCACCTTGGTGTAACACTCAAATAATTTACCCGTAAATTCCTTATCAAACTGAGACAACTGTTTGGACTGCTCAATTAACCAAGTGGGGTCCTTACTGACCACATTGGCATACAACTCGTTGTAGGTCTTTTGAATGCGTACCGCTGATTCGAAGCTGGGTCTTGGAATTGGCGTTGGGAACAACGTGATGGGGGCGTTATTCACACTGTAATTATTGAAATTGGGTGGGTACATTACTAATCCGTTGCTCAAAGCCCATTGTAACGTGTTCTCGAGCAACACTTGTGTCTGATTCGAGTCCAATTCCGGGAACTGCTTCATTCTTGTTGATTTTCTAGTCTGGACTGGTGACGGTGAACGATAGGAGGAGGCTGTATGGCTCTAAATTCCTTATAGCGGTATCAATTTACATAAGTCCACAGTTTTATCGCACCAGATTAGTGCCATACAAACCACCGATAAACGGAATTCAACCAGCCAGTTCCGCCCTGTACGCCTATAGTGCTCATTTTTGCAGTCTCAAGGCCATTTGTGTTATATGCTACTAGTTTGAGGCTCTGGTAAGGCTTCACCAAACAAGCACCTTATCTCTGTTATCTACTACACCGGTGGGCAAATTCGATGTTTTCACGTGACACATGTGACTGCTTTTTCTGTGATCGATTGTGCTTCGCAGTGAAAATTTCCTGGCGTCTCACTCTATTGAGTTGAAAAAAAAAAGTCTACTTGAACCGTTAAAGTATAGTACACATCAAAAAGTATGTCTAATAGTGATCAAAGATACTGTGGATTCGGCCCACCCGTTACTTAAATCAAAATCTCAAGTCCCCCCAGTCAGTTTTGTTCCTTTCACATGAGGGTGACCCTTTGACGAGCTCCTATAGACTGATACCCTTTCCAGCCCCATACCGGCACATGGAAACCAAAGAGAAATAACATACTCCGTTACAAACTACACCAACCTATTCAATCTCCACACAGATTCTACCGAATACCTGTCCACGTATCCTGTTTGAAACACATCTGTTTCAAACCCCCGTCCCAACTCAAAATACTAACAATACTCTAGTGAAATATATTGCTGCATACTTATTATTAGTCAACGCTGGTAACGCCACCCCATCTGCTGCTGATGTCAAATCAGTCTTAGAATCCGTCTCCATTGAAGTTGAAGATGACAAAGTTGAAAAATTGTTAGCTGAAGTCGAAGGTAAATCTGCTGAAGAATTAATCGCTGAAGGTAACGAAAAATTGTCATCTGTTCCAACTGGTGCCCCAGCTGCTGCCGGTGCCTCTGGTGCTGCTGCTGGTGGTGATGCTCCAGCCGCTGAAGAAGCTGCTGAAGAAGAAGCTGAAGAATCCGATGACGACATGGGATTCGGTTTATTCGATTAGATTAGCAATGCCATAAGAAAACGTTATGCACCTTGTATAATATTACCAAAACTTCATTAATATATTTTTGAATTCATATATACGTATAAATGGCGGCCTTCTTTGGGTACCGCATGTCTGTTGCTTCAAAGCTCGTCGTCATCGAAATGCTTCCTCAATGCATTAGGGTTGCCAAACACCAAATGTCTCGTCTCCAACATATTCTTGTCAAAGTCTTTATCTGTATCACTGAATAAGGTGTCACGTTGTTTCAAGCCGGCAGACCTCTTGCCTGACTCTTCGTCTAGCCACTCCACAAATTCCTTGGACCCTTTAAGATCGCTGTGGCTACGATGTAACTCAACTAGCGCATTGTAGTATAATTTGAACTGGTGTTCAGAGTCGAAATCGTATGACACCAACTTCTTTTGCAAGTAAGCTGACACCTCACGGTCGTACACGATGTGAACGTCACTTCCGAACTCTTGCTCCTTTTCACTGGTATCCTCAATGAGCCTCAAATCCACGAGGAAATGAACGATCTTGCTTTTGGTTGTCTCATATAAGGCATTAGGGTAAGCCTTTATGACATCGTCCAATAAATTATACTGTTTAAGAAACTCGTACTTGAACTCATTACTTTGAATCATACCCCCAAACACACTCATGACACGGCTTTTAACAAGCTCATCGTCGCCGTTGAAGTGACTAATCCACTGTTTGATCCATTTACGACTATTGTCAAGATCCAAGAACTTATTAACTGCTTCAATGTTATTCCTGAATATGTTGCCTAGCAATCTAAAAGCTGTATCTTTTCCCCTAATGCCAGATTTGGCAATGATGGCGTGAAGGTTCTCGAGGAACACGGAATCTCCAGCCAACTTGATGCCGTATTCAATATCATGGCCTAAGTCAGCCAACGTTTCTAGTGCTTCATAAGTTGCAACCGTTTCCTCTGCCTTGGCAATTTCCTTCAACAGAGCATTGAAGTCATCGGTGTCCTCTGTTGATGCTTTCTTACCCTTGCCGCTAGACATTTCGTTGGTTGCTTGAAAGTTCGACCCTCGAATTTTCTCATCATTTGTGACCTCAATGAGGGGCTCATTATTATCAGCTACCACCACGGCATTGGAGCCTTGCTGATCTGCCAGATCCATGAGTTTCGCTTCTCTCTGTGACGTCTCCATGTTCAACCTCACATGTAACCCAGCTGGGATATCTTGTCCCTCTTTGATGATCTGCCAATCGTTTGAGGGCTCAAACAACTTGGGGTAACAATCACTGGGATCGTCTGGTGCACAAATAATCTGTTGTACGGCCGCGGCGGTGGACAAGTGGGCGCAGATAGCGTAAGCGATGGCCAAGATACTTGACGGGTTCATTTGCACTGTATTCTTAAGCTAAGGGGGATAGTGAGCTGTTATATAAGACCGTTTGAATGTTGACACGTAATTCTATAACATTCAAATGTGTCGCGACATTTTATAACGCCAATTTTGCAGCAAGCGCAGACCTTCCAACAGGGTCGGATGCTGGCTTGGGTTACAGGTTCCTGGACGTCTATGTATAATATGTTACATACGATAAATACTGTATACTGCTAATTACTGCACTTTTTCTAAGGCTTGTTCGATATCCTTCAACAAGTCGTCAGTGTCTTCGATACCAACAGAGACCCTGACCAAATCGTCAAAAACACCGTTGCTCTCTCTCTCAGCCTTTGGAATACCGCCGTGAGTCATAATTGCTGGCACCTCAATCAAAGACTCAATACCACCTAACGACTCGGCCAATGTGAATAATTTGGTGGAAGAAGTGAATACGGAAGCACCCTGGGCACCACCGTTGATTCTGAAAGAAATCATCCCACCTCCTAAAGCGTCTCTGTGTTGTTTGACCACAACTTCGTGGTTAGGGTGAGTTTTCAACCCGGGATAGTTGACGGCAGCTACCTTGGGGTGAGCGACCAAGTATTCGGCGATCTTGGTGGCAGAAGTAGCGGCTTGTCTAACTCTCAAGTGTAAAGTCTTCAACCCTCTGTGAGCCAACCACGAATCAAAAGGCGATGGAACGGATCCAATGGCATTCTGTAAGAAACTGAACTTCTCGTGTAATTGCTCGCTGTTGGTGGCCAACACTCCCATGACCACATCGGAGTGACCGTTTATGTATTTGGTGACAGAGTGCACCACCACATCGGCACCGTGAACCAATGGGTTGGAGATGTATGGCGACAAGAAAGTGTTGTCCACAACAATGGTGATTTTGGACCCGGTCTTGGCTTCGTGCTTAGAGACTATCTCTTTGACTTTGGAAATATCAGTCACCTTCAAAGTAGGATTGGAAGGAGTTTCCAACCACACCAAGTTGGTGTTGTCCCTCAAGTTAGCAGCCAAGTCGTCCACCAAGTCTGGCACAAAAGTGGCCTCGACACCGTGGGTGTTGGCAACCTTAGTAAAGTATCTGTGAGTACCACCGTAGACATCACCACCAGAAATTATGTGGGATCCAACTGGTAAAGATTGAATAACCAACGCGGTGGTGGCAGAACCAGATGCCAAGGCAAGAGCGTATTTGGCTTGCTCCAAAGTGGCGACCGCTTGTTCGAAGTTGTCTCTGTTTGGGTTAGCAGATCTGGAGTATTCGTAAACCCCAATAGGTTTGGAAGGGGCACTTTGGGCAAAAGTGGTGGACAATGATAATGGCTCAATAACGGCCCCAGTGTGGGGGTCAATTGGAGCACCTGCGTGGATGGCGTTTGTGCCGAATCCGTAAAAGGTTGAGTCGTCTTTAGTCATGGTCTAGTTTCTTGCGTATTGAAAAGGGTGAGTAGCAAGAATATGTAATTCGAATGTGGCACTCGTATGGTTTTTATACCTTAAACCTATTAATAAAAATGCTGGATGCCACAGTTTTCTTTCTTTTTTTTGTGTTTTCTAGCCCTTCGTAATGCTCTGGGATGCGATGCGATGACACGGACAATAAATTTCGGTCGTGGGGTTGCCGAAATTACCTGTGGGCGCCACTACGGGAACGGCTGCAAATGTGACGTTTAACGGTAACTGATGGCGGTGGCGAGGTGACTGGCAGGCCTGGCCATCATAGGGCGCTTTGCCTCATTGCGCAGTGGGACTGGGTTAGAAAATTTGTGTATAGACATACTTTTGTCTTTGAGTGAGAAGTTTCAACGATGAGTCCCTAGAAGTTGTTGTTTGGAGCTGCCCTTCCGTTTCAGATGCTCTTTCGCCCTTTTGTTTCACCTTTTTGCGCTTTCGAGGCGTTCGTTGTTTGAGACGATCTTGGATGGAATCGCATCAAATTTTGGTGAAGAATACAAAAAAGTCACTAAACCAATGGGGCTTGTGTCCTTCTCCATGAAACCGGTATCGATGATACGGCTGGTTGATGGCTCTTCTGTCTACGTTTTTTCACGTTTTTTCCACCCTTTTTCAACATCCAGGTATTTCTCTTCTACCCAGTTTACACACTTTCAAATCTAACGCGAACTGTGATTTTTGCAATTAATGCAATCATGGTTTCTGAAGGGTTACACTTGTACCGCCAAGTGATTGATATTTCCAATGATCTAAACCGGCTTATACCAGTGGGAACACTCGGCTTTTACGATCTCCCGTTAGGAAAGTCTGATCTAGGCGGAATAAGCTGCCCCGATATCTCGATTGCTTCATCCGATCACAAACAGGGCAGAAACGAAGGTTGGAAATGGCTCGATATAGACTTCTTGGTGTCTTTGTGTGGAGACCAAGTCCACCCCATACTCAAAGACATTCAGTTCCTCATGATTTTCCGATACATCATGGCCACTTACAAGATAATACGAATAGGCCCTTTGATAATTGCCAAAGTGCGTATCTTTGCGGTACCTTTCGATATCGAAGGAGCTCGCTATATCATAGAATGGAGGTCCAGTCGGCCCAAGAACTTGAATGTGGAGAAGAACTTCAAGAGGATATGGCATAAGTTTGTGACGTATCTTGACTACTCATCCGCCGGCTGGAACGAGCTAGGTTCCTCCAACTTATTGTTGATACCTTGTTTTGCCAGGACAGGCCCCGAGGAGCCATTGACTACTCAATCCAGTCTCGAAAGTAATGCAAGGCACCATATAGAGCGATGGTATGCCAACAAGCCATTCACATTCTCCGATTCACTAGCAAAGACAGGTGGTTTGGCTGAAAAGGTATCTACCGCTTATAACAGTATCCCTTCTCCTGACATCTCCAAATACTACCAAAAATCCAAATCGACCAAACTGGCCCACTTGGTACCGTCAGCGGAAGAGGTCATTGTGAGTTTGGTGCACAACATGCTGGATGGGAACAACTCCATCCCTGGGGTGAAGACCCAATTGTACCCCTTCCAGATCAAATCTTTGAGCAAAATGTACGAGAGAGAGTCAATACCTGAGAAAACGTTGATACCCAACCTTATTGAGTTGAGGTCACCCAACCGTGATAAAACTTATTATTTCGACATACTTAATACGGCTTTCTTTTTGAAACCAGAGGTATTCCAGCAACCTAGAGGGGGTATTCTAGCAGAGAATATGGGTCTAGGTAAAACCTTGATATGTCTCAGTTTAATCTGTTTGACGAAATGGGAACTATCTACACTCCCAGAGGATATCTTGGTGGTTATGAGAGAGGAACCCCAAGTGAAGGAGATGGTGATGGATGACGATACTAATCAATTGGTGGAAAGATTTCTGGGACGTCAAAAGTATGTGCCCAAATTGTCCGATCTCTGTAAAAAGCTCATTGCACAGCTGTCTTTGCCTTGGAAGTACTATATTGACGATCTACCCCAATCGGTGGTGAATGTATTGAACCTGTCACCTGGCCACTTCAGGATTCCTTTGGAACACTCCGAGTACGTCTCACCCTTCAGCATCAAGAGAAGTAGGCAGTCCGAGAGACTCAAGTATTTAGACGAAGAGCTTCCTCAAGAAGGACGGACTCACAAGACGCTTTACTTTTGCAACACAACATTGATTGTAGTCCCGGATAACTTGTTCCACCAATGGAATAATGAATTGAAGAAACATATTGAGCCTTCGTTCTTGAAAAAGCTATTCATATCAAATCAATTCCGTCGTAAGGTGGTTTCGGAGCATGGTGTATTCACGAAGGAAGTCTACGAAAGCCCATTCGAGTTGATCAAGTTCGATTTAATTATACTATCCAACTCAATATTAGCTAACCAATTTGAAGACAGGGATGACAGCCCTCTTCTTAAGATTTTTTGGAAGAGGTTGATCATAGACGAAGGCCACAGCATGAACTCCAAGGGAAGTAGAGCCGGGCTTCTTTGTCGTGAGATGCATGCCGAGAGAAGGTGGGCTGTCACCGGTACCCCGACTTCAGGTCTTACCAGGCTACACATGGAAGAAGAGGATGAAGATGGGAGATCATCACTCGAGTCTTCCCCATCGAAAAAGAAGAACAAGTACGTGGTGAAGAATAACTTCAATGAGAAGGAAGACTTGGTGAAATTGGGTAACTTGGTGTCCAACTTCCTAAAGATTGAGCCTTTCCACAGCCAACCGAAGGTATGGCAATCTACCATGATAAAGCCATTAGAATCCAACCTTTATGGTTCGACAACAAGTCTTTCGAATATTTTGAATGCTATAGTGGTCAGGCATTCACTAGACGAGGTGGAAAGGGACATCAAGCTCCCTCAGTTACACCATGTATCTGTGTTTTTAAAGCCTTCGTTCCACAATAAATTGGCGGTGAACCTATTCACAGCGGTGTTGGCAGTTAATGCTGTCTCATCGGAGAGAAAAGACATAGATTATATGTTCCACCCGGCAAACAGACAACAATTGAGGAGATTAATCACTAATTTACAAAGAGCAACGTTCCACTGGAGTGGGTTCAAACAGGAAGATATAGAGGCTTTGGTCCACGTATGCAAAGTTTCATTAGACAAGAAAACATCCAAAGGGAGGCCTTTCTACAGCCCCCAAGATTTGGAGTTACTTCAACAATCTTCGAATATAGCTAAAATGGCATTATCAAATCCCAGATGGCGAACTATTGCACTATTACATGAAATGAACTATTTCGTCTCTGGGTTACCCGACGTGTTCACCAGGACGTTTGGAATAGGAGTTCTTGAACATGAGGACAGTGACATTGGTATTTTTGGAGCCCCCCATATAGCTGTGTTACAAGAGTTTTTCTACAAGAACAGGTTTATGGATTTTAATGACGAGGAGAAATTGATTCAGAAATTAGACGAGGTCTCCAAGCCATTCTGGTCTCATTATTGGGAAGACACCGCTAAGAAGAACAATCTGAAATTCAACAAGGTCGGCGCTTCTGACGAACAGGAGAACTCGGATATTGTACAGCAGAGGATCAAAGAAAACTTGAAGTCGCAACTGAAGGCTAAGCAACATGTGAGTCCCAAGAAACGGCGCAACTCGCTATCTGGAGGGACAGGGTCGAAGCCTAGCAAATTGGTCAAGCCCAATAAGTCTTCCCTTGCAAAAAATGCTGCAACCTCGATAGAAGCAGAACACTCAAAGTCAGAATTGGGGAGGGAAGATGGGGACGGGTTGAAGATAACTAACGAGATCAACACCATTCATTCATTGGCAAAGCACAACATTTCCTACGATTCCATAAGAAATTCAATTATCCTAGGTACTGCATCGGCCAAGTTATCGTATCTATCCAGTAAGCTTCTAGAGAATCAAAGACAACAAGTCAAATCAATTGTGTTTTTTGAGTTTGAAGATAGTGCATATTATTTGACAGAATTGTTGGACTTGTTGGGGGTGAACTACATTTTGTATGCCACCTTCATCAACACAGCCCAGCGGGCTGAAAATTTGGCGGAATTCAGCAATTATTCTAGTGAACAAAATGGAGGAATAACATTGATCATGGATTTGAGGCTAGCTTCTCATGGGCTAACGATAATCGCTGCCACCAAGGTGTATTTCATCAGTCCGGTGTGGCTGAGGTCAGTGGAGGCACAGGCCATCAAGAGAGCGCATAGGATTGGGCAAACCAATGAAGTGTATGTCGAAACGTTGGTGTTGGAAGATACACTTGAAGAAGAGATCTACAACAACAGAATGAAGCAACATGATGGAACGAGCGGCGAAGAGAAGAAGAAGTACGTTATAGATGATACGGGGATGCAGGATTTTGTATTGAGGCACCGGTTCTTGCCTATGGATACGCAAGAAGAATTTGCACCCTTTCAGGCCCCGACCTCCGACGGCACCAAGTACACCAACAAGCAAGAATATGATGATCCTTCAGCCCTCGGAATTCATGAGGATCTGGTAAGCCGACAGTCAGGAACCATGAAAAGACAATGGGACGTGTACTTGTTCAATCAAGATAATCTAGGGAAATTGAACGCCATGAAGAATCAGAAGATTACAAAAGACTTCATGAAGGATAAGTTTTTAAAGACAATGACGAACGAAGAAGATCCAGAGGAGTTGGATTCCAAGGCTGTAAAGAAAGAAAGGACCAGAAAGACTGTTAGGTTTTGACTGGAGACAACTCCACAAGTTATAGACACACATATTATACACACACACCTCTATCAAGTACACCACCTCTTCTATATTTCCCTTACAATTATGGTCCCGTCGATGGACGTTGATAGTACGATGTTTTGACTGGGATGGAAATCCACGTCTAGAACAGGGGCTTCGTGTCCACCAAACTTGTTCATAATACGACGAGAAGTAACGTCCCACATGGTGACAGTAGTGTCATCTGATCCACTCAATATCCTAGCGTTTTCTCTACTGAAACACACTCTTATCAAGTTCCCTTCCTTGGATGGAGCCCCGTCGTACACGTAGGGGCTAGATCGGGCCACATGATCAGGAAGTATCTTAGTATTGTGGGTGCTTACTTTCCCATGAGCTGTTCTGGACACGAGCATCGAACCCTCGGGGTTCAAAGCCACGGATGTCACCGAGTCCATCGTGTTGACGGTTTCCCACAATGGGGAGTCCAATTTTCTTATATCGTATGCATGTATAGTGGGGTCTATACCCAGGAAGTAAACGGTCAGAGGTCCAACCGTCAGTACCAGCACCGTCAACACGGGATAGGGGGTATCGACGATGCCGACCGACTCTTTACTTCTGGAGTCCCACACCTTGACAGAACCACTGTCGTCCCCACTGCAGATAACTTGGCCATCGGAAGCCACTTGATTGACAATGCTTCCATTTTCGAATTTTCGGACCTTCTGTCCTGTTATGCTATCCCATATACTCACTTGGGAGTCCGCCTCTGAAGACACAATATTATCACCCATCCACCCCACACAAGTCACTGCCGACCTCGTCTTTATACATCCCAAGTTGGCATCTTCGTCAGTCGGTAGTTTCCATATATTGATTGTTTTGTCTTGACTGCCTGATACAATGCGGTCTTCGTTGAACTTGGCCGAAAGGACAGGCCCTTCATGTGCAGTCATGACGACTTCCGGGCTGTATAGCACTTTGACTTTTGGTTCGATGGCCAGCCCATGCCCGTTGTGGGGTGTATGGCTGTCTTGTGGCACCAAAGACATTGTAAGTATGATTAGGAAAATACAGAAGAAAAAATACGCATCTCTCAATCCGATAAATGGGTGCAAAAGAGGACAACGGTCCGCCAGTTTCAGTGGCACTACTAAAGCGTGGAAGATATAGGTACATTACTTTATTTAATAACTGGATGGAATCCAAAGGTCAGGCCACATATTCGTATGTATTATTGTCAATACGTTTCATGTAACTCTGCTCGATCAAGGTGGTGATGGTTTTCTTGACGTCTGTGTTCTTGGCATGAAATCTCAGTAATGATTGTGTTACCACCTCATTATATAATTCCGTGTGGGTGACGACCTTTCTGGCCTTCATTATCCGAACAATGCATGCTCTCAAGTACAATTGACGACTGTCGCTGATTTCCTTGGAGACCTCATCTTCTTCTTGTTTCTGCTCACTTCTTAAGGAACTGACAAAGTTCACTTTCAACTTTCTCGACTTGTACTCGTCCACTATGGTGAATTTGGTATCTGGCTTGTTTTGGTGCTGTTGTCCAGGTGGCGATTGCTCCAACAACTTATACTTGACCAAAGGAGTAATTTGGTTATCAAGAAGATGTGATGGACATCCAACTATTTCTTGCAACTCTTGGAAAGAGTAGGTCTTTTCACTGTTGAAGGCCAACAAAACCAAAAGCTGTAAGTTTGTAACGATAAAGGTGAAAGCAGGTTTGCCTTTTCTCGAGAGGTTTGCCTTGATTTCACTTCTACCGTGATTCCATAACCAATCCAATTGTCGACCAGTGTGTGCAGAAGTGTACAATTTCTCGAACTTGTTGATGATTTCTTGCAAGTCGGATGGGAATTTGCACACGTATTCGGGCTGTTTTGAAAATGGCCACATTGAAGATGCCAAAATCAAAGGAGTGAACTCTTTCAAGTTGGAGTTCATGTTGATCAACTCATCATTCATTTGCAATTTCAAATCGTCCGAAGACTTCATGTCAACAAACATTTTGTTCATTTTACTAGTGTACTCCAATGAATTTTCTTCTTGTAACTTCTTGATGACGCTTTCTTCCAATTCTTCGTTCTTACTGGTGTGATTGATTAATCTCTTGGCTAACATCCTTCTGTAATGCTCCTCAAAAGAATCTTTATCTTCCACAAACTTGAAAATGATCATCAAGTTAGAAGAGTTCATATCTGAAATTTCCGTTTCTTTTGAGCTGGTCTTCAAGAAAGCATCAGCATACCGGGCCAAAATTTCGGGAGTCTTCGAGCTGGCTTTTGGATTGACCATGGCAATAGAATTCTTATTCACAAAGTACCTGCATGCATTGTCCAATGCTTTGATGAAGATGGGGTCTTTCTGGAAAGCTGCATTTACGACCGAGTTGTATTTCTTGTACACTTCCAAAATACTGTGAACATAGATCTTTGGGTTCACAGGACCATTGGGCTTTTTTGCCTTGGCACCAGTAGCCGCTTCATCCACTGGTTCAGTAACGGGGTTTGATTCGCCTCCCTTCTTTATGTCATCGATGACCTTGATTGCATCGTCTTTGATGAACTTCTCCAATGCATCAGCCAAAGGTTCCAATGTTTGAGGAACCCTTGATAATAACTTGTACATCCTTTGAATATGATCCAACTGATTGTTCTCTAACAAGGTGATGAATTGTTCATACATTTCCTGAGCATGATCCTTGATCAACACTTGGTTCAACGTGTCCACCAACGCCTTCTTCGTATGATCTTCTAAGTAGCTATTAGATTTCGATATTTCTTCGTGTAACCTGAGTTCACACTTCTTCATATAATCTACCACATTGTGATCCATTAGGAACTGGTTACTCTCCAACTTGTAGTACTCCGACGTCTGTTCCAAGTATATGGTTTCAAAATGGTTTATGTAAACCACCAAGTTCGATTTCTTCAAATCCTGAGTGTCGATACCCAAATAAACCAACGATTTGACGGCAGAACTGATCAAACTGGTGTCAATAATTTCATTGTTTCTTTGCTTTTCAATTTGAGTCAAGATTTCCTCTATCAACTTGTCAGCATTGTTGTTGAACATGTTGTTCTTCCAATGTAACATGCAAAGGGTACTGACATCATAAATATCTCTTCTACCATCACTTCTTTCCTTTTGTACCCAATACCGGTTCATATAATCAAACACGTTATTCATGTAACCAGCACCAATGGTGAATCGGTTCAATTTTCTGACGTAGAACTCCAAGAACGTTTCATTAGGCTCCTTCTTTAAGCCAACAATGAACTTCGTAAGGTACTTCTCCAACTCGCTATAAATTTCGGATCCTGCTAGCGAGTAAGAATTGGTGGTTGAATTACCACCATCGGATGCTGATCCATTCCGTGACTTGTTGGTACAGTAGTTATAAATAGCAGTATAACAATGCATGTAAACTTTGGAATTGACCCCTTGGTCCCCCAGGCTTCCCAAAATCAAGCCAAGACTTGGTTCTATGAAAGACCAGGTTCCATGTAGATCACTGGACACAGGGAACGGTTGAATTTGTGACATGTGTATAACTTTCGATTTGTCTTCTCTTAGTTCGACTGGCTTTATTTCGTAGTCGTCCTTACCTTCAGACGAAAGGAGTTATGGGATCGTGTTTGGACTGATTGATTATAGATCTTTCGATCACGCAAAGTGTCAGATTCGTAGACTTGGAGTATTCGTGTTGTCCGGGAAAAAATACACAAACTAGCGCTAGATTGTGTAAAAGGTGTATGCAGCCCTTCTCGAAAGTATAAGTGGTGTTGTTTTTCAAACAAAGTACAAATTCTATCAGTGCACGGATACAACTTTTGAGTGTAAGTTTTCTGTGTTTAGTTTGCCTTTGGTAGTTTTTGAGAAATGGATTCAACGCGATATGAGGAGCTGGCTGCAAGATAAAGTCGGCGCTTTATAGAGACAAAGAGGGCAAGGAAGAAACACTGGCTTAGAACCAGTGAACTTGTAGAGCATAAAAGAAATTTGAGATTGTATTATTTGTTTTCAACGTTTCAAGAATCAAAGATGCTAAGGAAAAGAAGGTGGGGAGTGGAATTGTAAAATGCAGATTGGAGTCTATCAAGACTCCCTTGGGGTTTCTCTATCGAAACATACTTCATGGAGGTGGTTAATCGTTTCTTTGACCAGCAACAGACACTCTATCCACCACCCTGATGATACTGATGGTGAAAGTTAGCACCCACAATCCGAGAATCATGAATAAAAAGGCAGCCAACCCACGCTGCCTTCGACAGATAGAAACCACTGCAGGCACCAGATGTGCAGTCGACAACGGGATAGAAGTCTCTTTTTGGCAGACCCATCTGTCGTCGTATAAAGTGTTAAATGTCAAGGATAGGTTCGCTGAAGAGAATATGATGAACAATAAGTCCAACATAATTAACTTCATTTTGCCCAAAGGATCCCTTAATCCCAAAGGCTTACCGCTGTATTCGTCATATGAGATATATGCCACGTACACGATGGCGCAACATTGAACCACGATGGCCATGATGGTGCTGGCTTGCTGGTCAACCTCACTCCCATCATATTTGTGTTTAGAGAACTGGTAAATGGTGCAAGCAAGACCCAAAGCACAGCCACTGAAAAAGATAATGCACACTCTCAACAATAAAGGCACAAGCGGATTGATCACAAAGATCCGCTTCAAAGATGGTAGAAGGTCTGCTCTCTTTTCGTCAGACATCCAGTAGCCTGCCTTGGATCTAACTCTAGGCAGTTCGTTAGGAGTCCCAGACCTGCCTCCGAGCCCGAACGTTGAAAAGAACCCAGTCTTTTTCCCGCTGTCGTTAGTGTATGTATTATCGTCATCTGAAGAAGGAGTTCCCAACAACGCTGACTTTAATCTCTCTTCACCGCCCCAAGACCCGTCCAAGTTGTTCTCAAACACAGTGTCTTTATCGAAACTGACCAAGTCTTTAGTGTAGTTATTCGGCTGCTTGATAGACAGCAAAAACTTGCTCCAGCTATTGTTCATGGATTTGATGTATGGGTCGTTGGCAAAACTGATGTAGTCATCCTCGGCGTGTTTGGAAGGGCTGGTATTTGGATTAGTGACCGTGATAGAATTTTGGCCTGTGCCGGCCGATGGGTTCTTGCTAAGGTGGGAATTGGAGGACGTGAAATTGGGCTTGATTGCCGGCTGCTGCTGCAGTTGTTGGTCTTGTGGTATGTGGTTCAAATTCTGGTTGTTGAGCTGGTCCTTGTAGTGCACTTGTGACAAAGTATCCAAAACGTAAACCGGCACAATGTTGGGCTTATGGTTGTAAGACTTGACTCGGGCAGTCTCGAACGGGTTCGACACAGTGGACTTGGCTTCACTGTCCCGCAAAGTAGGAGAGTGTATCTGAGGCAGACTACCTACAGTGCCGTTTTGTGGTGATTCATACATGGAAGCTGCTAACAAAAGTGTCTATGGCTGGGTTTGTATGTTTTTAAGTTTACAAGCGTTTCTGGAATTTGCGCACAATGTGCAGCAAATAAGCGAGCGGCACTGTTGCTCTTATAAAGCAGTTTTAATAGCGTTTGGGGTTTGTGGAGAACCAAACACTGTGTGCTTTAGTTGGCATCAGCCATTGGAAAGTTTTGTTGATACTTCGGGGTAGGGCCAAATTCGTTCGGTGCTTACAGCGTTTTAAGGTTGATGCAAAAAGTCGTGGCTGTACCGATGCATTAGCAACCGCTGTGGACGCATGCTACATTAGAAGGATAAATCCACCAAAAAACGCCCAATGTTGGATTTGAAAGCTGTGATTGGTGCCTGCAAGACCCTTCTTGTCAGATTCTCTATTTTGCTATGTTTTTCAGACCATTTTTAGGCGAAACAACGGCCCTGTTTTCAGCAAGCCGTGGCTCAGTTTATTGTTGCGAACTTTATCAGGTGAAATACTCAAAGCATCATTTTTTTGCTCCAGTTTAGTTTGTCATTTTGCAGTTCTCGTTTCAATCATACGATGATAACGTCTCCACGATCTAGCTACGTGGTTGGATCCATATTGTCCCCCAAAAACCTTGTGGGGCCTCGACTTTTCAGGGGATTGTCGTCCCAACCGGCGAACGCGGCCACCACCCTCAGTCCCAACGCCGTATTCGTTATCTCCATACCAATCACCACCAAAAAGTCATACGTTTACTGTAACCACAAGCCTTTGCTATTGTCCTCGAACCAAACAAGCAAATATCCGTTGGTGACGAAACTCGAGAACAAGTTGATCGCCGTGTCGTCCAAGGTGTGGCACAAGCTTTCCACTTCGAAGTCCTCAATAAACGTCCGAATCACCAATTTGGCCAAAAAGGTGCTTGATTCTGTACCTTATGAAGAAAACTGTTTACGGTCATTCCCGTCGAAACTCTCGATGATAAGAGAGATCAACGAGCTGGACCTGCACAACGAGCTACACTCGGGAAAGGACAGCAGGTTTATCCAGAACTATTTGACGGAGTTGAAGGTGCCTTCACATCAAATCAAGCCCATAGTGCTATACCACCCCGAATTCCAATCTGAATCGGTGGTGTTGAGCCAATTGGATGCATTGAGGCACGAGAGCTACACCAAGCATTATAAATACGCCATCATCTGTGGCATTGGGATTCCTGTATCATTACCGTTTGCTTTAGTGCCCGTGGTTCCCAATATACCTGGGTTCTATTTGGCGTACCGGTTCTACTGCAACCTCAAGGCATTGAGTGGGATCAACAATCTCAAGTATCTTTTGAGTGACCAGAACATTGACGGTGCCAAGGACCCTGGAAACACCGATGCCAACAAAAATAACTGCCACTTGAAACTTCAAGGTATTAATAGCATAGACGCCAGCTACAAACTTGATAATAACACTGACGAATTGAAGTTGGACTCGGTGCAGGAAGAGGAGAGGATCATCTTGACACAGCGGGTTATTGACGATTTGACTACAAACTTGAACTTGCCCCAGTTATCTGAAGAGTTAAAGAAAGCCTTGAGACAAGAGAAGTCTCGCTTGAACAAGGACCTCAAAGTTAAGGATGCAGTGGAATAGATCATGACACCATGTACATAGGCCTGTAGAAAGAATACACCACCAAATTTGGGAGAGAACGTAGAGGCTACAAACTAAGGGAATAGAAGAGGGATCGGGCCCTATTGGAATGGGCCAGCCGACCTAGGCCCACCAACAACCTAGGGCTGATGCCCCGGTTATATCACGTGACACCAGTTTCTGTCAGTCACATAGCAAATGGCGCGCTATATACTCCTACCGCTTGGGCGCTAGAGCTGGACCCGCCCGCACTAAAATTTGCACCGTCACGGTACAAAAAATTCGTCCCGCACAGAGGTTCACCCGCACTAGTGTCCGTCACACTTTCTCCCAGATTCGTTGAGAAGGTTAAACTCAGTCAGAAAAAGTTTGAAATTTTTCCTTTTTTCTTTTCTTCTTTTCTTCAGAATAACACTAATCCATCATGAGAAATAAGTGGAGAAAAAAGAGAGTCAGAAGATTGAAGAGAAAGAGACGGAAGGTTAGAGCTAGATCCAAATAGTGGCTCTGTACTTCAATCGTATGAGTTGTTCCTGAATTGATTTGGTAACTTTTCCACTCATTTTTTATGAATTCGTTTGCTTTGTACACAAGGTCTTACTTTTGACAGAGAATCCATCTTTGGTTCCAATCGACCGAAAAACATGCATTAGTGTTTCCTTGTTTATAAATTTGAAACCCCATTGATCTTTTAACGAAGGTCAATTCTACGGAGGAAGAGAAGCTGGACCGGTTCAAGATCTAACTTGGTTTTGCCCTAGCTCGTTAAATAACAATATACAATGTTATATTTACACTCACAACTTAGAGTTGTTTCGTAGACCGTCTCTGTTGTCATTGGCTATAGTAGTTTCTGCTAGTTTCTGCTGACAAGTGGTTTGGCAGGCCAAAATTGAGTTGTCTTTCGACAACTCTCGTTTACGTCAATTTTTCACTCGAGCGTTTTGATTTTGTGAACGCCGAAAAATCAATGGCTGCAACTTTTCTCATTTGCGCCACAAGTTCCTTTACACATATCCACCAGGCACCGGAACCTGAGACGCTGATGGATATCTTCAACGGCACAAAGAAGGCCAGAACAATCTCGGAAAGACCATACCCCGTGAACAGTGTGCAAGACGTGCCACAACTGCACAAGCGACGTGCTTCTGATCCTTCAACCGTGTACTTGACTGTTTTTAAGCACCAACAAGGCTTAGATGACACACCAAGGGGATCCACGGACGCCCTACTTGGCGCAGAAATAGAACTGGAGCCATTGGAAGGTACTGCCGAGCAAGCGTCGATCCCAGATGACTTCTCGTTCGGAAATAGTCCCCCCTTGCACGTTAAGAAACGTGAGGCCTACTCCAAGCTCGTAGTTCCTCAATGTTCCCCGGTGTCAATCAACTCCACTAAGCCTCCACCGAACTTAGTACCCGACAGAGAACCGGAAAATGTGATGACGTTGGAAGGTGTAGGCCTGGCAACCAGAAGTGCAGTTTCTGAAAAGTTGGCCAGTATCACCAATTTGGTGAAAATCAGGTCCAATGGAAAGATCTCGGATTCGGTGTTCCCTGGGTCAGACGTGGAATCTTCTGGTTGGACAGAAAGGAATCAGCAACAAGGTACGGCTACAGGAACTGGACCTGATGTCTTGTCGAAGAGAAAGCCAACTGCCAGTTCCTTGCAGCATCACAAATACGGGAAACAAAATGAGGCCCTAATTAATGAGAATAAAGGACATCTTTCCATACCACTGGAGCCGGAAAATATCAACGACGGAGAAGTGATTGTCCAAGATGTACCGTATCGTGACAAAGTGACTATTTTAGCAACATCTGGTTCCTTCGACGTGGGCACTTCCGAGTCCGATTCGCCCCAGCACAGCGACCAATCGGTTTCAGGACCAGATTCAGCGCCAACCAACATGTTCTTCTCCGGCCAGCGAATACCCTCGACTAACGAGCCCAGAAATCCCGTTGAAAATGCCACTGGTATCAGAGAACAGCTCATCGATAACCCGACTGTATTTGGTGATGGGTTTCAAGATTACATGGAAGAGAGGCTCATGAGATTCAAGCCCAATGATTCCCAACACAATCCCAATCTCGGCACATCGCATCCCTATGCCGATCCCAATTTTGGATCCAGTAGCAGAGAGTCCCACAGCAACAACGCTGGGTTTTTCGGCTGGCTCACGGGGACAAAGCCACCTACGAGGGCCAAGCTGACTGCTTTCTATTCCGCAGTGGAATCTGAAAGAAGTTTGCAGCCACCTTTGGACCCTATGCCAGTAGAGTTAGGCGAATTCCAGGATAACGGAAGCATCAATGACTTGGGGAGTTCTCATCCTGCAGGTTTCTACGTCCCTCCCATCCCACACAATTTTTCAAATTTTATGCTTCCAACCCTGAAAACAATTGATTCAGCGGCGGCTGCAATTCTCCCACAAAGCTCAAATACCTTTGGAATTGGCCGAAGGTCTCCTTTTGCCCAACACAACAATACCCCGGAGGCTGTCCCATTACACTTTCAGGCGGACGCAGATCTATTCGATTTGATCAACCAGAACGACAATTTCCTTACATCGTGTTTTTCGTCCTTCGTCAACTTGTTCAAGTGCTAATCAGAGATGATCCAAAGTTATAATTATGTGTGTATTTTCTTACTTCTTTTTTAAACAAATAAACAAATCTCTAGAATTAAAGGTTATATAAAGATGCTGATGAAACAAGTCAAGCCTATTCAGAGGCTTCAGCGAATCTTTCAGAGATCTTATTCAACAAGGCACCGTATTCTTTCTTACCAGCTTCTTCACCACTGGAAGGTTCGAAGAATTTAGCGGATGAAACAGCATGCTTAACGTCACCAGTGGCTTCACCCAATTTAGACCATTGAACACCGTTAGCAGCGGCCTTTTGAGCTTCGTCATGGTATGACATGAACGCTCTCATCATATCATAAGTCTTCCAGATAGGACAGAATTGATCGTAGGTGGAGTAACCATTTTGTTGTAAGAAATCTTCTTTAAGCAAAGTAGCAACATCCAATGTAATCTTGTCACTATCACTCAATGCAGATTTACCGACCAATTGAACGACTTGTTCCAATTCTTCAGCAGTGGACAAAATTTCCTTGATTCTGTCTCTCAAAGTAGCGAATTCTGGGTAGTTGTCATCGTAGTACTTGTTCAAGACATTGGTGTATTTGGAGTAAGAAACACCAGTGTTAACGGATGGGAAATGTTTTCTTTGAGCCAATTTTTTGTCCAACCCCCAGAACACTTGAGTGATACTCAAGGTGGAGGTGGTAACTGGATCAGAGAAATCACCACCAGCTGGAGAAACAGCGGCAACAATGGACACAGATCCAATTCTATCAGGAGAACCTAATGCAACGGCCTTACCAGCTCTTTCGTAGAAAGAAGCCAATTTGGAACCCAAGTAAGCTGGGAAACCTTGATCAGCCGGCATTTCACCCAATCTACCGGAAAGTTCTCTTAAAGCTTCAGCCCAACGAGACGAAGAGTCAGCAATCATGGAAACATGTTTACCTTGATCTCTGAAGTATTCAGCCAAAGTAATACCGGTATAAATGGAAGCTTCTCTAGCAGCGACAGGCATGTTGGAAGTGTTGGCCACCAAGGATGTTCTCTTCATGATTGGTTCTTTTCTACCATTGATTTCGGTGTATAATTCTGGGAATTCCATCAACACTTCAGCCATTTCATTTCCTCTTTCACCACAACCAACATAAACAATAACATCAGAGTTGGAGAATTTGGATAAAGATTGGGAAATGACAGTCTTTCCACACCCGAAAGCACCAGGAATACAAGTAGTACCACCTTGGACACAAGGGAATAAAGAATCCAAGACTCTTTGACCAGTTAACAATGGGTAATCAGCAGCCAACTTTTCAGCAACGGGTCTTGGGACTCTCACGGGCCAAGTATGCATCATTGAGTAGGAATGCTTTTGACCGTCGAACTCCACTTCTAATAATTTGTGTTCAATGTCGTAAGAACCAGCCTCGGCAATGTAAGTGACTGTACCTTTAGCTCTTGGAGGAACCAAGATAGAGTGGTTATCTAACAATGAGTTTTCAAACACAGAACCAAAGATATCACCACCGGTGACGTGATCACCAACTTTCAAGGATTCAGAAGGCTTGAAATCGTATTCAATGGTTCTATTCAAAGAAGGAGCGTCGATACCTCTTGGGATATAAATACTTTGAGATTTGTCTTTGATGGCTTTCAAAGGTCTTTGGATACCATCGTAGATAGTTTCAACTAAACCTGGACCCAATTCAGCAGACAAAGGCTTACCAGTTCTCAAAACTGGGTCACCAACGGTCACACCAGCAGTTTCTTCGTAAACTTGGATGGTAGCTTTGTTACCGTTGATACGAATGACTTCACCGACCAAGTTATCGTGACCGACCTTGACCAATTCGTACATGGCACTACCAAGCATGTTTTCAGCAACGATCACAGGACCGGAAACTGAGAACACTTGACCGTACTGGCTTTCGTTAAAATCATCTAAAGAAAGACGTTTAATTTCTTTACGAGCGTTTTCTAAAGCACCAGCCTGGAGGAATGTTAGTAATCAACTTATTCGAAACATGCCACATCATACGGAAGCGCAAGCCAACACAGTGGCTGGATAGAATTCCCTTGGGGTTAGATTACAAGGGTATTTCAGCTCACGAGGAGAACAATCCTTTAATTTGTCAACTGGTTTTCTTCCAATATCTTGTCCTTGAAACTCGATTGACGAATAAGGACAAAGCATAATAGGAATCCACGAGTAGGGCGGGAAACCTTCGCTTGCTTGAAACCGACAATCTAGTACTTGTCCATTGGCATGGGTTATTTGTATCTAAGGTTACATACCATTTTCGATCTATTAAATGCTTTGAAACTTCTCCCTTAAAAAACTCTGGACGAAATTTAATCTCATAATTTCGTCCTCGATTGAGATATTTTCGGGTGGCGCACGACTGGGTATGGAGTTACCCGTCTGGGACCCTCTAGTCTTAGTTCTTACTAATAGAGCATGGCCAAATGCCAGAGAGATACTGTTCTCAGATGGTGTGTGAGGTCACGTTAGCTGCACAGTGCAAAGAATCTAAAGAATATAAAAGAGGTCAGAATGAAGGCGTCAAATTGAAGACGTCTACTATTAGAAGCGGAATTATCAGGCCCTACGGGGGCCTTGCCAGCAGTAGAAGAGAACTTCAACTGCTTGCTTGCCGGTGAACGTAGTATACATGAGCAATGGACCCACTTTAAAGCTTTGCACCCAATTTCTTAGCCCTGTCCCAAGCAATGTCACACATGGCATTGAATGCTTCTTTTCTCTCCAACTTTATGTCATTCCGGTGGATTCTGTCCTTCATGTTCTGCATCACGACCTCTCTTGATCTGCCGTTCACAAACACAACGTACCGTAACCCAGGAAACGTCTTCTCGTACAAATCATTGAGCTCTTGGAGTCGTTGTGCCTGTTCTTCCGTTCCACTGAGTGATTTCTGCTCCGTTGAAGAATGGTCACTTAGCTTCACCTCTTTAGGGGCACCCAATCTCGGATGGGCGCTTATGATGTCGTTTATCTCTGGTCTTATACCACTGCTTGTTCTGGCACTAACCTCTTCAGACTCTCTGAGGAACTGGAGGAGCTCGGATCTGGCAGTTTCTATCAACACTTTGTACGATTCATATTGTTTGCTGTTGAATAATCTCTCAATTAGCACCGACGTCAATGTGGGGCACGGCTCAAAGAGATTATCTAGCACGGCTGTTTGCTCTGCTGTGGACAACAGAGGCAAGTCTTTTGGCTCAGGAAGATGGAACATGTTGGGAAGCGATAAATTTACGTTCTGTGGTTGAAATGTGTTATCGGTGAAGGCCGCGAGAGTGCAATCAGTTGAAATATTTCAAGTTTCTTTACAGTCAGAGGCTTTTACAGTAAGATGCCTTGGGTCTATGCAAATATATATTGTCAAATACTGGGTTCTTGAAATGATGGGGTTGAATCTAATAAAAATACATGAATTAGGTAAAGTGCTGGATTTCACGTAATTTTTTGGCCTCTTTGGCACTGGTTTGTGATCCTTCTTGTGCAATCAATGGATGTCTCCAGTGTTTAACGTAAGTGAATAAAACTTCTGCCAATTGGGTGGTGTCATGAATACCTAAGTCCTTGAAAGTTAAAGCATTTGGATCAATCACCTGGTTGATAACGTGTCTTTGCACTTGGTCACTGTTTGTCTGTTTCCAGTACAATACTTGTTTCAAATCAGCAGCCAACTTAGCCAAAGGCAATGGAATCTGGTAATCGGCAAATTTGTAAGAGAATGGACCAACTTGGGAGAAATCTTGGGTTACCCCATGGATCATTTCTCTGAGTTCCCTGTAACTGAACTTTTCCGGTCCGTATAATTCGTAAGTCTTACCGGCGGTGGAGTCATCGTAACCAATCTGCTCTAAGGCTCTGGCAACATCTAACACATGAACTGGGTAGATTTCTTTGGCGTTTCTGTTTGGCGTCCACATCTTTAATTTAGGGCCCAAGTAGTTCAATAAGTTATCTTCTCTACCGTACATCTGGGCAGGTCTGACAATAGTACTATCTGGCAATATGTCTTTCACCACTTGTTCACCAAGTCCTTTGGTGGCATAAAAGGTCGATTTAGAATTGGGGTTGGCATTATAAGAAGATACATGAACGAATCTGGGGTTTCCTGCTTCCTTGACAGCTTCTGCGATTCTTCTAGTGACTTCAATGTTCACGTCGGCCATGGAGAAGTTTCTGCTGTCGTAGTCAGCACCAACCAAGTTGTACACTATATCAGAGTGGGCCACTGATTCTTTAATGGATTGGATGTTTCTGGCGTCAAATTCAACAAAGTTCACCACCCCCAAGTCTCCAGTGACTTTCAAAAATCTCTTTTTCATTTCGTTTCTGAATGGCACCATGACATTGGTACCATGTCTGGCCAATTTACTGGTCAAATATCTCCCTAAGAATCCACTGGCTCCGAAAACAGTTGCAACATATCCAGTTCTCGATGAACGGCCACCTGGACCAACAGATATATTGATTTTCCCGTTTCTGGTGATATTAAGGTCGTTTTCCAACACCGGAGTGTAGATGGACCTTACTCCATTTAACTTGATCGACTTGTTAGCGGTTCTTAACATTTAATCAGTCAATTAGTTATTCAACTCTTGATTTTTTTTTGTGGTAGTTTTTCTCTTTGATTACTCGCCAAAAAAATTGACTTCTGGTTGGCTCAATCCAAACCGCAGGAAACGGTACGCACACGTCTCTTTGATTCACCCAGGCAAGGCACAAGCCAGAGGCAAGGCACAAGCCAGAGGCTTCGGACAGGAGAGATTATATATTTTAGTTCTCAGCAACCTATAGTAAAACATAACAGAAGGGGAAAGACATACATCGTAAACATAGCAGGAGAATGAATCAACACTTCATTGGAGCCAAATAGAAAGGAGATGGTGGTGGTGGTGGTGGTGGTGGTGATGGTAGTAATAGTGGTGGATCTTCTCTTTCTTTCATTTAGCAAGGACCAACAACGAGAGCCAATCACAAGAAATAGTCTGGTGTCTTTCTAGTGACCGTTGGTTCGCCAGGTCTCACTGAAGGATCATATTGTATGAATTGTCTATTATGCAGTTCGTCCACTTCCATTATAGCAGCTTGATTACCACACCGGTAACAGTAATTGGGTGCTGAAAAAATCGTCACCACTGATTCTTGGTGGGACCACGAATAACCTTCCATCACCAATTGATGGGCTCTGGCAATTAAACTCAAGTCATTGGTGTGATTGAATTGTTCGGAGATATCTTGTCCAAAAGTGAAACCTGCCCCTCTTGGACTAATACCCCATCCGCCTCTATCATCTGGATCCGACCATAAAAGATCACACATAGGCCCTTCGTGAGGAACCTCTTGGATTCTGTCCAACTCTCTAACTTGATCAATGGTTTCAATCATTGGCGACAATCCACCATGAAGGCAGAAAATCTTGTTGTCAACCAAGGCAGTGATGGGGAAGTAGTCGAATAAATCTGTGAATAATCTCCAGACATTCCCACTACCATACTTTCTCAAACATTCATCATAAAACCCATATACCTGGGTGATTTGCCTGGACTCATGGTTACCTCTCAAAATGGTGATTCTGTTTGGGTACCTGACCTTCATGCAAACCAAAAACGTGACAGTTTCAACGGAGTAGTATCCTCTATCCACATAGTCCCCCATGAATAAGTAGTTCGTATCGGGACATGGGCCACCAATTTTGAATAGTTCCATTAAGTCATGGAATTGACCATGAACGTCACCGCAAATGGTAACGGGTACTTGAACCGGTTGAACATTCTCTTCCAATTGTAACACTTCGATAGCCATATCGCATAATCTCTTGACGTCGGTTTCTGCCAATGGTTCACAGTTGGAAACCTTTTCGATCCAGCTGTCTAATTGATTGACATTGCCTGTGGATAATTCAGGTGCGTTGCCTTTGCCCGAGTATTCAGTCAAGTAGTTGAATTTTGTTTGGCTGTGTTCTTCACTAACATCTTCCATGGGGACATCAGTATCTAAATCCATTGCTGATCTTGATTATTGAGTTGAGATAGGTGTATGCAAGTGATTAATGGGGATGGTGAATTAAAATACAATGAAATGGGATTGGACAGCAAAGATCGGGGGTTTGATTATCAATCAAGTGCTGAATGAATTAAAGCTTTATGAATTGAACTGGAACAAGGAAACTGGATACTTCAAGAGTGCTTTGTTGTGTGCAAGTGCTCTTATTATATGAATACAATGAGTCCGGGAACTGCTTCAATTTGCACACTGATTCTATCGCTTTAGCCTGACAGTGTCTGTTGCCGAGTTTTTCTTGACCAATTTTTTGGTGGAAAACAATAAGATGCTTTTAGGTGGCGTCTACTATTGCACTTGTGGTTACACGCTGGTTGGGATTGGCAAAGATGGTTTGACTATTCTTGGAGAATTGCAAAGCTCTTAGTACTGTGGTTACTTGCCGTGTTCTTCGAAGTTTTTTCCTTTCAGTTTTTTTTGCTCGATTTGAACGAGCAAAGGGGGGTCGACCATTGTAGGAAAAAAACCAAATTTACATAGTAAAATTTCGTTTCCGCATGCAACAAAAGAAAGAAGCGGTTATGGGCTGCCACCAACTATGTGCCTTTGAGGTCATATTCGGAATATACTGTAGAGAATGTGAGAGAATAGGTGGTGGAATTCTCGTAGTTTGAACCAACGGTGGAAAATCTGTTTTTCGCCTGATGAAGGTGTTCCGGGTAACTGATTCATTAGGAAATTTCACTATCGAAAAAATGCACACGACCTGCCACTGTAGATTGAACATGACGTACGTTGACTCAAATGCGTGTGTTTGCAAGAAATTCCCAGTACGCCCATTAGGACGTGCCATGGACATAGTACGGTATCCAGGAAGGAGCTCAGCACGGTACCATAGGACGGCAGTCTTGATGGCCGGTGGCTTTGGCGTGCCGCTTTCCAGCAGAAAGTGTGGGCCGTGAAGTCTTCGTAGAAGGTGCCGGCAACTGAGGACCCATCCAAACTTGTCCAAATGCGTCCAAATGAACCCATAAACGTCTCTGTGGTCCCCCGTAGCACATAACGATACCACCACGTGCATTAAGCGGCTCTGAACCGGTGGAGCATGGCCGTTTGACTAGCATGCATTGGACAGGTGCCAAGCCAAGACGGTGTTATGCTGTTCCACGGAGGCGGTTGAAACGTAGAAGAAGTGTGGGTCTTTTGACCATGTGGGTGGTACTGGGCATCGGCCAGCAGTGAGTATTGCGAGCAATGCTTGGGTTGGCTTTCTCGGGTGGCTTTCTCGGGTGGCTTGAATCTTCACTTTCTGCCTGCTCGCTTTCTGCCTGTTCACTTAGTGTCTTCCCTTGCCAATGCTGCAGACCGGCCCTACTGCTGGGGACACGAGTTGTGCCTAACACAGTACCTTGCTCCTACACTCAGCTGCGGCCCTAATTTTGAAAACGTTTTGCCAAGAAAAGAAGCCTCCAGTTTGGTGCATTTCGCTTTTGGCTGCAACTTTGGGTTTGGAGAATGCCCGATCCACTACAATTCACCTAAAGTGTATAACTTCGTCTATATCTGGCAACGCTACTTGACAGGGCCTGTAACCTGGAAAGGGGCTTTAGTCTTGGCTTATCTTCGGAACCACAGGTCTAAGGCCGTCGACCGTACCCCGGATCTCGTATTTATTGTCTATTGGGTGCTGTTCCAATGTTTATTCCACGGCCAAGCGATAATTCGAACATGTGGGCATGCCTGTCTTGGGATAGCTTAATTTAGCAGTGGACTGTCTATTAAGTTTCTTTGGTGTTTGTGGAATCTCTCACTATAAATAACCACCATCTGTCTTTTAATCGTATTCCTCTTTGTAATTGAAACCAATATCCACAAAAACGAAACCGGTCTAGAAACACATAAAATGTTAAAACAAAGTATCTTGTTGCTCCTTACCATTGCATTGTTGGGATACGTCCAAGCAGCCCCTCCTCCTTCTATATATGACCCTGCTCATAAAAAGAATATCATTTTCATGGTACCTGACGGATTTGGACCATCGGGTTTAACATTAGCCAGAGATTTTAAAAGAATAAAGGAAGGATTAGGTGAAGGCTTTAGATTGAATTTGGACCCATTCATAGTGGGGAGTGTACGTACCCATTCTGATTCTTCTTTGATCACAGATTCCGCTGCTGCTGGTACCACCTATGCCACCGGAGTTAAAACATACAATGGTGCTATTGGTGTAGACAGCGACAAGAATCCAAGAGGAACGTTGATGGAAGCCCTCAAATTGCAAGGGTACAAAACCGGATTGGTGGTCAAGTCCACTTTGACCGATGCCACCCCTGCTGTTTGGGCTAGCCATGTGTACAGCAGAAAGAAACAAGCAGAAATCGCCGAAATGATGATCGGTGGGGGAATGGAGCAACAGTTCGGTCAGATTGTGGATTACATGTCTGGGGGCGGGAAGTGTTACTGGATAGGTCAAGACGAAGAGGGGTCTTGTAGAACCGATGCTACTGATGTTATTCAGCTTGCCAAAGACAAAGGGTTCACCTACTTTGATACCAAGGACCAGTTCGACGAGTACTTGGAAAATGGGTTGACATTACCAGCCTTAAGTTTCTGGGCTAATGAAGACGTTCCCTATGCCATTGACCGTAACGACACCATAACTCCTTCTTTACCAGACCAAGCAAGATTGGCTTTGAATACCTTATCCAACGCAACCAAAGACTCCGACCAAGGGTTTTTCGTTATGATTGAAGGCAGTTTGATTGACCACTGTGGTCACGATAACGACGCTGCTTGTCATCCAGTAGAGACCCTAGAGTTCGATGAAACCTTCAAAGTTGTTAAAGATTTCATTGACCAATCCCAAACCGAAAGCTTGGTGATCGTAGCTGCTGATCACGAAACTGGAGGCCTCACTTTGGGTTTGGATGACTCTGCCTCTTATTACCCCGAGGTCTTGTTCAATAAAACCCATTCTTCCAATTATTTCGCTGACAAGGTCACCGAGTTAAATGCTACCAATCCTGGTGATGCGGTCATCAAAGACTTCATTAGTGAGTGGGTGATTAACGAATTGGCTGTGACCGATGCCACGGACGAAGAGATCCAAACCGTTCTAGAAGCGGTAAAAGCTGACGGTTCAATTGTACATGCAATTGGGCCAATTACCAGCAACCGGGCCGCCATTGGGTTCTCATCAGGTGGCCACACTGCTGTGGACATCTATTCTTTCTTCTACACAAATTCACCGTTCATCGAACAAGCTGCCATGAGAACCGAATCCGGTTCTGGGATCCAGGGTAACCAGGATGACACAGACTTGAATAAGTTCTTGTGTTCCATCACTGGTGCCGACTTAGAAGCTGTGTCCGCCCAATTGAATGGGACATCCAGTTAGCCGTCCATCATCCCTGAAACTACTTCAAAGGCAGTTTGTGCTGTCCCGTTCTTCGTTTCGATATTTAGATTTACTTGCTATTGTAATAAAAGTTTACTTCAGAATTGTTGGCTCTGTTAATTGAATGATTTAATGGATGCAAATTCGACGTATGATCGCCCCAGCCACATTCGGAGATTAGCAACTTTGCACCTTACCTCTTATTTGCCAAATATCAACACTGTAGTTATTATGAGTAGATAGACTTGTGCAATCGGTTGTGTTACATCAATAAATAGCATTGTTCGTTATCGGTATATAAGTGTTCGAAGCAGCACAAAGAACTCATACAACTGTTCGAAGCAGCATGAACAGCCCATGTAGTAAACCCTACCTTTTCAATGCAGCAAATCTGGATCTGAGATCATCCAACTCTTCTGTTTCCTTTTGTTTTGCGGTCTTCGGTGGCTTTGGTGCATCTGCCTTGACGGGCAGCTCGAGGACCGTTTCCTTGTTCTTTTCGGCAACCCCTCCACTCGGAGAATCATCATCGTCGAAGCCGTCATCGTTGCTCTCGGCTGGGGGAGCTTCCTTCTCCACTTTCAAGCCGGAGTATGGGGCATCATACGCTTTCGCTATTTCACAAAGATACAAATTGACCAAGTCAGCAGAAGGAGGGGGCACTCTGCATCTTTTTGTAATCCGTTCCGGTATGTGACCACCCTCATTTTCCATGGCTTGTTTTCCAAACTCAACACCAAACTTGAGAATCAACAATTCCCGGAGCTGTGACACCTCTTTCAATTCGGTGTGAGCAGCTGAGTAAATAATCGAATTGACAGATTCAAGCAAACTCTCGTCACACACGTTTTGGTCAGCTATAAGCGACAATCTTGCCAAAAGTAACTCGCAGTACAATTCGATGTACTCCAAAAGTTCGATGTGTATGTCATCTCTTATGATATTTTCCACTCTGATCTTAGCACTTGATTCTTTCCCCTGTTTCAAAAGGTCACCAAGTTGACGTCTCTGCTGTTTAGTCAAGGCCGTCTTCTTTTCTTGGATGAACTGTAACTTGCTAATGGACATTTTTATGGTCGTCTTGAATCTAAGACTGTTGAAAGGAGGATGTTGTACCATGGTGTGTTCACCTGTAATGAAATTTCCGATAAAGCTGGGATTAAATCTACAAAATGATCGTAAATGCGATAAGTGAAAAAAAGGAGCCATCCGTTACTAATGTATTAATTATATATTCATTAAGTCGTATGCTACAATGACTGGTGGCAGACTAATCCTCGGAAAGAACAACCGTATGTTTGTGAGCAGGCGTTCCTTGCACTAACTCGTCTTCTTCATCTTCATCAAAATTGACACCTGCTTGGATATTTTCGTTACTTTTGACAGTTGTTTTCAAGGTGCAACAATTAATCTCCTTCACCCAGTCATCATTGTAAATGTCTTCCATAGAGGCCCTTTGATGAGGGTCTATTTGTAACATTTTCGATATAATGGGCCTGGAAGCATGAGGCAAGAGTCTCATAAGTCTGTAAGGACCATGTATTTGCTTGTGGCTCTTCTTTTTCTGAGAGGAAGGTGCACCCTGTGGATCTTCAACTGGTGGCTCCTGTGGTTTCTTGCTTCCTTGAAACTGTTGTTTCAATTCGTGTTTCTTGTTTTCCTGATGCTCGAGCTTGTCCTCAATTCTCTTCAATTCCAACATGATTTCTTGTGCTTTCTCATCAGACAATACTTCATCTTCCTCATTATTGACTTCATCTTTGGCACCCCCATCGTGACTACCACTCGTCTTCGACGGAGAATCAGCACGAGCTTCTTCATGATGATCTTGTTCCATATTATCGGGGTCATCAATCTGCTGCTGCTCTTGAAGTGCCTTCTTCCTCTTGTTCAGTCTGACAATCATGTTCTTCAACTTCCGCTGCTGAAGAAGTAATTTATGACATTCGTTACTAATATCATAGTCATGCCAGCTGTCGTCCTCCATAGAATACAATCTAAATCCGTCATCCTTACTGGCATCCGGGATTTTCCATGGAAAACGTTTCAAAGTCATACAACAGTATATGATAGCGATCGACCATAAATCCACTGGCTGTGGGTTGTAAGAATTTGAGTTTTTCAACACTTCTGGTGCCAAGTAGGGATCACTACCAACAATTCCATGGCAGTAATGGGCTGAATTCTTGGAGTTTCCGTACTGGTCATACGGGTACTTGAAGATGACAGCACTGCCGAAATCAATGATCTTTAGTATCCCATCCTTGGTCAACACACAGTTATCTAACTTCAAGTCTCGGTGAGCTAACCCTAAACTGTGCAAATACTGAACCCCTTCAAGGATTTGCTTGAAGCAACAGTTTATCTCTTGCCTTGTCATCTGACCACTCATGACAACGGCAAAGAAATCTATAGGAGCGAACTCCATGATTTCATAATATCTGTTATTCTCATGTATTATGTCAATTGTCTTTATGATGTTGGAATGCTTCAAAGTACTTCCAATACAGTATTCCGCGGTACACTTCCTTGTGTAGTCCCTCAAACTTTCGGTGTTACGCCTTGGTCGGAATTCTTTCACGGCAAACGTTTTTGCATCTGATGGTCGTATAATCAATTTCACAGACCCACCGGCGCCGCTTCCGATCTCTTTACCAATTTTCCCGTACTTTTGTACGAGTGGAGATGCATCATCCGTGAACGGGGGCTTAGTGTCATGGCTGTTTTGGCTATGAGAAGCGTGCTGTAACAATTGGCTGGAAGTCTGATTGATCAAAGCTGCCAAAGAAGTCGATGAATGCTCTCGGCTATTAGCACCACTATTTACCCCCGGAAAGTATTGTCCCTGCACTCCCACACCCTGTGTTTGGCCCTGCTGATGTGGGTGTTGGTGGCCCGCAATAGCAGGAGGTGAATGCAATTTGTTGTCATAATCACCAGTTTTGCCTAATGCCCCTCTCTTAATAGGCTTGAAGAACTTTTTTAACTCGACCATCGAGTTGGACTTCATGAATGCATGGTTGGAGTCTTCCTTGCTTATAGAGTGCTGCGGAGAATGGTTGTGGGGTGAGTTGTTGCCACTTCTTGTTTGGGCTTGAATATGTTGAACTTGTGGTTGAGGTGATTGCGGTGACAGGGCTTGTGGCAGATGAAGCGCATCAGAATGCTGAAGAAGCAGTCGATCTATCAGTGGTTGTGGTTGTGAGTGTGGTTGCGTTGGCGGATGCAGACTTGGTTGCAGATGCTGTTGAGGATGTTGATGAGAAGAGAACCCATCGGAGTTATTGCTCATGGACGGAGAATTCAAGCTCTCCGCCGAATCATTCTTACCCAAATGAAGGCCCAAGAATTTCTTGACGCTATGATGGCTCTGGTTGGACTCAGAGGGAGAAAGATGGTCCTCTTCCGTGTTGGTTTTGCTGAAATGAAATAGTTTGATTTTATGTCTGTCAGGCATATTGGATGTAGTTTGATTCTTGCAGCTGACTTGAGATGACCTGACCTCAACTACTTGACATCAACTAGTTGGAATATTGAAACGTTCAATTTAATGGAACCCGATGAAACCTGACGGATGGAACCGAACAAGGAAATAGACTTTCTTTTGCAGTATTAATACAACAGGTTATTTGCTCTGTTGTAAAAAACCAGGAAAAAAATCTAGAATGCACGGAATCAAACAATGTTTTCAAAGATTCTTTGATATGCCTCTTGTATAGGTAGCAAAAGCTTCAAAACAAGTGAAAAAGGTGTCCAGCTTGCAGTCAACTAGAAGTTGGTATGACTGGTTCAAAACGTTTGTGTCGGTCTTCACAGGAAACTCGCCGAAACCCTGAAAAATACCAGAAAATTTAGGGAATACTTAGCCAATTCTACCTTGAGCTGTAATAACTGTACACAAAAAAATACAGAAAAGAAAATCAGTTCCCGGTACCTATCGAACTTCTGGTTAACCTTACGCCTCAAGTTGTACAGGGATCGTGGGGCTAATTATACCTTGGTTGAAATCGATCAGTTTTTATAGGTATGCTGCTTTGAATTTAGGTTCCTATTTCGCGCAGTGTATCCGGTGCTCCTTTTGAAGCAATTTAATTTGATGGATTTTACGCTCACGTGATGGGTTACTCAGTTTCTTCACACTGAGTAACCAGAAGCACTAGACATTACAAGAGCATAAAAAGTCTGGAACCGTGGGAAAAACGCAACGTCACGAGAGGGTAGGCATTTGTGGCACAGACCTTGGAACTGGTTGGGTACGTTATGCATTTACTAAATAGGAGTTATTCTTCTTTGATGGAAGTACCTCTGATGTGCTTCTCTCTTTCATTGGCGTACGGTACTGCACCCTTCTTACTGTGTTTACGGTTGTTGTCTTCTCTCTGCTTCAATGCACCGACTTCTATGTTTTTGATCTCCTTGGCCTTCTTCACGGACTTAGGCAAGTGTCTGTGTCTTGAGATTCTCTTGATTTCGGGCATGTACTTGAACTTCTCCTTCAAGACGTCGTCGTACTCCATCTTGGCTCTTTCTCTACTTGACTTGATCCTGGCTCTGTCATTGGCCACGGATCTCCAGAGTCTGATGTTGTAATCATCACTTCCGGTCATGATATACTTCGAATCTGTGGAATACTTCACCACATGAATTCTTTGCATTCTCTTGGTGTGGTAAATATCTCTCAGGTGTCCTGATCTTGTCTTGAAGATTCTCAATGTTTTGTCATAAGATCCTGTCACCAACTCTTCACCGGTGGGAGAGAAGTCCACATCCATAACCGAAGATACGTGGTCTTTATAGATGTTCAACGATCTGTTGAGTTTCCTCATATCCCACAAATATGCGTTATGGTCATCACCCCCACTAGCAAAATTGAAGGCTTCCATAGGATTCCAACTGATGGCGTTGGTTCTCAAACTGGTGACGACTTTCTGAACGGGGGAATTGGTTCTGATATCATATATCACAATGGAGTTGTCACTTCCTGCTGATGCTATTATGTTGGTTTCTGTTTTGTTGAATTTGACAGTGTTGATATTATCGGCTCCCCATGACAAGTCTGAAACATAGTTACTTCTGTTCATGTCCCACAACTGGATACTTAACCCACCAGTGACAAACGTCCCGTCGTCACGGTGATGATCCAAACCTTTGAATGCATGCTCTCCCAAATACGTCTTGATTAACCCACTATCTCTTTCGTTATATAACTCATCATCTCCGATGTTCGTGTTGAACTCCTGGCTGTTGACAGACCATAACTTGATAGTCTTGTCATCCCCACATGATAGCATGTTATGGGTATTGGGGGTCACCACCAAACCACTGACCATCCCATAATGTGCTTTGAAACTAATCTTCTCTTCTCTAGACACTAAATCCCAATACTTTATGACCCCATCTCCCGAACCACTTGCTACCTGATTCACAGTAGCAAAGTTCTTGGCGATGGAATAGATACCATCTCTGTGACCATCTCCCAACTGCCCTATGAAAGGCTGGGCAAACATTCTCTCTAATTTCGTAGCATTCAATGCTTTGGTATACTCTCTCGATCTCTCAAAGGGATGCAATGCAGGATTCAAATTCCGTGGTATGGAGGACTCTTGGGTGTTCCGTACGGGAACGTATGTGTCGGAAGACCTACTTATGGTTTTCACTTTCATTATATATGTGTTTGTGATGAGTCTCTTATTAAGAAGAGAAAAAAAAAATATTGATGAGATGCGCATCCAAATACGATTTTATATCATGATAATTACTATTACTATATTGAAAGCTCTATTAAAATATTGGTACAGAAGATATCATTCGTTCGTTAATTTGAAAGAGTAACGGTGAGCAGGGAATGGACTCTTATTCTTATTCTTCTTCTTCTTCTTTTCGTGATATTTTTGATTTTCTTTAAGTCCAGCTTGAAGTAAATCTATAACATAACATCTAACACCAAACTGACATCATCAACATTTTGTTTCGATAAGTCATGTAAAAATGGTAACAAATCTAAAAGTTCGTTATCGTGAGTATCACTGAACCAAGAAGATATTGGAACGGAATGCTGAGGATGAAAGATATAGGATGCTGGGGAATTATCGATGATAATCGAATCATTCAAAGGTCTTCCGATTTGACTCAAATTCTTAATAAAATTTCCTTCATAGTTGAAACATGAATCCCTGAAGAGTCTATGATGAACTGCTTTATGGACATCTAATTTGTCCAAAAGCGGATTCCCGTACTTAGACACAGATGCGGTGAAAACAACAACTTCATACCATTCACCTACCTTCTTCAAGAATTCATCAACACCTGGCCTCTTTATCACGTAAACATGATGTACTTGATTATCGATTTCAACAGGTATCACGAAATCAGCGGTTCTCAAGTATTTGAAAGATGAGTGAACCAACGTCTCGTCCAAATCTAAGATCAAACACTTCTTATTATGGAATCTTGTTTCATCTTTCTTGCCCAAGAGCCAACCAGTTTCTTGGTTTCTATATTGACCTTCTTGAAATCGTGTCAACTCCATTATGCTGCCTTCGTCAAATTCATCCATGTTGATGTCTACTGTATCTTCATTGCCTACTTGAGCGATGATGTTCTCATTATTTGTACCGTTTGAAGTAGCGGCCGTAACACCTTCGGTGTCTTTTGACAATGTTTCATCCTTAATGTCCTTGGAACTTCCTTCTCCACTATCGGAACTATTGTTAGTGACATTACCATTTGTGCCACCATCTCCATTCGGTTTGCCACTAGCACCTGTTTTCCCATTTTTGGCTATTTCGTCATTTGTATTGGCAATGGTTTCGGTGTCCGAATGCACGGAGTTGTTTTCCTTGTTTGAATTCATAAGGTTTTGGGAGTACTGTTTCTTCTGAGTTTTGGATCCAGTGTATTTATTCTCATCGGTATCATCCTTTGTGTCTACGGAACAACAGAAAATGGAAGATAATCCCATGGCAAGCAATTTAGTGGGCGAATGAGTTCAGACGTTGTTGAGAACTTTGCTGTAAATGAATTTCCAAAAAAAGATACCAAGATAACGGTAGACGTCTCTTTTTCACTTAATCTCTTCTTAACGCAAGACCTGCTTTTTGAACGCTACCTGGCGATAGTCTTCGGGCCTTGTTACTTGGGAATGAATCTTCTTTTAAGCTTTCACTTAAAAAACAGCGAATTAAACCTAAGGACGTTTTCACAAACAGGTATTACAGGTCAAATATGAAATGAAGACCACAAATCTTATGGGTACGCAAGCTGCACTAAATGGAACAACGAAGCAATCTGTGGTGTTGTGGGGGAAGTCTTCCAAGCCTGCAAACAATGAATCAGAGTGTGGGAGTTTTCAGAAGGTACTACTTTCGGCGATTCCCTTGAGATAATGAATATGTTTTTTTTGCTTCTGTGAAAAAAAAAAAATTTGAGCGCTTTTGGACAGTGGTCTTAGACTAGTTTTCGACCTCAATGAGTAAGTCATAATGGAAACCGGGTAGAAGCACGACCCGGTGTAAACGCTTTTAACCGTTAGAGTTTTCACAAGTGGTGCAAACGATAATGGCAGCAAAGACCGGACCGAAACCGACATCCAATTACAAAACCTGAGGTTATTTACCCCCATATATCAAGAGGAATATGATTGAGAGTCACTAACGTGAAGGTCACTGTAAACATTAATAAGAAGCACAGAATTTAGGGGCCGTATCTCATTTCCTGGGTTTATATTTTTCCCTTTTTGCAGGACTCACAGAACCACAGGGCTTACTGCTACCTCTTCTAACACATAGGGTCAGCTGGTTCAAGGGCCATGGAACGTGAACGTACTGTTGGCTGGATTTTGGCACCTGCGTGTAGGCAACGTTGCGTTTAAGATAAAACCGCACTCTGTGCTCTCATCATACGGCGAAGGTGTTAAGAGGATTGCCGCAAAATATTCAGTTGCTGGCTCGACGCTTTGCAAGCAATGCCAAACCAAATTGGTTATTGCCTGTTTGTACCACCGCCGATTGTGCATTTTAACTAATCGAGATTTAAAGTTTGCTCATTGTGGATCTTCCGTGATAGCATAATTTGTTTGGGGGAGTATAATCGGCAACGGTAACCGTAAAAGGTGCAATTGAGCTATTTGAATTTGGATTCGTGAAATTCACGCAATGGGACTTGGTCAACGCCGGGCCGGGAACCATCTGTAGAGGTCGCAACAGAAGATTGGAGCTGTCTGTTTGAATGAGTCTTGTGACGGCCATGCAGTCTAATGGACTGTTGGTGTCTGTGTCTCTTCAGGCTCTCGTTATCAGTGCGGTGCAAATTTCCATGGCATAAAAAACGCTCAAAAGTCTATTATCGCATAGTTCCTGTGCTAGTTTCTGCGCCCTAGCCACTTGTGGAGTTCGAGTTATCCGGGATTGGCCAGTTTGCTCCTATAGAAATCGGAAACAGCGGTCACGTGGCATTAGATCAAAGCCATGGACGATGAATCTGTCATTCTGCTTTTGCAGCGATTTGTAAGCTTGCCAACAGATCTAATACTTCGGGTGTTGGGTTTACTTGAAGATACGTACTACATCGCCGAATTTTTCCTTTATTGGAAGGAAACCAGGGAATTGGTGAAAGATGTCTACTACAAGGAGCTCCATTGCTTGGTGAGTCCTTTACCCCATCAAAACCATGTGTGTTTGAATGGAAAAATGTCTAGTAAAATATTCGACTTGAAATACTTTGGAGAGATTGATGACTTTTTGTACAATAATTCGGACTTGGTGCCGTCCAGGATTTTGTTCTTGACAGGGAATGATTTCTTATCTTTGCTTGACTTATTCAAAAAATATGAAGCTAGGATAAGGGCAATAGATGAATTCCATTTAATCATGAGTGGGTCAAACTTGCATTATCAAGCCCCAGAACTCGAATATATTCTAGGGTTTCAGAACTTGACCAGACTCCAGCTTGGCCAATTTGATATTTGGGGGTCTAGGCGGTTGATCAGTGAAGTTTTCCCAACGTTGCCGAGGTTGACCAAAGTTGAATTCTTGGGGCATAATGTGCCGGAGTGGAGTGAATTTGAATGGCCGCCAAACCTTGAGAGCTTGGACTGTTCTTGGAATGCTCGGTCAGACTTTTCCGCCTTGAAGTTCACCCCAACATTACAAGGGTTATACCTCAACATGGCCGGTATAAATTCGGACGGTATGGTAGATTTGTGCAACCGATTGCCTGGCGCATTGACTACGTTGATGCTCTCCTACAATATCATCGAGACAGTTCACGGAACTCATTTGAAAGATACCATTGAGAAATTGGACCTTTCATACAACAAGGTGAGTCAACTTCTCCCCATCGAAGGCTCTAATAAATTCTTCCCTTCCAATCTTCAAGAACTCAATTTGAGCTCTAATACCATATCAAATTCCACTATGATGCAAATGCTGCCCTCCAGTTGGCCTCAGAACTTGAGAGTATTGAATTTGAGTGGGAACAGAATTACCGACTTGTACGCTATAACGCTTCCCGACTCCGTTGAAGTCCTTCAATTGGGCGCAAATGATATTCGGTTCTTGGTGGACCCAGCCGACCCCCATCACATCAAGAAGTTTCGTTTCCCCAAGGATTTGAGATCATTGCTGTTCCACAATTCCCGAAGACTTATAACAGAGCTTCTACAAGCTGAGAACGACTCACAGCAACCATTAAGGGATTTTATCGAGTTTCCCTCCGGCTTGAAACGGTTATCGATGGCAGACTGCAAAATCACCACCCTTCGGTACTTTCATTTTCCTAAATCTTTGAACCATCTCGACTTCACAAATGATCCAATCGACAACATGGACTCGTACCAGCACGATTGGCTGGAATTGGTAAACTTGAAGTTCTTGAGGGCCAATTTGGCCCCAGGCGACTGGATGCACATGCCTCCGAACCTCAAGTGGACTCCATATGATTAGGACTCTAGGCCTAAGTTATAAAGTATATAATTCACCCCAATTTAAGTGGGCAACTAAACCTTGTAAACAGAGCCGTCCAATTGCGTAACATATAGACAGGTGGTCAAGGTGCCATGGCCTAATAGAAGTCTCACGTAAATACGTAAATACGTGATACAGTCATTTCTGCGTATATTCCATGAAAAGTCGTGCACGGCCGTGTAGTTTAATTATTCACAGAAATGAAGAACGGCTTTATTCATGATAATGCATGATCTGTCAGGGACCCAACGTAATGTGCAAATGGCATTGGTCAAGACTTAAAGCAGCCAGAGGCACCTGAAAAACTCAAATGTTCAAATGTTGAAATGTTCAAGTCTACAGACTCCATATCCTCAGACGAAGTAAGTGAAGTGGTTCCCATAGCTGATGCTGTTAGCCACTTGAAGCTTCTTTACGCTTTTCACCACCTCCGACAACTGGTTATTGTTGGAATCACCGACGAATTATACGAGGAGAAGGTTTGGGTTGCTTTTGTCACCATAGCCGGACGCAGGTTTAATATCTGGTTAAACGCTTTGAGTCAATTGGACCAATACGAAGACGCTGAAGGTTTGGAAAAGTTCATTCATGCCCGTCTTCCACCCCTTGACGTGTTGATGGTTTGGCACTCATTCCTTTTGAACCCCAAAACTTGCTACGACAATTTCAAGCACATGGGGTTCGAAGTCTTTTTGGATGTGCCGTTTCCTTTGGTACAGGTAGGTAAGTACATTGACGACCACAGGTTCACATATGCACCAGAGTACTTGGTGGCACAATCTTTTGTACTCTTGATTCAAGAGTATGTGCTAAAAAATGGCCTTAAAGAGCCGTATGTTACCTACGTTTATAATTCACACGCTGCTTTTGACCCTTTCCTGGTGAAAGTTCCAGTAATGTGCCCTATCTGCAGCACCACCATAGGAGATTGTATGTTGGCCGACTTAAACGATACTGGATTCAGTGATGTGAATTTCAACTTCAAGAGTGAAACAGATTGTGGTTGTGGGTTTAGCCTGGTTATTGACAGGCCAGGGCTAAACTCCAGGCTTCTTTTCCACGATGCTAGGAAGTTCAAACCGCTCTATTCCATCATCAAGCACTTTGATAGATCTTTTTATAAGTTCCCTGTGTTGATGGGTGATAACACTATGACAGCTGACCACAATGCCAAGGCAATGGTGTTGGTGAACCAACAAAAGTACAGGGGTTCTGATTTGAGTTCGTTCATCCACAAGCTTGATGGTACTCAACTGAATAACTCAACCTCGGTTATTTTCAAGGAGTACCTTGACATAAATCCTATTTCCTTGACTGTCCCTGCGAAAGGCTGTTTGATCATCCATGGAGACCTAGTTGCATGTGTTAGAGAACAACAATGGTTCGTCACAACAGTTGTTGAAAACTTGGACGTACTCCACGCCCCTGCTATTGCTGACATAATGGCTGTGAGTAGCGATAGATACGATAAGTTCCTTCGCTTAGCTCTGAAGAACCCGTGCTTTTGTCCAGTTCCGACAGTAGATATTGGTATTTTTTGGCACACCCACCAATTAAACCATAGGGGTTACCGCAAATACACCTTAGACCATTGCGGTAGATACATTGACCACAATGAAAAGTTACATTCGAAGGAGCATGCTAACGAATTGCACGACACCATCATGTCTTGGAAAGAGGCTTTCGATACAGAATACCTCAGCCCTCCTATGTTTCCGCTTATCAGAGGCTCCCACCAACAGCAAGAATTGTCAATGGACCCGCTACTTAGACAAGGACACGAGCAAGTCATGCCGGTTCCTAGCCTGAACTTGGACCCAAACTGGGACGGAAATTTAGCAGCAGTCAGCCATTGCGGTGAGTTTGATAGATATAGTTTCTCCTTACGTTTAGGTGGCACAGATAAATGTACGCATTAGACTTCAGATTTCGACGATGTTCCTTTTCCTTTGAGTAATGCAGTCGTTAGAGATACTTAAAGGGGCACCACGCCCTTGACTGGTTCAATGATTTGCCCCGTCGTCATTTGTTCGGCTGTAGATCTTATTTCCCACCGTTTTTGCAGCTATATCTTAGCGTGTACCACTCAAAACAACCTCTGTTTACAGTAGTGCACCAATTAATGCGGAACCCTCACGAATTTGACGAAATCAAAACAAAATAAAAATTACACGATCAGAAAAACAACAAAAAATTTTCTTTACTGTTCAAATACTTTGATTATGAGAGAGATTGTATGTACCACACATTGACGATTGGTATCCGAGGGGTGGTGCACAGCTCCCA
This sequence comes from Yamadazyma sp. yHMH393, assembly GCA_030580255.1. Classification (NCBI taxonomy): domain Eukaryota; kingdom Fungi; phylum Ascomycota; class Pichiomycetes; order Serinales; family Debaryomycetaceae; genus Yamadazyma; species Yamadazyma sp. yHMH393. The sequence goes on from JAKTSP010000045.1 coordinate 106,280, forward strand.
CGATAACACATGATTGCCCCTTGTTGCGTGTTTAGAAGCGATGGATGCACCACATCGGTGTAATAAATTATGTCCCTTACGCGGTCTGTTTCCTGTATTGAATAGGATACACATCCTGATATACTTTATTTGATGTACACACATGCCTTATGGAATCATCCACTATATATCTGAGGATATCTACTAACAAATTCAATAGATCCATTTATCCACTGGTCAATGTGGTAACCAAATTGGTGCTGCCTTTTGGGAAACCATCTGTGCAGAACATGGATTAGACAACAACGGTAATCTTCAAGAAAAAGATGAACTCCAAAGATCCAAGTTAGACGTGTATTTCAACGAGGCCTCGAGTGGTAAGTACGTCCCAAGAGCAGTGTTAATTGATTTAGAACCTGGTACCATTGACAATGTTAAGTCTTCAAAGATCGGTAATTTATTCAGACCTGATAACTATATTTTTGGTCAAAGTTCTGCTGGGAATGTTTGGGCTAAAGGACACTACACCGAAGGTGCAGAGTTAGTTGATTCTGTTTTGGAAGTGGTAAGAAGAGAAGCTGAAGGATGTGACTCTTTACAAGGTTTCCAAATCACCCATTCTTTAGGTGGTGGTACTGGTTCGGGTATGGGTACTTTATTGATTAGTAAAATCAGAGAAGAATTTCCCGACAGAATGATGGCTACTTTTTCCGTCGTTCCATCTCCAAAAACCAGTGATACTGTTATTGAACCTTATAATGCCACTTTGTCCGTCCATCAATTGGTAGAGAACTCAGATGAAACTTTCTGTATCGACAATGAAGCTTTGTACAACATTTGTCAAAGAACTTTGAAATTGAACCAACCCAACTACTCAGAATTGAACAATTTGGTTTCTTCTGTTATGTCCGGTGTTACTACTTCCTTACGTTATCCTGGTCAATTAAACTCCGATTTGAGAAAATTGGCTGTCAATTTAGTGCCTTTCCCAAGATTACATTTCTTCATGGTTGGTTATGCTCCATTGACCTCGATTGGTTCCAAGTCTTTCAGAAACTTGAGTGTCCCAGAATTGACCCAGCAGATGTTCGATGCCAACAATATGATGGCTGCTTCTGATCCAAGAAACGGTAGATATTTGACGGTCGCTGCTTTCTTCAGAGGTAAGGTTTCTGTCAAAGAAGTTGATGACGAAATGTACAAAATCCAACAAAGAAATTCTGCATACTTCGTGGAATGGATTCCAAACAATGTTCAAACTGCTATCTGTTCTGTTCCTCCAAGGGACTTAGATATGTCTGCCACCTTTATCGGTAACTCCACATCTATTCAAGAATTGTTCAAGAGAATTGGGTCCCAATTTAGCGCTATGTTCAGAAGAAAGGCTTTCTTACATTGGTATACAAGTGAGGGTATGGATGAAATGGAATTCACTGAAGCCGAGTCTAATATGAATGATTTAATCAGTGAATACCAACAGTACCAAGATGCTGTTATTGAAGAAGATCTTGATTACGCTGACGAAGCTCCATTAGAAGATAACATGGATCAATTGTAGGTGGGGCTTCAATTCTTTTTATTTTATACAGTGTGTTGGTGTGTTCCGTTCTTTTCGAAATCAAGTTACTTCTATACCCCTTTTAATATACCTTATTTCTCTTATCGAGTCCGAACAAGAGGTACGGGAAACACGTTAGATAAGATCGTTCTTCAGATCTTGTTGTAAACACATATTGGTAGAGTCTGTATAGTTTGAATGTATTAATATCGAATATAAATTTCGTTTATTTGTCTAATGCAATAGTTTACATAAGCACCGTTGCTTAAGAATCACTAGGTCTTAGCAGTTTGTCATGTGATGATATGATTATTCACCCTGGAAAGTTCATCAATAGCTATATGCGTGCCAGGGGAAGTGGGAGTATGATTTCCAATGTGTCTAGTTACCTCTTAAGAAGTTTTTTACGAAATCATTCTTATCGACTTTATTGTAGCCATCTTGGTCGTCAAAGTATCTCATCACATGGCATTGTTGTTTCCAGAAATTGACCAACTCTTGGAATTCCATTTGACCTTTCATGAGGAGAACATTCGACACTCCTAAATCTTGAACGAATCTGTGTCTTTCGAATTCTTGTCTGATCTTTGTTTTGACGTTGGAAACTGGCATATCCAATTCATAGATATCACTAAACTCCTGGGAGTATCTCATGTATTTACGGTACAAGTGTAACACCCTTTTCCTCAACTCAGTGTTTGTGGCAGCACGTCTTGTCGTCTCAGCAAACTCGGTGGCTATTGTCATGTTTGTGGTTATAACTGTTGGAAGTAGCCGTAAATAATTTGTTTTCAAACAGTTTTGGTTGGCTGGATTGAGAATGAGAAAATGAGAAAAAAAAACCGATTTATGTTAGTCGTGTAATGAACAGATAAATGTCGTAAATGTCACTGTTACAGTGTCGGCAGTTTTGGCGTCCGGATGATACGTTCAATAGAGTGGGATGAAACAAGCACGTTATTTGTCTTCTTGGTTGGCCCGTTCATGTTAATATAAGGAGTAGTAGCTGTTTTTTTGTGAGCAGGTTTAGTTTGTATCAATTTGTCTTTTAAGATTGCATTTGAAAACTGAGTTTTGAGGCCATCGAGGCACATTAAGATGGCTTAATTCAAAACATGCATTTGTAACGTTCAAAAGAAAGAGTCAACAACCATTCATCTCAAACCTGACAGTACCGCATATTTAGTCAAGGGGAAGCGCCATCATGGCAGCCATGAAGGATATACGAGTTCCAAGTTGATCTCAACTCTTTATCGTTTTTGCACCTTTTGTTTCATCAGCGTTACTTACCACATGGAACCCCATACAAAACCTTCTTGGATGTAACTCAAGAATCTGTACAAACTTTCGCACGGGACCTAGTACTCATACCCCTTTTGCAGTGTCCCTAATTTGAATCAATAACTTACTGGAAGGATCTAATAGCTTTATGAATCTGCACAACTCGAAACACCAGTCCCAATAGTTCAACTTAACTAGCCGTTCAAATAAGTTCAAGATGATCTTTTCGTCATCGGCGTTCAAGTAGCTATCATCCTCATTATCTGACTTCAAATTCAAGTAAATGATCAAAAAATTGTAACCAAGCTTCACATTATTTGAATCGATAAGAACTTTCATAAGATCTATTGGAGTGGTTCCATAGCTTTGGAAGAAGAACGACCACCTCTTAAACTCTATCTTTCGGAGACAGTTGATAAAAATTTCATGATTGTTATAGGAATCGACGAGGCCGATAAGCTTATAAACCAATGGGTTCTCACCAGATAAGTAGTTGAACAACAATAACTCAAGACAGTAATTGAAATTTTCGAATTGGGCAAATTTGCTTATGATGACCTCATACAGGACCTTATTCTTCAAATCGAATTCGATTAAATCATTCAAGATGAGCTTCGAGCCTAATTTGACCTTGATGAATTCTGAACTGGTTATCAGATCCTGTATACCAAGGAGACTAATGGAATAGATATTCTTCTGGATCTTCAAAGGCTGGAAGTTATCCAATTCTATGACGATTGGATTTATCAATCTCTTGTTGAATTCAAACCTCCTTCCATCGTCTCGGTTGTCTTCTTGATTGTTGTCCTCGTCGTCCTCTTCTATATCTTCTAATCCATCTATTGGATCAGTGATGGGGTTGAAAATCAAGTCTATTAGATGAGTAAGATTGTACACCAATAATGTAGGCCCTTGGAAGAGATAAATGTACTTGACTAGCTCGTCATTGATGCTTATGTCACTTATCTTGAAATCCTCGATGTTGGAGTTAATTTTTATCAACTGGAAGTAAGTGGTAAGTAATATCTTGTTGGATTCATTTTTCAATAAATAAAACTCTCCACTATTCAACAATATCAAGAAATTCAAATTGTCCATCAACTGAATTTTAGAAATTGTTGGAATTGAAACCTTATCTTGCATCGTGCTTAAATCGATTGTCTGATTAAGCTTCATATAGAATTTGTAATACAGCCCCGCCTTGTTTGTATAATTCTCCAAAATCTCGAAGATGTAAAGTTTGAATTCAACATCCAATATAATCAACTTATTTCCACATAATTCGAACGTCAAAATATCAGCTAATTTCTTTCTCCAAATGAACAAATCGGAATCGAACAGGAACGTTTGGCCACCGCTACCATACAAACTATCTTCCTCGAGATTAATGACAATCAACTCGTTGATAATCTTCGCTGTGACACCTGATTCTTCTGTTGTTTTGTTGATCAAAATCAAAAACTGCTTGTAGTTTAAATGGTCAATGATATTCAAGGTTTCCATATAGTAGTTTTTGAAATTGAACCAAATGACATGATTCAAATTTGAACCTGTTTTAAAAGGATTGGACACAGAAAGCTTATCGGAACCCGAGATTATAAACTGGTCGTTGAAGTTTCTAGTAATTTTCAAGTTCAGTACGGGAGAATGTTTGTACCTGGTTGAAAGTGGGAATTTCAACAACTTGCCGTCTTCAACGACGGAAAAATAGTTTGAATTCACAGATATCATATCCTCTGAGTTAATGAGCTTGTTCAAGACCACCTTATGGATCTGTTTTACCTCGTTATTCACTAAGATCAAAAAATTGTCGTCATTTGAGATTAGAAGTTCATGGCAATTGCACACATCTTCGTTGACCTCATTCGATAAGTCCTCTGTATTGCTGTAAATATTCCCAAACTTAGAGCACAATAACCAATGTCCTTTGGTGTTCAAAACAACCAAGAAGTCTCCGCTATTCGACCACAGAATAGATTTTATCTGCCAGTCAATTTTCAAGTCGATACAGTGTACGAGTGAATTGTCAAACTTGAAGATTGCAAGCAGGCTGGGTTCCTTGTTCCCTCTTTCATTTCGAGTTTCCTCAGTCCCCAAAGTTGCAATGGCAATCAAACTGGAGCGTGGATTGAACTTCAATTTATTGATTTTCAACTTCGTTTCCAATTTAAACCCTACAAGGTCTAATTCAGTATCACTGAGAGACAAACACCACACTTCATCTTCTTCAGTGGCAAGCAAAAAGAAATTTGCTGACGTGTTATACCAGATGTTCACAACCATCCCACCAGTATACCATTCAAAGTCAGTGATTTTGAAAACCTCATTCTTCATGGTCTTGACATTGATCACCTGAATGAAGAAGTTATTATAAATGAATAAGTTGTGGCTGTTGGCTTTCAAGTAAAACTTCCCGATGCCAATCCCCACCTTGATAGTTTTGTACACAGACAATTTCACTAGCTCTAAGTTCAAATTGATGACGTTACTGAAATTATTGAAGTTTTCAATGCTTTCAAGATTTAAGTGTTCGCCTGTAGTGAGGTTTCGGGTTATACTGTTTAGTATCTGGAGGAAGCTGTTGCTGTCCATACTGGTATTCATGGGAAGGAGCTTTTGAAGGACTGACGTCGACTCCTTGTCGAGGACCTCATAAACCGATACATTGGGATTAATCGTCAATTGGTAGATGAGTAAATAATCGTTTTCAGTTACGAGGAACAAATTCACTATGTTTAACCTGTCGGACTTGGGACCCAAATCAAGCGGCTTGATTTTCACTCTTCTATTGTGGCCATATCTTTCGATTGACTCGTCATCTCTGAAGTGTGTGGATAGGGGAATGAGTGTAGTTTCATGGAGTAGTATGATTGATTTGGACGTGACGACTGCGATAAGACTGGTATTCTTTATGTCAATCACCTCTAGCACATCATGATCTGACAATATGGGGCTCGAGATCTCTTTCGTATCTATCCATACCATTGACTGTAATTCTGTATGGCTTTGTATAGTTTAGGGAGACTGGAGCACCTAGATCGATTCCAAAATATTTGTGTGTTGGCTTTAATTTGTAGTGCCTGCACAATCTCAAAGAAAAACATTGACCTTTTAGTACTTGCCTGTTGATGAGCATGGAAAGTCCTTCGAAATGGCTACCCACGCTTCTCTCGTCTTTCTGGTTTCGGCGCTATTTCCAGGGATATATGAGCTCTTGGATGTCCCTGTACAACCGCAAAGGAATATTTTTTTAAAATGTCTTCGAGTTTTTGAATGACGAGAAGTTCGTATCTCAAGTGCCGGTGCTGGAGCTCTGATGGAGGAGTACGAAGGCAGAAACTAACTGGCTACAAACATAACAAGGCTCAATAATCGTAGGCAGGTAAACAGTTCCTGGTTCAAACAGTGGCAGGTATGGGCTGGCCTCGAGATGAGCTCTTCAAACGGCTGCAAAAATCATTATTTCCTAATTTACTCTGATGCCAAATCCTATTGCATAGTATAGTACGAATTAAGAACGTTTGTGTGCAACACCATGGTTTCACTGATAGATGTCAAAACCCCAAAAACTGATGCACGGACAGACTCGTTCACTGTTTTGAGCTTATTAGCCCGAGGGGCACTCAAAGGGATCATTCACTACTTTTGCGCCATTCCAAACCGGGCTCAAATTGAAAATTGACAGAGGTTTCATGCCTCTGCATGCTAGGGCCGAGCGAGTCTATTTCGTTGCCAACACTTACGCCAACAGACCACTGGGGACCACTAAACAGGCCACTGGACCACGTCAGGCCACTGGACCACGTCGCTACTTAAAGCAAAGACATGGTTCGATATGAATAGCAATTCTCGGAGGGGACACGACTTTTTGCCGTTTAGGTGACTGCAACATCCAACAAACTGAAGCAATTAGCCGAAACAACCCCTGCGGAAGCGCAATGTTACGTTCGGCCCCACATGGAGAGGGTTTATTCGTTCGTACCCCACTGTATCAACATTCGGTCATATGGCACACTTCGGGTGAACACCTGGTCATAGGCCATATTTATAGGCCACATTATTGGTGAAACTGCACCATAACGCTCATTAAGCTGTAACACTCGATGGCAAGTGTGAACCTTACTCATCAGCACAACCACAGGAGAAAGGCGATTCCTTCACGCCTGAGAAGTTGTCCGATGTGTATTGGCTCGGAAAGTAGCCTGGGTAAACCTTAACCTTAAGTGGAGCAAGTTACAAAACACCAAAATCAGACCCAGGAATCGAAAGAACTATAAGTAGAGCCAAAATTTCCTAATTTCCTGGAAAGAGGCCAGTCAAAAAATTATCCCCGAATGTTGCTTCAACTTTTCATGCTCTTAGCTGCAGTCGCTGCCTATTCCCCAAGAATTGTTTGGGATTCATCCCATTGGGACGTCAACAATTACACGAAAATATCCAATACTGTCAACATCAAGTCCGGAAATGTCTCTGGATACTATTATGCCACTGAGTGGTATTTCACCAACAGCAGCAATACCGCATATATGGGGTGGCAACCTAGAAAGGGCACTGAGCTTCAACATCTTACTTATTCGGTGTTTGGCAGTGGGACTTCAAGTGACTCATCACGCTGTTTAAATGGTGCCGATGGAGGATCCGGAACAAGCTGTGCCTTGGCATACCCTTGGAAATTTGGCCAGAACTATACTTTTGTCAATGAATTGACTTCTACCGACGGAGGATTCTACACTTGGAACGGAACCTTGATTGACGACGTTTCTGGGGAAGCCATTCCCGTGGCTTATTACAAAACTCCACAATCATTTGGGTTAATCGACAAATATGCTCAAACCTTCGATGAGTTCTTCAAATCATTGAATGGGGGGTGCCTTCCAAAGTCTGAGTACGTGGTTTACGCTCCCATCCTTTCCAAGGACGGTGTGGACTATACGACTGTTTTGTCTTATACGGATAACGCAACATTGACCGACGCATGTTCCAAAGAGAGAGGTGTGCAGAATGTGTTGTATACCAAGTTGAGCGATTATGCCGTGAGAATCCAAAATGGTATTTATTCCGAGCCTCTGGATGTGAATGTATAGTGTTATAGTTTGAGTCTACGAAATGAAACAATTTGCCATCTATTGAAAGGATAATCTCCTGGATGGAATTGATCGTTCGGAAGTTCAGATATAAGCTTGGGCTTGAAGTATAGCTGTTTTTGGGCTGAGTTCTTTCTCTCTGCCAGTCGCTAAGCTTGTGATACTGTCTTCCAATTGCTGACTTTCAGATAAATTAAAAAAAACGGCAAGAAATGGCAGGGAAGCTACACTGATTTTTCTGATAAGGAAGAGATCTGCCCTTGCATCCTTCTTGGTTTGGAGCGCAATGTCTGTTCCCAGGACTTTCTCCTTCACAGAAAGTGCAGAAGCATAAGAGACTTGGATTTTGAAGTATATATACACACAATGCAACACAGCACCATACAACATAACACAACAAACACCCTTAACTGATCTGACCGTATCTCATACCTCATAATTTGTCTTCTCGTAAAAGAGATTAAGAAAAGTTAAAATTTAAACATTTATTGGAAAACAATCTAAAAACATTATTGGAAAACAAATGAAACTAAAAACAAATGATGGTGTGTTTAATTGCATATTGTGTAGATGCGTCATGCTTGGTTGGGGCCAGGGGTATTCCGACAACGTTGTTGTTGTGTCGGAACAAGTTGGCTTGGTTTTGATTTTCCTTCGGTTTTGTGTAATATCCCATTTTCGCCGAATTCGGAAAGAGTTTTTGGTGATTCTTTTCGAAGTAGTCCATTCTTCTGATTGGAATCGGTAAGTCCTAAAGTGTGTCATCCTGTCGTCTGTCTTCGTCTTTGCTTGCTGCCGTCGAGCCTCGCCATGTCTGACTTCGTTGTCTTTGCCAAAAGCTCCTTAACTGGGTTCTCTTGCCTTATGCTCCCAATAAATCGGAAATCTCTCTCTTCCATTTCTTGCATTCATCGCCATACAACACGGCTTGAAAGAACTGGGCCAGTAACCTTTTCTTTTTTTCTTCAAAGGACAGTAAGAGAAATCTTCTGCAACGCATCTTGGAGATGCTAAAACGGTCACGTTTGAGTTCGTGGGTTTTTGTGGCGTGATAACTCTTCATTTGGAAGAGCTCAATCCTTTTCAACATGGCAGCATACTCTTGCTTCTCCACTTTGACAAGAACTCGTTGCAATGCTTCCCGCTGATCAGCGCCGCCACCGGCTTTAATGGCTGCTACTTCTGCTTGGGTGTGCTCCAAAAATCGGTGTTCAATTTCGGGCTCACTATTGATTGAAACTGCTTCGACATCAACAGCAGTGGTTTCACTTGTGATACCACTTGAGGGAGTCTCGACACTGTTTTCAGAAGAAATATTGCTGTCAGAACTTGAAACAATTTCCCCTTTCACCTGAGAATCATCATCATTTTGGACAGAGTGGGCCAGTGAGGAAAAGCATCTAAGGCTACCAACTCTAACGAAATGATTTGATTCGACCTTTTCAGTAAGGAAAGCATCATTGAGTGGGGTGGTGAAAGGAGCAGCGGTCTTTTGTTCTTGGCATGGTTCAGTTTCTTCTTCAGCACATTGGGTGTCTTGTTCTTTGTGGCAAGCTACAACTTTTGCAACCTTTTGGTCACAAACAGCGGTTTGCCGCGATTCTGGAACATCTTCTGGGTCCCAGAAATTCCAAAGTGCGGGTACATGTTTGTGGCCAGCACGAATCACAGTGTAATTTTTGCAGCCAGTTTCAGGAGCATCTTCAAGGTTAGCGGAGCAGCTTTGGGGCTTTGGCAAGTAGGTCAACCACAAGTGGGGATGTTGGCCCGCTGGGAGTTCGTCAGACTCATCAGCGTCCCAACCCAGCTCGTAAGGGTCCATTTGGAATTTACACAAGTGTGCAAACCTTTTGAGCTTGATGGCTAATTTCTTTTTTGACAGAGTCACAACTTCAGGTTTTGAGGAGACTGTGACAGAGTTGAGGACTTGGGTGTTTTGGGCAGGTAAGTTTTGGACTTTTTGGACTTTTTGGACTTTTTGTTTTGGGAGGACTTTCTTCATTTGGGATTTGAGTTTTTGTAATTTGGTTTTCGGGGTGGAGGGTTGGTTGGGGATGGTTGGGTCGACAGTAGTGTCAACAGGGTGGTTGGTGGTGGTGTGGCTGCTCTCGTGGAACAACTGAGTAAACATTTTCGGTGATCGGATCGGTGATAACGTTTACTGAAGGTCTTATTAAAATTTTAATAAGAAAAAAAAGGGAAGAACAAAAGGAAAAAATTCAAAGGGGGCTCTGAATATCCCTTTTATAGTCGGGTTTTCCTATATATCTATTTGTGTCCTTACTCACAAGTAGTCTATTTGTGTGAAAAGGAATCCCGTTACCTTTTTTGCAGCCATTGATTACAAAACCAATAGGCTCCGGTTTTCGATTTCATTACCCGGAATAAACCCATAAGGGACTCTCCATTTCTTGTTGCACTTAAGGTGGATGGATACAACAGTATGGATTGTAGACTAACTCATTCTTGAAGACCTATCTACGACAGGAAGCTCCAGGTATTAAATAATTTCAACCTAATTCGCTATTTTGCTACAACCTCGGGAAAATTTCTTCATAATTTTTAGTGCTTAATTCACAGATCTTCCTTGCAAAAGGTGGCCCGATGTTTACAAGTTGTTGCTGATAAGTCTTCAACAAGTCTTTATCGTTGAGGCATATTACCAGCCAAAGACGTTTCAACAACCCCAATTGCCTATGGTATTAAAAAGACCCAAAAAAAAAATTTGGGGCGAGCTGGGAATTGAACCCAGGGCCTCCTGCATATTTGTGTCTTGCGAGCGGTGTTGCCACCACTTTCCGTAGTAGTTTACTACTACGCTGCTACCCAAAGCAGGAATCATACCACTAGACCACACGCCCTAATTCTTTTTGAACTAGTCAATCTGGGAAGCGAATTCCTGATACGGAACATCTACCTATGGTGTATCTCTCCCTTTTCAAGATGAAGACAAAAGTGGAGGACATTCTAGTAGCTGTGAACCGCCATAGCTTTCATAAGCCCCAAATTTGGGCCCAAAAATTCTTGAATAGAGGACAACGTTCGCTCTTAAAGCGATAAAGCATTTGTAGATGCTGGAGAGAATGAAATTCTTATTGCAACTTGGCTGACAACTCTCTATATTACAAAATAAGTTTAAATAAATCCCAGAACCACCGTTACGAGTACGTGTTTGAGCTACTGTATTAACTAGATTCTCACAGTGTAATATTCAAATACGGAAATTTCAATTTTATGGCCTTTCATAATGTGGGCATTAATGTCACGATGAGTTTCCCTTCTTATATGGGTTTGGGACTATATATGGGTTACATTTCACTGCCAATCAACTACAAAAACACAGGGAAACTGCAAAAAACGTTTGACGTATAAGAATTGAATTATGTAGGGAAGGAAATGAACTAGATAAAAAGGTTAGAAAATAAGATTCTCATCTTCATTAGCTGTGGCATCAGCACTTTCTTCAGCATCTTCCAAAGCACTTTTCTGAGGAGCGTTTTCCTTTGCCTCTTCTTCCTTTTCGTGTTTGATGTCCAACTCTTCAACTTGCTTCGCCAACTCCTCTTCAGTCAATTGTTTCGTAGCTGATGCATTCTTGGCAGCTTCTGCAGCGTCTTCTTTCCCCTTTCTTTCTTCCAATTCTTCTTCTTCGGCTGCAATCTGCTTCTTCTCTTGGACTTTCTTCAATCTGTAAAATTCTTCTCTATCTAATTCATCCAATTCGGAATTGATATAACTGATGGTGTTTTCAGTCCTAGGGATAATAACATGCTCAATGGCGTTGACTCTTCTGTTTGTCACTTTAATCACTTCGTCCAATATAATGAAAGCAGTTTGCAAGGAAGCCAATTCAACCAATGTTTCAACGGCCCTGGTATAAACCATCTTGGCCTTTTGAACCTGTTGACCACCTCTTCCTAACCCAGTCAACTTGAAGTCATTGACATCTTCATCGACATCACTTTCGAAGGTTGGGAGGAAAACACCACTCACATTCTCTTGTTTAGCTTTGATCTTAAATCTGGCATTTTGCACCGATTCTTGAATCTGATAAGAAACATTTCCTCCTACGGCGTATTGAACTTCGGCCATGGAGAAAGCTGCAGTTTGCATAACTCTACCCATTTTCCTCTTGGAGTCATCGATCCTTTGGGTAATTTCTCTAAATCTCTTGGTCAAAGCTTCCGACTTTCTCTTCAACAATGAATGCCCTTGTTGAGCACCTTTCAATTTAACCTTCATCAACCCTAATGTCATCCGGGTTGGGAACACTTGCTCCCTGTTACCTGATCCACTCATAATGTCCTTTGGATACTGCCGCTATGTAGATGATGCCTGGTTTCTTCTGCCGAAAAGAAGAACGTCAATTAAGAGGTTTTAGTTATTCAACTGGTAGTTTTTGGCTAAGGGAGAAACCCGTTTTTTCGTTTGTCGAGGTTTTTCAAGGTACTGCATTGAAATTTAATGCGAATTATTTTAGTTAGAGAAGAGCTTAAAGTAGCAAAAAGGTCGTACTACAAAAGACAGATCGGTATCAGCAGTCCTGATTACATGAGATGCGGCATGAATGAGGAATCAAACAAGGAAGCGTCCCACGTATTCTTGGAAAAAATCGGTGGTGAGTACCTCGATCACGAGTTGGAAATCTTGAAAAATGGCGATGATATAACAACTTGGCACAAATACATCGAATCTGTGCTGGAATTGGCGGACCAGCTCTCCGTGCTATACAGAGCCATTGCACATTTCAAGCGGCTTCGGAAATACCGAGAGTCCAAGGCTTTTTGGGTGAAGTACCTAAACATCATGCTTGACCAATGCACATCCCTCAACTACTATCAGCATCAGCAACAGTTCCATGTGGTCAATGATTTGTTTACTGAATGTTTGACGTACTTCAACGATATAGAGATATGGCACCAATACCTTGGGTTTTTGAATCGCCAATCCAATGTGAAGCATATACTCAATGAGTACGTTCGGTGCCTTAGATCGATTGATTTTGAGAGTCACCACTTGGTATGGCCTAGTTTCCTTGTGTTCAACGATAGTCTTTCTAAATATGCACCTGGTCTATCGCGAAGAGTGCTACAAAGATTTGTGAGTTTCGGCAAGTTTGATATCCATCATCTCGTGAAATTGGCACAGTTGTCTTCGGAAACTGGGACGGGGCAAGATCTCGTAAGGAAACTAATGGCAGAAAGAGAATACACACTAGATGACTGGAAACTAGTGATGGAGCATATACACGACGAAAAAACTGTGGCACAGTTCCTCCAGAAGTTCCCAGATGAGTATCTGTTCGGACAATTAACGCTTATCGATAATTATGAAGACGATTTGAAAGTACACCACTACGTCAAGGCTTTGAACGAGTCGAAAACAGTTTATGATTTTACCACGATATACAACGCATACATAACATACCTCGAAGGCCAGCTCACGGGGGAGTCCGAGGATTTCGACATTGACCAGTTCCAGAAGTTACTCGATGACAGGAAGGTGATGATAAACTCCATCTACCTAAACAGTGACTCTCAGAATCTAAATCACTGGTTTAAGAAGTTTGAAATATATGAGAACAACAACGACTTGGCGAATCTACTCAAGGCGTTAGTTGGTGCAATCACAATGATAAACCCGTTCACTTGCTACGGTGATCATAAATTGTCTGATGTCTGGGTCAAGTACGCCAATGTTTATGGCAAGAACAAAGACTTTCGAACGGCCAATTTGATCTACGCCAAATCAGTCAAGTCCAAGTTCAAGAACAACAATGAATTGGTGGCTCTTTATATGAGTTGGCTGAGGATGTTCGTGGAAAACGAAGAAATTGAAGAAGGGGTCAAAGTGCTCGAATCCATTCTTCACAAGCAAGAAGATGTTTCACGGTCAACAACTCTTTGGATGTACTATTTCGAGGTGCTAGAGATCAATGGTGAGATACCCAGGATACTAGAGGCTTACCAGAAGATGATAGATTTGAAGTATGCCACAGCAAATGTCATCTTCTCCATGACAGATTTCCTAGAAGATGAAGGTCAAATCCTGGAGATGTTTAAGGTATTCGAGCTCAGTATCAGCGTTTTCGATGACCCGAATATCAGATTCGAGATATACAATAAGTACTTGCCTAAACTTATTACCCACACTAAGAATCTCGAAACCGTCAGAGATGTCTTTGACAAGAGCTTGGGACAGATTCCTGATAGCGTACAGAAGCCTATCGTTTTATTGTATTCCGAGTTCGAATACAACAATGGTTTGATGATAAAGTCTTTCAACCTTTTGAACCACTTTATCACTCACACGACGACAGATCCGCTTGACATGATACTTTTGGTAACTCAGAAATTCAACAGCCATGTTGATCTCCGAAGTACATTGGAGCAATACATGAAATTGAAATTGGCTCCCCAAACACTTATTACGTTGGTGAAAGAGTTTGTCAAGTTTGAAAAATCCAATAAGCAGTACACTAGAGCCAGGTACTTATTCGAATATCTTCATGAGAATGCTGTTTACCCGTATAGTGATTGGGAACAGTTTGAGTTGGAATTTGGTGATGAATCCACGTTCAAGGCGTTTTTGAGATTCAAAGCAAGCCACCCACAACTGGATCCACAAGGGTTCATCAAAGGGTCTAAACCGGAAGCCACTGCCACCGAAAACCCAGATGAAATAGATATAGAGATGTAGTTACGTTATATAATAAAGAAAAATATCATTTCATATAAAAATTGATTGGATATTTACAAATCAAACCGGCCCAAATCTATAAGTACAAAAAAAATTAAGATGGTAAGGTTGCTCTTGCAAATTGTTAAAGCAGCCACGAAAGGACGCACCACCAGAAACCTGATGATGGAGGAGTTCCTAGTATATGAATTTCCCACGATTAGGTGGTCTTGAAGACATTCATCCATTTTTCAAAGAAATTGTGACAGTTGACGTGATTGTTGGTGTTGAAGTTCAATTTAATGGACTTGTTCTCTTCTATAAGTTCGTTGACATCTAACCAGTTGATATGGTAGTACTTGATGACAACGACCAATAAACTGTCAAAAATCTTTTTATGGTTCACGAGTCTTGTTTTCTGGTTGACATTGTAAACGGCCAATAATTGTAAGAATTTGTAGACAACTTCTAAAGAACATGAAACCGGTGAGGTGGAAATTGGCCCATTAGTAGCTGAAATGCTCAAAGGAAGTTTGTCGTTGAACTGCAACAAGACTTCAAAAAACTTGTTGAAGTTCAAGTTGTCGAATTCTTTCAAGTTGAAGTTAGCCAAATATTTTGAAACTTGCTTAGGTAATTTCGTGTTCCAGTCACTGAAATCGTTATTGATTGTAATAATCAAGTCCTTATTAAGAATTTCGGAATCCAATAATTCAATTAGTTTGAATTGATCCAACAATGACCTACTAGGAAACAATGCCAAGATCATGGGTATTAAAAAGCTTTCATCGTGTTTGTGTAAGGAATTGTCGATGGATTTCAAGAACAACAATGTATTGTAGTCTTTTCTGAAACTTCCCACATCCTTAACGCTAGAACAGATGATTGGCTTTGTCAAGGTCAAGGAAATGATTTTGTCAAATTCCAAGTTCCGATTCGTCTTGATGGAGTTGTTCAAATGGTCATATATATGCATCAACCTGTGAAAGTTCTCTTCCACTCTTTGGCTTTTGTCGTTGTGGAAGTTTAACAATTTCATGAAATAGTTGAACCGTTCACTTTGACTACAATTTGAGTCCCAATTGAGTTTCCTAACCATATTCTTTTCCTGAACTAGCTTCTTCTTGAAATTTTCCTTGTTCAACAAGTTATCCCAAGACGCATCGAACTCCCCCAACTCCCCCAATGAAGACGATACAGAATAATCTGAAACGTTTACTTTTTCAAAGTCTTTGAACATTTTCTGGAGTTCTCTGTTGTGCTTGACTTTATCTTCTTCTGTTTTGGGTGGCAAGTTTATGGGCCTCGTCTGATCGATATAATTCAATTTCTCAGGGCTTATAAACTGTAAGTCGTCAATGGAAGACTGTGATTTTATGTAACCGGGTAGTTTGTACATCATGTTTTCATGTCTGGATATCTGGACTAATTTTGAATATGACTTAGATCTCTCACTGTAGTAGTTAGATAAGTTTTGGGTAATTTCGCCGTCATCGTTATCAAAGCTGTCACTGAATTCATGTTCGAATTGAGTAGATTCTCCTTGCAAAGCATCACGGTCGATCTCCGGCACTTCGTCATCGGCCTCGTCTTCCTCGTCTTCCTCTTCAACCTTTTCAATTGTTTTGTCAAACAGACTTATGGTTTTTATATTAGGAGAAGAATTGCTTCTCAACTTCCCGGGTAGCGGGAATGGCTTATAGTTCTTATCGTCGATCAAATTGTTCCTGAACTTCTTTTGAATATAAAGTTCGTTCAGGCTCTTTATCACCGGCACGTTAAAAACTAAGCTTATGTCATCAGGTAAAATTTCATCTTCATTATAACTTTCGTCGTATTGCTTTTTTCTTAACTTTTGACGTTTCCTGATATCTTCTTGACTCATATACTTGGTTTTGGTCCTGGTCAAACTTGACGTGGAAAGAGAAGCAAAATTGGATGAAGTAGAATTTAAGGAAGTGACGGAGTTCGTGGATGTGTTAGCCCCATAAGTGATTCTCTCCGACGTGATGGTGGACAAGGACTGGTTCAAATCGTCAGCACTGACGTTAGTATCCTCGAGGGTAAACTTTCTCGGCTTACTGGAAATCTGAGATTTTTGTCCGATGCTTGATAAATTGGGAGAATCATTGGGAGATATGGAATTGGAGGTCATGGAACTTAGTCTCGAGTCTGGGTGATCGTTGAGAGAATTCAAACTGATTTCATCCGAGTAGTTGGAATTCAAAGATAAGATGGAATCGCCGGATATAGGTCGTTTACCATTCGAAAGATTCAAGCAACTACTGCTCAATTTTTGAATGTAATAGTCGCTAGGACGCTTGTTATCTTTGAAGGTGCCAGCAGCATTACTGGTCAGGTCAGGTATGCTTGTCAACGAGTTGACCCTCCTTGGAGGTATTATGGCTTTATTTGGTTTTTTGCCTCCTTTGATCAGGATATCATAGTAATTATCTTTAGTTGCTGTCATCGTATAGTATTTAAGCGAAAGGAAAGGGAAGTTGGTTTAAACGATTAGTGGCAGCTGACTGTAGGACATGCGATTCTGGATATGATACTTGGCACTATAAACGAATCGAGAATGCTTCAAGGATATAAAGCGAATATGTCAATGGGTAATGGGTAGTTTCTTTAAAATAAAAACAAAGCAAAATAAAACGATGGCGGCAGCCTTTGTGTCTTATTTTTGGCTGTTTGGAGACGGTCTAAACAAATGAACAACCAGCAAGTACCAGTAGATCACAATAATGCAAATTTCTCAAGAACGTTCAAGACTTGTTATTTGGAAACCAGGGACGTTACGAGAAAAGACGAATTTATTTCTTAGCTTGTTTGATTCCTTAAAAATTCTCTGCGAACAATTTCATATTCGGTTGATGCAGTGAGAGAACCAAAATAAACAAAGGCACGTCGTGCGCTTACCACACACAATGTCGTTTTGGGATACAAAGTGAGTGAATCGAGCAATTGTGTTTTAAGGATTATCGGCAAAAGCGTCTTTGGAGATTCCAGACAGATAGCCGATAGATAAGGGTTTCCAGAACAGATGTTGGTTCCATAAAATTTCCTTGGGGCCTTTTGGAGGCGGCATCGGGTGTCGGTCTCATGACCTTTTTGTTTTAGCTTTGTGGTGGGTTTAACCCACGCAACAGTTTCAGCTTGTTTATATGTCAATCACGCTGCCTGCAGGTTCGAGAATTCGCTTTCCCGTTTTATTTTTTTTCTTCTTTTTGGTGTTTTGGTGATCTGACAATTGGGCACCACACATTTGAGTTTTTATACGAGGCCAAATTCTAGAACGGTTAGTAGCGGCGCGAAACACCGGCCGGGATTAGGCAAAAGGGTCTAGCGCTGGCGGCCAATTTCACGTTGGCGAACCGTGGCTGCAGGTTTAGTCAATGTTTTAAACGGCCCACAGATCAGGGGTGTTATGCACGCGAAGAGAAACAAACAGACAACGCTGGTGAAATCTGTGTCTATATTCGAATAATAAATAGTGTCAATAAATATGAATAAATAGTGGAGCAATAAATAAAGGTGGGTTAGTTGGCGAGTCACTTGACAGGTCTTACGTTTTCGATCCAGTCGGTGGTGCTCATCTGGCTCAACCGGGATAACGCTCTGGCAAAAGCAAACTTTTCTTCATCGTTGGCAAACATCGCAGCCTTTTTGGCGATATTCTTGTCGAAACCGTGCTTCGTCACCAACTCGTCGTCTTCAAAAGTCTCTGCTTTACCCAGGGTGATTTCCTTTTTGTACATCTGGAAATTACCTTGTTTCAAATCTTCAGGCTCCACGAACAAATCGGTAAAATTTGCAGCCGCAGTAACAGCGATCCGATCATGATTATCGTAGATGGCATCGAGGAAAGTGATAAATCTACGAACCTTGTCTCTCACGTCTATGCTTAGATATGGGATATCGGTGACAACGAATGATTGGAACGACGTGGCCAATGTTAAATAGTCTCCCGCCGCCAACGGCTTCCCGCAAAGCTCCTCAAATGAAAACTGTGCCACGTACGGGTATGAACTCAAGGGCACAACAAGTTGCCTACCCCAAACTTCAAGTTTGTGATTCTGTTCTATAGTTTGGGAAGGGTTTTCTTTGTTGAAGTACCCGAACCATTCTTTGACATGCTTTTCTCGACTGGAGGTAAACAGTTTGGAGTCATATTTGACACCTGGGCTGGGTGTCTTGTAAACGGACGACATTGGCCTAGGGATCTTTCTGTAATCGGTGGGACTGTTCAAGTAAACCACTTTTGTCTGTCTCTTGATAAGCTTAATGCAGGGGATGAACAGCTTTCTTTGGATTCCGTTGAGGTACAAATCATCGGGTGCCCTATTGGAGGTAGCAAAAAGCACAACTCCGTGGCTGGGGCTCAAGAGCATCATCACAAGCCTCCTCAACAACATTGCGTCTGCCACGTCGGTCACTTGAAACTCGTCGAAACACAACACCGTACTCTCCTGGGCGATTTCACTGGCTAGCAATGGAATCACATCTAAATCACTGTGGTGTTCTACTTTCAATTGATGTGACCGTTTATGCAAATGCTGCATGAATTGATGGAAGTGTAGTCTTTTCTTACTTATGTGTTTGGGCACGGTGTCGTAGAACAAGTCCATCAACATGGTCTTCCCACACCCGACGTCTCCATATAGGTAAATGCCTTTCACGGGATTATCTTTACTCAACAACTCCTCAATATCGGGCTCATGGTCCTTTCTTTTATGAAACATCGACCCGAGGATCTTGCTCAATCCCTTCTTGGGATGCAAGTCCAGAATGTCTGGGGTTTCCACCCGGGGTGCTTGATACTTACCCAATGAATCGTAGAGTACCGACATGCTGCTAATGATTTCTCGTTGATAAGAATCGTCTCTCAATCTCCCTGCCTTGATTCTATCTTCGTAGAGCTGTAGTGGAGATACTCGCCGAATGTGGCTGGCAGTGAACCTTCTGACCTGAAGCCTGATCATTTGTGCATATGAATGTTGTTTTCTCCAAGTCCACCGGAAACAGAACCGTATTTTTTTCCTATGATGTTTTCTCATTTGGTTGCGGCTTTAGAGCGGTCGAGATGTTAGACATGTATGTATAATAGATAGTTGTTTATTTGAGTATGTACAGAATGAATGGGTGGAAGAGCCACAATTCCAACTGGGTTGCCTATGCGCTAGTTCTTGGTTAAGTTCATGTCACTCATAGTAAATAATAAATCGTCGTCATCCTCTTCATGTGGTTTCTGGTGGTTCTTATGCTGCAAATAAAAGTCTTCCCCATCGTCGTCTTCAAAAACGTTCTCATACTGAACAGATCTCCTGTTGCTGTACGTAGACGGAGTGGTGGACAACCCTTTGACAATTTTCTTGGAGTTGCCTTCTTCCGCTTGGTTGGTGGTCAGCGATTGGTTAGAAGCTCTTCGTTGGGATGGTATCCTGGAGGTTATGGGCGGCGATGGTGACACCTGCAATTGCCTGGAAGAATGGGTAGTACTGGAAGACCTTCTAGACCGGGCCACGTCATCGAATTCAACGTGCTTATTACCCTTTTCGTCTATCTTGTAAGTATCGAGTTTGGAGTCGATGGTTGGCAAGTGTTGATTGGACGAACCGCTTCTGTTATCAAGTGGGCTGGGTGATATGGGCGAATAAACCGACTGGGAATGGGATGAAGACTTCCTGCTGGTATTGATGTGCACCGGAATGTTATGAGGGTTGCTTGTGTTGGTGCTGAGACTGGCCGGGTAGGAGCTGTTATTGCTCTGCAAGATCAAACTTTGATTGACGCTATCTCCTAGTTGTTGATGCTGATTCTTCAACAACTGGAATTTGTTTAACGCGTCAAGTTGACTGTTGGAATTGACTCTTTCACTACTCAGATTGCCCCCAGCATTGGAATTGCTGGAGAATCTCAAGTCACTTTTACTATCGATCATTCGAACAAAGTCACTAATATCGTCATCGATATAGATCCCACTCAAAGGATTGATCGAAGTAGCCAGTCCTGCGCTGGTCCCGAGGTAGTTTTGGTCGTTTAAGGTCTGATGCAATATGCTTTGTCTGACGTTCGTGTTGCTGAATCTCCGACTTGCTCTTGACCCAAAAGAAGAAGAGAACCGTGGTGTCCCACTGCTGACCTCAGCTCCAAAAGGTGAATCGATGTCGTGCATCGTATTGGACCCATGCGACGACGACACAGATTTGGGAATGGATGAAATCACATTGAAAGCACCCGATGTGTTGTTGTTAGCGTTTGATATGGGGATGTTCCCCGTGGTTGAGGTAGTGCTGCCTTTAGGGTTTCGCAATAGCGCTGCAAGTGACGCATTTGAAGTCGACTTATTACTAGTGATCGAGATCTTTCTCTCCAAAGAGGAAGCACCAAAACTAGCGTTCGGCTGAGATTGTGGAGGCGGCGAGCTACTGATCGATCCTACTTTGAACGGCTGAATTGCGGGCCTACCACCAATTGGTGGGGTACTTCTTTTAACGGGAGACTGGTCTCGAACTGTGTTCGGGGAAACAGACATGCTCTTCCTGTACAGGTCGATCTCGCCGGAGTGAATATTGGAAGACTCAACCGACAGTTGCCTTTTCTCTTCAATCGACGAATCCTCTTCGATCCTGGGGTCTTTCATGCCAGCTCTACTTTCTTTCAACTGTTCGTAGTCACGTTCGCCGCCATGCGTCTCAGGTTCTTGCGCAACGTGCAGGTAATTGAGATTCCCTGAGTCAAGGTTCATGAAGTGATTGGACAAGGCCTCTTCGCTGTCATGTACAGCAAAATCAAAGTGACTTCTGTGAATACTTGAAACTTTCAACGTACCCAAGGTTGTATGAATGGGGTGGAAGTGTTTGTGTACCAAATGAGAGTCTGTGGTCAACATTTGGTGGGGGATGATGGGCTTCGACAACCCTATTCTGCCCTTGGAACTGATGGGTTGTTTGCCGTCGAGTATCCGATTAGCCAAGGTCAAGTGGCTCATCTTCTTTAGCTTCTGTTTTAATTTGAATGCGGGCATTAATCTAAGGAACGCAAAAAGGCTTCTGAACAAAATGATGGCTTGTTTGTAGATTAACGGCAACTCGTCGATCACGGATCCACTGACCTCGTTCAAATCGAATTCCACTAACCATCTCTCAATGACCACCTCTTGTTTCTTCCCCCCACCTTTTATCACATTCCAAGCGTTTCCTTCATCATCCTTTAGCACCAACGTTTGGTTTTCAGATAATTGCCGGAGATCAATTGATGTCTCAATAATCATGGGTGGAAACACCGTTGATTTCCAATGTTTCAACTCGTCTAGGTTCACGCTAGGCATCAAGAGATTGAACCACTTATTGATACGTGACTCATCTTCTTTCCTATCATCGTCTGCACTTCTAGCCCCGAGTACAATCTGGGCCGACTTGGTGAAGAAGTTCTGCACCACCTGCACCAACTTGGCGTTTTGCCTCTTAACGTAAGGATCTAAGTCCTTGATACTAGGAGAAACCATTGGACCCTGTGAGTGTAACGGTGCCCGGTAAAACAAAGATTGTCCGTCCGTCAACTAAACCAGCTAGTTTCAAGCACGCTTCTGTTGTCCCAAGACGGTTTGCTACCTTTGATTCGGTGTCCAAGTCGTTGACAATAGTCAATCCTACTGCTGTTGTACTTTTTAACTAAAAAAAAGATATACACCAGACGCAAACCACAGTTCTTAGTACTGACGACCACAATGAAGAATCGGTTCCAGCACGGCTTGAAAAAGATACGTGGACGAGTAGGTTACCACTGTAGTTTTTGGAAAGATGTCCAGTTACTTTGTGATATACAGGTACAGTAGTGTAGTATGTTTGTGGCACACAGATACTGACTGGTTATATAAAGAATCCCTGAGACCCAAAAAAAAAGAGGTACATAAAGGTTTAGGATTCGCACTATCGCGATTGCCACTTATCAGCTTCCATCGGTGTCCGAGAGATTGAAGAGGAACCGCCATGGATGGACCGTACTGAGGGGAAGATGACGAGCACGGCAGATGTGGTGTGGAGTGGAACGGTTGTTGCTCTGACTGTGGCTCTCAGGGTCCAGCAAACGTTCGTTATCGACACTGCTTACGTAAGGCGGTAGTAACTGATAAGGCTTATTGACTCGCTTGTTTCGACTAAACGAACAAAGGTACACTTTAAGCAACTGCGAGAGACGGCGGCATGGAGCTTACGTTCGGTGGTTGTGTTCTGTTTTTAGGTGCTATTTTTGAGTTATATGTCTGTGTGAATATTCTGGCAGCTCATGACGACGCTGTTTGGTTCAACTTCGTCCACCCCACCTGGTTATGCGGAGACAACAATAATCCTCTCTGCACGTTTCTGAACCGGCCCTCTGAGATGTATGCTTGACCCATAGCAAACGAGTTCAATTTGGAGGTGCCCAATTCAGCAATCTTCAATGCCATTTGGTTGTTGATGTTGCACCAGATATTATAATCTTGGGGGAAGAGAATGGCGTTTCTTTGCCAGAGACTCAGCCGACTGAGACTCAATTTGGAGTTGATCTGCTCAATAAGCTTGGGTATATGCTTACGTGAATCCTTGACGATTGATACCAATGGCAATGCCAATAGTTCGTCCTTGACAGCTGGTAAAATGTCCTGAAGATCATCTTTCAATGAAATGGCACCCAACGTCAACACTATAATGAGCGATGCTTGGGTATTGTCATCTTCGATGAAGGAGAATAATTGGTCCAAAGCGGCTTGCTTGGTGTCGTCGGTGTTGAACGCGTTTAAGATTTGAGCCGTCAAAGTGACAAGCCATTCTGACTTGTTATATACGCTCAAAATGGATTTCAACTGTTCGACCGACTTCTCCAAGTTCTTCTGGAAGAAGTAGCTCAACCCTATGACGATCCTTGACGACAAAACGTTCTTGGAGTTGGAAGCTTTGGCTTCTTCATCTGTTTCGTCGCCTCCTTCAACTAGATCGATGATCATTTCACTGACTTCAATGGCGCTGTCGTAATCGTTGGTCGCTAAGTGGATCCGAGCGAGCTGGGCCTTGGCATTGATAAAGTCTTGCAAGACCTTGGCACTTTCGGACGCTTCATATTCGGTTTCGAGCAAGCTGCACAATTTTTTGCCTATCTTAGAACTCAAATCGAATGTCTTGCATCTTTCACTGATCGTCAATGCCACTTTCATACCCAAAGTGTCATTTGGGTAAAACTTCAAATAATTTTGAATGGCAAAGTTGGCTATGCTGAATTCTTGTGCCGTCTCGATATCGGTAGGGTTTGACCTTCCTGTTTCATCCACGGAACCAATTCTCTTGTCGATGACTGACAAGGCATAAAGCAACTGAGACAACGGTGATCTACCGTTCGACAACGTGTACGCGTGTTTGAACAAACCGGAAGCCTTTTCGTTTTGGTCTATGGCCTTCGCTGTCAATGCATGTCCCAACCATGGCTGACTCAGTTCGGGAGCAACAGATTGTGATCTTAAGTATGCTTCCTGCGCCAATTCAGTATCACCGTATTTCAAATACAACGCCGCCAAATTATTCCAAATCTCTGCATCTCTGGATTCAATTGCCGAGGCTTTTATGAAACAATGCTGACTGATCGAAGGACTGAAATCGATGTAAGCATTACCCAAAGCCACCCAAAATTGTGGGTTTCTTGGCTCCAATTGAATGGATTTTTTGAAACATTTGATAGCACAAGTTCTATGAGTTTCACCAAGTCTCATATTATAGCATTCAAGATATGCAAGTCCCAAATTGTAGTAGTTGATGGATTTTATATATCTGGTCTCATTTGTAGTCAAGTTGGTGCATGATTTGAAACACAACACCAACATTTCCGAAATACACTCAACATGCTTGCCGTTTTTAAATAGTTCCAAACAATCATCCAATCCAAATGTATGGAGCTGTTCGATCTCTGTAACCAATTCGTCCGTGGACTTGCTATTGACCCTCTCGAAAATTTTCTGAATATCTTCAATGGGGAAATGGTCCAAGTTTTGTTGAACTTTCAAATTGAATTGTAGTGCTCTGCTAAGACAAATCCACAATGATTGGGAATTGGTGTTGATCTCGCTTGCTTGCATTATCAACGCCGTTGCTTCTTTGTTGATTTCCATGGCTCTTCCAAATTGACCATTGCTTAAAAGTTTGTCCACGTAGTTTAATTTACATTGAAATAAGGCATTGATCGTATACTCTTCATTCGGCTTCAATGTCAAAGCGGAATTCAATTTTTCGATACCTTCTTCAAAATCCTGAACATCACAAAGCGCCTTTCCAAGGAGTAAGGTTACTTGCCATGAATCTTCTTTTATCGATAAAGCCTTCCGGAAAACCTTCTGAGCAGCGTCAAGTCTTCCACTATTATAATATGCCTCTCCTAAACCGACCCAACATTCGAGATCCATGGATGCCATCCTTAAAGCTGTATGGAAATATTCAACAGCCTTACCATCATTTTGTCTATTCAAGGCGGAGCAACCAAGAACTCTATAAGGCCATGACTTATCCTCCTGAGAACGCAAAGCCGTCCGGGATCTTTCCGTCTCAATCACCTTGGTACAGATGATCTCTGCCACATCCCACTGCTTTTTCTGTGCTATTTCGTCCACCAAATACTTTGCTGAGACGATTTCTGCCACATCCAACTCAAATGCTTTATAGAAACATTTATGGGCCCGTGCAGTGTCGTTAAACTCGTTTAAATAGATCAATCCCAAAGAAGTGTACGATGGGGCAAAGTTCTTGAATTCTTTCAAAGATTTGATCAAGGCACCATATGCGTTATCCACAGCCTTTTCATTCTTTTTGGTGAAACTTTCAGATATTCTCCAGAGAATTTTGGCTCTCAATTCACAATTCTGTGAATCGCTTCCTTTGATAAACTCCATTGCCTTTTCAAGACGCCCTCTTCCGACGTCATACATTTCAAGTAAAACTTCACACCATCCAAGTTCCATGAGTGCATCGGGGTCGTCAGGGTATTCGGATGTTACATTTGATAAAATTTCGTAAGCCCTTTTCAAATCTCCTTTCTCCACTAGAATCAATCCTTGGCCAATTCTTGCCCGTTTGTTGGCTTTATTGGATTGTAAAATCTTCTCGTACAATTCCAATGCACGATTGTAATTTTTGGGTACCTCATGGTAAGTATAGACAACCCCTAAGGAACAAATGAGGTCTTCTTTAGAATAGGCCAAATCGGCACCAATAGAGCGTTGTAGGTCTGCCAACAACTTTATACCCTTGTCACACTTCTTAGAAGCTTCAACATATTCTCGTAAGTATATGTAGTAGTCAACGACAATTCTATTTCCTAAAATAGAATCTGGACACCTCTTAAGCCCTTCCTTCATGTACGTCAATATTTGATCAGACAGCATTCCGGTGTCTTCCAAAAGGTCATCTTCAGTTTCCACTCCGACTTGATTCAACAAACCACGCTCCTCTTCATCCAAATCCACGCCTTCAAGATCATCAATGGGCGTTTCTTTCTTCTTGTCATTGTACTTTGCAAGAAGTTTCGCCACCTCTGCTTTATCGAAGGGCGATATTTCACTATTCACTAAAGCAAAGAGCAATAAGCCCAAACCTTCGTCCTGGAATTGCTGGAGGAACACATCAACCTGTTCTATGTCGAGGTGGTGGAAATCTTTAACATCTGCCAAATCGAAATATAACGTCCAAGCAAATAAGCTTGGCACCTTCAAAAGCACCAAATCTGCACACATAGATTTCACTTCTGCAAGTAACTCACTCTTCCTTCCGCTCGTCTTTAACTCATCGTATTTGTACTTCAAGTACTTCTCCTGGTACTCGGCCCGTAACTCATCATCGTTGCAAACGTTCAAAAACTCATCGAAGTACATTGAAATGTCTGCGTGCTTGTAAACGGGCCACACAAGGGCATTTAACTGCTTCTGCTGCTCGTAGTTCAATGTCTTCGGGAGCTTCAACCGCTGCTTTGATATTATCTTGGACACCTCCTCCTCTAAAGTTTTGAGCTTTAAGTCTATCAATTTCTTCAAGTTATCCACCGGTGCACCAAACCTCGCTCCAACGGCATCAAACACACTGCCTCCGGGGACAATGCTGCTTAAATACAACGGATATAAGTCTTTATTCTTCTTGAAGCTATGGGCATGCAAGTAATTCGTGAATTCTTTCAAAGTTTCGGCGATTGGTATACCTTCATCCATTTGCAACCTCAAGTAATCAGCCGTCACTTCGAAAAATTGTTTGTAGTCATCCTTACTCCGCACCAGCTGCCACAAACCTTTCCAACCAAGTAAATTCTTGCCGTCAATTTCAATGGCTCTGTTGAACGCTGTAATAGCTTCGTCAGGTTGCGTTTGAAGCTGATATGACTTGCCTCTAAATATGAACGCAAAGTAATTGTTTTCGTCGTCTTCCAATACATCCTTGACATACTCCAATGCTAATTCGGGGTCTTTCTTCTCTATGGCCCCCTTGGCAAGCTTCAAATAATGCTTTGCGGCCGACATGATTGATGTTGCTTGACTACAAACAGATCAGTTTTACTTCAAAATTACCACGACGGCAGTGGGCGCGCTCTCCACCAAGGGCTGGCATGAAAAATAAGAATTTTCGCAAAACTTGTCGCTAGCCCCACCACTAGTGACGCATCTCATTGAAGAAAGAAAAAAAAAATTAAGTTACCCGAAACACAAAGAAGAATCAGTTCATCCCTGCGTCATTGAACTATTATAAGATGATAGCAGAACTCCCGTTGTCGGCGAAGGGTCAGAGTCCGTTGTCAGACCTTATGACGATGGTAGCCAAAAAACATATAGGAGAAGTGGCGGCGATCGTCATATCAGCGCTTATATCCCATGGAAGACTCACTACGAAAGATATAAGTAAAAAATCGGGAGTGCCCCTAAAATTGGTGAAGACCACCTTGGTATCGTTGATCCAGTTGAACTGCGTTTTGTACTGGCAAGAAGGTGAAAAAGTTGTGTACAGATTCCATGACGTAGGGCTCAAGGTATTCTTGCACAGTGGAGAGATCATCAACCTCATCCAAGAGACTTATAATACAGAGAGTGCCGAACTTATACAGAATTTAATCCAGACGGGTAACGTGAATATCAAGGCGCTTCTTAAGACTTACGGTAGTGAAGAGACGAGGTATAATATGCATCATTTGTTGCACAAGTTGTTCAGCGATGGATGGATAAGAGTGTTACAGAAGCATGATTTCTACCCAGTGGAAGACGTATGGAATGAAGTGTACCAAGAGACGTTGAAGCAAACTCCTCGGAGTGCTACCACAAGTGAAATCAAGAGGGTGGCGGAGGCGAAAGAGAAGGCAAGGGTAAAGTTGACCAACTTGCTAGAAACACCGCCTGCTCAATTATATGAAACTGTAAGTGGTGCCAAGCTAATCAATTCCGATTTGAACATCACATTTTCGTATGCAAGATTCACCAAGTACTTGAGACGAAAGTCGATCGTTAACTTGTGTGAATCACGGATCGGGTTCATCACTGCCAACATTTTGAGTTCCATTCTTCAGATGGTGGAGAGTAAAAGTCCTGAAACCGATCATTATTTGAAGCACCTCGACGGGATGCTTCTTGAACCAGAGGAGCTCAAGAATTTCAATGACAAAATAGAGAATAAGGCCGTCGACAACAAGTTGATCACCTTCAAGAGTCAAGACATTGCTAGGTTCCTCAACAAGAACCTCGACTTGAGGAACAGTATACTCACCCACAATTTCTTAAAGCCAGCTGCTCGTAAAAGAGTAGCCAGTGTAAGCGAGGTGGATAAGTTGATTAAAAAGCCGAAGATAAAGAGCGAAGATATAGATGATGAGGACGACGATGAAGACGACCATGTTATCCCTTCAAATGGGTTTGCATCTGCATCTTTGTCCAATCCCGACAACACTCAACGTCACTCATTGTCATTGATCAACCACCATCTCAAACTCCTTTCATTCTCCACATCCATACAGTTCGTCACCGAGTTGACCCCCGGAACCTATACCATCCCGTTCAATAAACTCAAAGACATTGTGTTGGAGTATACTTACGATGAGATCGTCAAGAAAGCATTGGGAAATGACGCTTTAAGGGTGCTCAAGTGCATAAAGCAGTACAAGTTGGTGGACGAAAAGCATGTGTCCAACTCAGCGTTACTCAAAGAGAAGACAGTGAGGAATGAGATATACAAATTGGTGCAATTGAGCATCATAGAGATCCAAGAAATTCCTCGGAGTAACGACAGAGCTGCTTCCAAGACGTTCTTTGCGTACAGGTACAAAAAGTTCAATTCCTACAACTTTTTGAAAAACACTTTGCTCCACAACATGTCAAAGATATTGCACCTGATCGAAGAGTTCAAGCAAGAGAATAAAGTTTTGTTGGATAAATGTGAAAGGGAGGATGTCAAAGGCCACGAAAACGAATTGTTATTGGACAGTGAATTGAGGATCTTGAACAACGTCAAATATCGGGAGATCAATAATATCGGAAAAGTGCATAGATTATTATCATTGTTTGACATTTTCAGCCAAGCCTAAGTCCATAAAATTAATACAAGTCATTATCAAATCAATATACCATGAGTTTTACTGTATTATGAATATTATTATTAAGTATTATGAAAGTTCTAATCAAAGAAAGTGCAATTTATTGAGCTGAGACTCTCATCTCTTTTGATGTGCTCATATGTTGATTTTTTTTGCAACCAAGTGCAAGAACGACATGAAGAACGCATTTTATTTTTTTGAAGAAACCAGATGGATTTAAGCATCGGCATCTTGGCCTGGGTTACAGGTTTCGTAGTTCAACAATTTGAAAGCTTTCCAGATAGCGAAAGCCATGACAGAACCCAAGATTGGGCCAATCCAGTAGATCCAGTGATAGTCTGGGAAGCTTCTGGCAGCGACACAAGGACCGAAAGTTCTGGCAGGGTTCAAACCGGCACCGGTGTAGTACACACAGATCAAGTGACCCAAGAACAAAGCAATACCGATGACAAATGGGGCAATGAAGGTAGCTCTGTGTTTTTCAACAGCCAAGAACAAGACAGTGATACACAAAAGACAGACACCGAAAGCTTCCAAGAACACACCTTGGGTTCTGGAGGCACCACCGCCTAACCCGTTAGCAAAAGCAATTGGACCAGGAGTCATGGCAGAAGCGGCACCGGCAGCAGCCATACCAGCAATCATTTGAGACACCATCATGATAGCACCTCTGACAGGGGGAACAGCGCCGGCCAACACCAAAGTTAAGGTGACAGCAGGGTTCAAGTTACCACCAGACACTCTGAAGAACAAGAAAACACCAACCATGACACCAAAACCGAACCCGAAGGAGATCATGATCAATTGAGCAGGATCGGAACCCTTGGTTGGGATCTTTGGGTCTTGGTTAGCAATTTGAGCAATGAGGAAGGCAGTCCATAAGAAGATGAAGGTACCAAAGAATTCACCCAAAGCGGCGATTACATGGTTTTTCCAAACGGAGCCGGTGACAACGGTGTCTCTTGGTTCGTAAGTTTCCAAGTTTTGGGATTCGTGGTCGATTTCTGACGTGGCAACCATTGTGAGTAATATGCAATAAAAGAAAAGAGAATTCGATTAATAAAATTCCAAAACCAAAACTGGGGGGAGTTTGCAAGCTATTTATACTAGGTGGCTAAAAAGGTCGAATTTTACTGCAGAGGAAATGCCTGACAAGATGGCTCTTGCTTCAGCCAAAGCTAATTAATAACAAAAGAAATTTTCACTAATAAATCCTTATTATTAAAAATTGCAGGAAAAAAGAAAATTTAATTTATCCTAAAACGGGCAAAATACTTTCATATGAACTTTCAGAATGCATCGAATGTTGGAAATATTCTCATAAATGCAAGTAAAGATATAGCTATAATTAGATAGTGGCTGGTTTGTATACCGGCACCCAAAAAAATAAGAAACAAAGCGCTCTTTATCAAACACAGTAGCACTGAAGGAGCTCTGGAACTTTCCCACATTCCATGAAATAACGTCGCCTGGGGTTCTCAGCGTTCACACTGCAATAGGGCCCTTTTTCTCGATTGTTGCTGGGTCCATTTTTTTTTCACTTTTGACAGCGTTTGACACAAGAATAAGAATCCGTTTTGTTCGTAGTTGCCAGCGACTAGCTTGATGAGATGAGCTAGAAGTTTAAAAATATATTTCCTGAATCATCCAAATTCATAATAAATTTCATGCAAAAACCACCAAAAAAGTCTCAACTAAAAGATTTCTTTTTTTTCCCCGAACAATAAGGATTAACACCGTGCGTTGGCAGGCACTGAAGGGAAATAACAGTATGGAAGGTGAAAAATAAAAAAAAGAAAGTAAGCTAGGTACTGTTTGAAGCGTTTACCACCTTTAAATACGTTCTGTGCAATTATTGGAGCCACCATGTACGGCTATGGTACGGGCTGTGCCAAACACCGGCATTGAGGGTGGCATTTCATGTTCGAGTGGTTTCTGGCTCATCTCAAAAATGATCAAAAATGATCACCAATGTTAGTGTCTCAAATGCCAGCTAAGCCCGATTTCATTTCAAGATTCGATTTGGGTCACTTCCCTAGTTGTATCCAGGAACGCTAGAAAGGTTAGGTACGGAAGTGCAGAAGAGGGCTGATGGAGTTTTAGTCTTGGTGTGTACGAGCTACGCCTGTAGAAGGCACCCAGAACTATAGTTTCCAGAACTTCCAGAGCCAAACTCCATTCACATCTAAACTCCCCTCCAAACTCCAACCAACTCCACTAACACCTAGCTTAACTCCATTTCGTCTGCTCTTTAACCTCCCCAGCTCTACTCTTGTACCCATGCAATTGAGCACGCTCGGTGGCTATTTTCACAACCTTGTTTCGCTCGGTGGCTTCGTAGGGTCCTTCTTACCAGCGTATTCAAACTCTATTGTTCAGTCGGCCACAAGGGCACTTCCCCGAATTATTGTCCGGCCAATCCATGAACGCACCCTGTCTTAATTCTTTTGTTCCACCTCTAACCTTAATTTTTTCACGTTAGTCTAATTCTCTTATTTTGGTTTAAACTAGTTGGTTTTCCGTGAACCAGCAGTCGTGGCGGAGTGATTCACTGACCCTCTAACACTAAGGCGCCTGACACGAATGCCTGTGGGAGACTGGCCTGCCCGAACTCTTTCTTCGAAGGAGTACCGTAGATCCTCTTTGTACAACCCAGTAGCCCCTGCTTAGCCACTAATACGCCAATCTTCAGCCTACATGAACTGGCGTCCTGAATTGTGTGCGTATAATTCCGCCCAATCTATTGCGCTTAGGCGTTGCAGATTGCGCTTTTGAGAATACGCCAGTGACTTCTATCAACACTGCAAACGGATTCGGGTCCTCGTTTTCAAGAAAGTCATGTAAGGCAGTTATTTGCCGGTGCAATTGGCTACGGCAGCATTCTGCTTCTACAATAAGTGTAGTCTCTTCTGTATTTGAAAGATGTGCCTGTCTCTTTTTCGTCTGTGGTATTTTCTCAGTGAGAAAAAAGTTTCTGTCACAAACCGAACTTAACTATGGGGGAAGATAAGCTCCTCTATAAAAGGTCGATAGTCAAGCGAAAGCCTGACGACAATAGCGATAAGGATTTGGTTAACTGGATAGATACTCTCAAGTCAAGAGTACTGTCCACGTTACAACTGCAAAATGACCAATTGATACGATTGAACAATGATCGTGACGAAGACAGCCTTCGTAACCTATACCGGAATAAGATCTTTGATCCCTTAGAAAACGTCCCCGGTGGCTCCAGCAATGACAGGATGCAATATTTGGAGGGCAGGCAGCCCGATGTTTCTGGTTCGTACGCATCCGAGGGTGAAGAAAAGCAATATCTGGGTCAGGACGAGTCTAACGATTCAATAGTGATAGATGATGTTTCGGAGGAATACCCAGACGAGGACAGCGACATCATAGAAGTGCTATCTGAGAATTCTGTTGGTGGCGAGGAGGAAGGGGTTGATGAGGAAGAAGAAGAAGAAGAAGGAGAAGAAGAAGAAGGAGAAGAAGAAGAAATTGAAGTTGAAGAAGAAGACGATGATGAGGTTGAGGTTGAAGAAGACGAGGACGTTGAAGTTGACGAAGAGGATGAAAACGGCTCAGATGGCATTGCTAACCAGTCCGATGGGGCCTCTTATCATGCCCAAACAAAAACATATCATTTGCAGAATGGCAGACCTAGGCTATCTGCTGTACCTTCTAACAGTTTGGACGACGCTAATGACGAACCTAAGGATTTGAGTGATGATATGGACATCGATACTACATATATGGATGCGGAGGACGCAACGCCTATAGGCGACGAGCAGCAGGCCCTCACTGATATCGGCGGCTCCCTTCAATCAGAAATCTTTAGTGTGTTGTCCCCGGATAATGTCGATCAGACTAACCCCTTCTACAACTTACAGAACGCCCAGTTCGACACGTATGGTTCTGATCTTTCACAGCCACAGAATCTTGGGGACATGCCCTTCGAAATCGATCCAGAGTTGGCCCAATTCAATGATGACATTAGCCCGGACGATGCCCTAATGGCCTTGAGTGAAGCAGTGATACGAGACCACCAGTTACACCATGATCTTAGCCAAGAAGTGATTTCTGCTACAGAGACTACACTGCTCGAAACAGAGAACCAGGAACCTCAGCACGGCGATCAATCAGCGGCACTTGGGTACCAATCGGACGATGAAGCAAGCTTTAAAGGTCTGGTATCCCCTACTGTGGTGGATTCGCCCATGGCACCAGTTCCTGAGAACTTTGAATACGAGCTGCTTACATTAAACTCATTCGATGAAGGTATCCACGAGTCAGGGGTAGAAGACCTTAATTCTGGTGCAGACCATGTAGCTCTTGTTAGTGAAGCAGGCCCCGTCGACACTTCCAAAGGAGACGAAAGTGACGATAATTCTGACACCGATCTTTTTACCTTCAAGACAATCGGAAAGGAGGATTCCAAAGATTTGTTGCAAAAATTAAGAGCAACAGAGGAAAAATTCGGGCTCTCTCTCCGAGTTCGTAAAGAGTTGCAACTCGAACTAGGAATTGATCCAGTTTCAGAGCTTTTAAGCAACACTAAACCTGTGGCCCTTCCTGATTTAGATGACGTGGCTTCTTCTGAAGATGCTGATGATCTGGATTATGATCAAATCCAGTTCGGTGAAATTGACAAGGTGAAGCCAGCTCAACAGCTGTTCGAGTTTTCTCAGGAACCTACGCCCCAAGACGGGTCTGCTCAACATGATGTGTCACTAAATACTGACCACCTCGGGGTGAAAGACTCTCAGCCAGTCAGTCCAGGGATATCCAAGAGAGAAGAAAGTGGTAGCACCCCAACAGTAGTCCCAGACGTCAGAAGATTCCACAAGTCGATTGTCACAGAAAAAGAAGTCCCTACTCTTGAAGAATTTACACCATGGGGCCCTCTCCCCGAGAAAAAGCGGGGTCCACTGCCTGTTCCTAAACAGGTGGAGGAACTGGAACGGGAGGTGGATGACTCTATACTTGTTCAAGACAATGACCAACTAGAAGAACACATTGAAGAATCGGAAAAAGGTGAGGTGAATGACAAAGAGACTGAAACAACAGTCGAAAAAGGAGGGGAAAGAATAGAGGGAAGTTGGGAAGATGCAGCAGATCGGGAACTGCCATCAGCTTCAGAGTTTCCAAAAGTTTCAGAGCCAGTAGATGGCACTGAAGATGAGAACGAGGACATTAAAAGCGCCACTGAAGCAGTAGTGGCCAACGACTATGAGGAGGGAAATAAGTACGAAGATACTCAAACGAGTCAGCCCGAAACAGTCGATGAAAGTGAACAACAAGTCATACAAGCTGCCGACGTAAAGGCAATCTTTACTAATGGGGAACAGCTTGACTCTCCCATCGACCAAGTAAGCAACCCCATAGATGAAGCTTATGAGTCACCGACTGGAGTGAGGAGCATTCCACGGCCTCTGTTGGCTTACTTGAGTGCTTCAATGATGGAAGACACATTCGACGAAACTATTCAGGACACCTACAATGACTTAGCTAAGGCAAGCAGGATCCCAGATCCCACCATCTTACCTCCATTATTGAGTGATTTGAACTCATCAATGGTGGATCAAAGCATTGATGAAGTGGATGAGAATGAAGAAGAAAGAGCTGACAGCCCCAGTGATCCGCCACTATCTCCGAGTGGGGAAGACGCTGGAGTTGAAGAAACTCAGACGATTGAAGAAACAAATGAAGGTACCCAAACACCTGTCCACGAGGAAAGCACTGGTCAATCTGTGCAAATCCTCGAAAGCGTACCAGAACTTGCGATTGACGAAGAACTTCCTACAAATGATAAGAACCCTATCGTAGAGGTTTCGAGTCAAATCGATGAAGGCGCATCTGTTCAAGGGGGTCCGTCTACCGGTCTACACACTTCGCCTCCTGTCGACAGTGAAATTGTCGAAAAAGGCATTGGTTTGGAAGCTGAAGTACACGATATTGACACAACTCGTGATCAAGAGACAACCCACTTTTCTATCACAGCTCCTTTACTTGATCCTATCAATACATCTGTTATCACTGACGGGAACACTACAGTACAGGGAAGTCCAATCGAAGAGGATTTGCCAATTGATGAAATCGATGGTTCACGGTTCACACTTCCTGAAACGTCACTAGCAGATACGGAAGTGCATATCGAGTCTTCAAGTCCATTACCCGTGCAGAGACACGCAGAACCCATCAAGGAAGAACTTCCATCTGCAACCACTGATTTGTATCACGATTCTGATGTGTTAGAGGAACCTAAGTTGCCATTCACTGAAGTTTGGGACATGGACAATGAAGAAAAGATGGTTGATTTGAACGACAATCTTCTCCCGGTTGCGATTGGTGCAGGTAGTGTAAGTGACTCACCATTGAAACACGAAAGCACCAATGACGTTGACACCGTACGTGAAGATGAAATCTTTATCAACTTAGAAGATCTGGAGAATCCAGAAGCGGACAGTGAAGCTGCACAGGTGAGCGAAACAACGATTGACTCAAGAAAGCGAAAGCATGACGGGGACAGCCATGGTGTGCGAAAGCTTCCCCGTATTGCCTTGAATCCTTTCCTGTGGCTCAGCAATTTCTTCCGAAAGCAAGAACCTCAACCTAGTGAAGACCGTGATGATGAAACCGAATTTTCTGGAGTCGAAATCCTGATTGAAGCCAAAGAGAAAATCACCACAGAAGAATACAATCAAACTATTGATCCGAGATGTGAACATGAAGAAAATAAGGCAGACGATGAACCTGAGGTTAAACTCGAAGGTCCTGCACCGGAAGAGACTGCACCAGAAGAGACTGCACCAGAAGAGACTGCACCAGAAGGTCCTGCACCAGAGGAGACTGCACCAGAAGATTCCATACCAGAAATGATTGTATCAGACGATACCGTACCAGAAGAGCCGACACCAGAAGAGACTGCACCAGACGATACCGTACCAGAAGATACTACACAATATCCCAACGCCAAAGCGGAGGTAGAAGCTCCTTCCAACACACTAAAAGAAGAAGCCAACGATGAAGTTCCAACTGCAGAATCTCAAGCTGCCTATAAGAAGAAAAAGAAGAAAATTATGGGTTTAGAAATTGACTCAGCAAAACCCTTGGAACCAGTCCATTCTTTGAGAGATGGACACAAGTTTGGTGATCTTGAAATAAAACCGAATGCTCACCGTTCTAGGAGAGCCCAGAAAACCAAGCCAAGATACACCGGCCACCCTATGGATCGTCCTAAAACTCGAAAGGGTAAAGTTGAAAGTGAAGCTCCTGAAACAGACACAAGGGAAAAGGAACTGGACCACGAACCCCAACAGAAAACGCCTTTAGTGCCTTCGTCTCTTGAAAGTGGTGTCAAAGGCTCGCCAAAGAAGACAAGGAAGAAACCTGCTAAAGGGAGACTGATAGTAAAGAACTTAACACTTCATGTCCCTGAAAATAACGAATTCAAGAACCCTGCCAACGAGCCCTTGTTATCGCCTTCCAACGAGAAGGGACCTGGTTCTGATGATAATCCAGCGCACAGAACAAGATCCAAATCACCGTTGAAGGAAAGCCTACGGGATATCATAAACGAAGATAGACCTAAAAGGACGAGGAAGAGGAAAGCAGTTTCCGCAGAAGAAGCCGTGGAGGAAGAGACCAATAGAGGAAGAAGTCGTAAGAGAAAGTGAAAAGCACTTGTACCATATGTAAAACATCAAACCGTTAAAAATTTGACACATTTTCCAAACATAAACTATACTCTAAACCATTTATTACTAAAAAAAATTACAAATTTTGGGAACCATGCACGGGAAAGAAAGGATGAAACGTAAAAATAAGGGGAATCATAAACAAACCACTAAGCCACTACAAGCAGCACATTGGGTTCAACTATCGTAGCACTATTATCTCTCATATTCATGGTCTTTTACCACCACCAAGTGTTTTTCTTGGTCCACCTGATTGACGGAGTTCAAAGACTCGGAGTTCAAAGACTCCGCGTTCGAAGACTCGGAGTAGTCGGAGTCCCTGGACTTCTCCTCAGCCTCGTGGACAGAGTCCACGTCGGCCATCCACAATTTGGGGAAAAGCTTGCAAAGAGCGTAGTATACCAGTCCAGAAACAACGCAGCCAGTGACGTAACTAATGGAATACAAATAGACAGCACCCGTTGGAATTGACGTATTGCCGGTAGCCCAAGCCAACCCAGGCAAATTGGGAGCAAGACCACAGAAAAACGCAATGAAAGCAGGAATGTTGAAACCTTTGTAAAATCGGTATGGCCCGTACAAATGGTACAACCCTGGGATATTCATCACCTGTCTTCTCAAGATGAAATAGTCCACAATCATGATAGCTGCAGGAGGGGCCAAGAAAATGGTGTACCCACCCAAGAACTTGGAGAAACTAGCAGCATTGTTTTGGATCTGCCATGGATTACATAACACAGAAAGGATGCAGCATATAAAAGCGCCTCTTCTGGGAGTGACATATTTGGGGAACCAAAGCGACAAGTCGTTACCAAACGAAACTGAGTTTGCAGATATGTTGGTGCCGATGATGGCAATGGCCCAGCACAAAGACGAAAAGAACTGGGCTGCTCTATTGTCCCACAAATATGACACTTCCACCGGGTTCCAGGTATCCACGCCATAGATGACCTTTGTGGCGGAGGTGACGATAATCCCCAAGATCCCACACAAAGTGACCAATATCACCAACCCCACAAACTGAGGCCATAGCACGCCTTTGGGGTGTTTGGCGTACCTGGTGAAATCGGTGATGTTAAGGGCCAACGTAGCCTTTGGCCCGATGGCCGACACCATACACCTAAAGAACACCACCGCCGTAGGAGTGCCATCAAGAATATTGGTTCCCTGGTTGAATATAGGCCCAAACCCGTGAGCCCGTGAAACAGCCCATGCAAATAGTACAATGCCAAATATCGGCATCAACACAATTTTGAACATGAAAAAGTATCTCAACTGATTGATACTCAAATACAACATCGGGAGCTGGAAGATGAGGAAGATGAAGAAGCACAACAAGTCTGCAGACGTGATGTGGGCCGATTCAGGAAGCTTATTGGGGAAATGCTTGAACGAAGGCCATATAGCACTAATGGCAGCCCCGGTGACCAAACCACCTTGGTAAGTTTGAGTTCCAAACCATAGAAGCGCCACAACCCCTCTAACGGCGACCATTACTTTAGCCCCGTAGACCCCAAACACCGATCTCATGGTGATGGGGAAGTTAATACCTCTATAGGCCCCCCAGTAAGCGTTCAACATCGCAGGTATCGACACGATTATATGGCCCACTATGATAGCCGCAATAGCCAAACCAGGCGAAAGACCGGCGGCGATGGACGACGACGCCACCTGGTACATAGAAATACTGAAGGCCTCGGCAATCCAGAACCCTAGAATACTGGGCCATGTCCATTTTCTGTCTGGCGACCCTAACGGCACAGGGTCCAAGGCGATATTGGAATGTAATTTCCCGTCGCTGAAAGATGAGCTTTGCGTATCCACAGCTAGCCGTTGTTTTAATTTAGACCACGAACTCATTCCTGGTGATTCATGTACCGTTAACTCAAGAAAACCAATGTGAAAAAAGGCAGCCAGGGGCGGTTGAAGCTTATTTAAAAGTTCAGTATGAAATTCTAGTGTTGAAACCTTAACTTCAAAACCTGTGAATTTTTTGTGCAGCTGAACGACAGAAGGAATATGTCCGGTATTTAAATAAGCTTCACTATGGGAATCTTAGAGATGCATTTAAAAGGCCACTCTGGTAGTCAGCCCGTCTTATCTACGGATTTGCAAACGGCCGGATCACGATAATCACAATGCAGATTTCCTGGCCAGTAGCGGATGGGTTCCATCGCCTTATCTGTCGCGAGAAGAGCGCCAAAAAAACTTCTGACCGGTGATCTAACGGCAGTTTGCCCGGTTTTAATTTAAGGTGGCTTAGATAAGACTAAGTCCGAGTCGATAGTCTTGTTTAGGTTGCCGATTAGCATCGTAGGGGCGACCCAGAGAGGGCTGTCGGAGAGAAGCCGAATTTGGCTGGGGGTTGGTGTGGTCAACCCGTATCAGTAGGCGTTGAAGTCCGGACGTTCTATTATTGTCTATACGGTTGGAAAAGGGCTGCTGGTAGAAAATCGGTGGTCTAATATCCTGCAGCCACTTATCATGTGAGGATCCTTGGTTCTGGGTGCCATTATCTAATGTTGTTGGTGGTTGGCGGCGGAAGAGTCCCAGAACAGGAGGTTCAGCACGAGGGAATTCCACGTGTCTGGGGAAAGGTCGTTCTTGAACATGTTGGAGTTGAAAATTCCATTGGTAAGCTCCGTCTGGATGTCTGGAGCAGACTGCATCTGCTGGTTCAACTGTGCTGGGTTGTTGCCATCAATGTTGGATACTGGTGGCACACCTACCGGTCTGCCTAATTGTAGCGATTCAAGGTTGTGGTGAGTAGTCTGGTACATCATACCGACCTCCGAAGGGTCGAGCTTGGTGTGGTCATCGCCAAAACTGGAGAAATTGTTGGCGATTTCACTCATCAATGCACTTATGGTGCTCTTGTCATCCTTGCCCTGGGACGGTTGTCCAAGGTTTAGATTGTGCTCGTTTAATGATGCATTTTGTAACATGTGTTGTTGTTGCTGTTGATGTTGCATTTTCAATTTCTGTTGTCGTACCTTCTCCAACAACTCATCCAACTCCTTCAACCTCATATCGTTTTCCATGGCTGTGAAGTTCCCGGCCTCTTTCATGTAGGTGTTGATCTGCCTACCAACTTCTATCTGAGGAAATTGATACCCGGACAAACTACTCATTATCAAAATAAGTAACGATGAGAAGCAGTATTGAGCGTCCCAAAAGCCGAACCGGGAGAACCACTCGTTGTTCTTCAAGTTCAACAAAATATCGATGGTGGTCTTAGCAGCAATGGTACATTTCTGGATCAATTTTCTGGTGACAGCATTATCGTCGTATATGCCTTTGAAAATGGAAAGCACCAAAGGCCGGGTTGTTATTATCACTGCTTGGTTTAGTCTCAAGTATAAATTGGCACTGGATCTATTGTTTGATTTGAAAAGGGAGCTCTTGATTCGGGGTGGGAGGGATTTCTGGTACCAGTCCAATTCGTCCAAACATTCTATTATACTTTTCAAGTTTATTCCCCTTTTATCATTATTTCTGTACACTCTTCTCATGATATTTCCAAGTATTATCCCCAACTTGACGTTGAAATCTATAAGTTCCGAATCGAAATGGTCTGACAAATCCAATGGATTGGTGTTGGGTAGTTCTACGTCTGTATCTTCAATCAGTACATGGATAGGTTGTCCCAATTTAGCAGACCACACGCTATCCATTATGAACACTGTCCACCAAACCCGTTTTCTCTTTTCTTTATCAACAGGGGTTATGCTGGCATCATTGGACCCTCTATGCAAGCCCATCATCAATGAGTTTCTCAATGCCAATCCATAGAAGGAGAACGCGGCGTTGGTTCTGTTTAGTCCCTGCTGGTAGAACGCCATCAAAAGCATTGTTTGGATCAATTCCAACGTGGGCTGTTCGTAGTAGTTCCTGTACATTTGCATGGCCGGCACGAAAAACCTCATCCCTGGCGTATCGTCGTCGGAAGACTCATTTAAGTATTGTTCCCCCACTGCAAGTACAACCAACAAGTAACACAACCACACAGGATTTCTATCCAACAACGAATCGTAAGTCTCGTTCAATTTCTGGAAAAATTCATCGGGGTGGATGAAATAGTATTCGTGGCCCAAAAAGTCAATCACTTTTTGCACCAAGAAAATGGCGTATTCTTTATCCGGTAGCATCAAAAGACCGGAAAACGGCTTGTTTGCCTGGGGGTCCTGAAGGAAGTATCTGGAATTATGCGTCAAAGGGGGGTGGTCATCCTTCTTAAGGTCGTCATTGGTGAACTTGAATAGGAATGAATTCAAAGAGCTGTCAAATACCTGGCATGTAGCAGTGCCAAAATAGTTATTCTCGTTCGTGCCATTGGCGTTTCCATCTTCAAACGGGTCAATATATTCTTCATATTGGGCATCTGAGTCCACCATTCTATCATCTATTGCGTCTGTGAATGAGCCCTTGACCATGGCTAATGGGTTAGATCCCGCGATCGTGCCTGGATTTGACCCGGGCTCCGAAAGATCATACGGCGAGCTAGTATCACCGGCATATCCATTCGGTTCTCTGGTCTTCCTCAACTCGTTCTCCAAGTATTTCACTCTCAGGAAGATCTTTTGGAATTGGGAGTCAAGAAGCACTATTTTCTTTTCTCTCACAGGATACTTGCACTCTTTTTTGGACGTTAAACAACTTTTGCACGAAGGATGGTCTGTATATGGTTAGTACGCTGGATCCAGCGGGTGCAACTTGGCACAGGGCTCTGAGTTTAACAGCTTTTGGGGTGCCTAGCATCACCCCAACATTGTCATCAGGTGTTCCCCAACAAATTCAATAACATACCTTTGGAACATTTCATTTTTTGAGACCTGCATCTCAAGCATGCCATATGGGCTCTCCCCATGGCTTTGACACTAAGAGGCTTGATATCAAGTACGTCAGACATGATAATACCCAAAAAGACGTAGTTAAATCAAGAAAACAGGGGGGGGACTGGGGGTTAAAACCTTATAAACTTTATTTCATTATGGAGAGAAAGAGGAAAAAAACCTCGCGCCAGCCAGTCCCAAGAAGCGACCCGTTAGCGATCCCTGTTACGGGATTTTGGCTCCATCAACGGCTGTGGCACCCAAACCTTTGCAAGGCCACTGGGCCCCCACCGGGCTTGTGTTCAGGTATGGGGTGTGAAAGCTAGCGTTGCTGAAGTTTCGTCAGTCGTGTCTGGGACGTCTCCAGAAGCCATGAGGCTGATGTGACATCATTGTGTCACATTGTGTCAAATTTTCAACGGCTCCTAAGCCCACTTTAATTATTTGAAGATGGGGTTCAACTCATCCATTGGTCCGGCTAATGCACTGGCGGTTCTTTTCAAGTATCCTCCTATCTTGCCGCCCACCACTCCTCCGTTGTCTCTATCGAAACATACAGTTCCCCTCAAGATGGTGTATTTGGGCCAGTTGGTGAACGACATTCCTTCGTACGGAGTATAGTCGATACTATGGTACAACATTTCGTTTTTCAACTGGAACGCCACTTGTCCCTTGGGGTACCAGATGGTCAAATCTGCGTCCATCCCCACGGCGATGGTGCCCTTGGCGGCACTCAACCCGTACAACTTGGCAGGGTTGGTGGACGTAAGTTCCACGAACTTCTGAGGACTGATTCTGCCAGTTTCCACCCCGTAACAGAAAAGCAACGGCAATCTTGTCTCGATTCCTGGCAACCCGTTGGGCACCTGCTTGTAATGAGGAAGGCCGTTGACCAAACCGGCCTTCTTTCCCTCGGGGTGGTCGTACTTTGTGGGGGCATGGTCGCTGCTGAACACAGTCACGGTTCCATTGATGATATTCTGCCATATACCTTCGAGTTCCTCTTGGCTCTGTCTCAAAGGCGGAGAGCAGATATACTTGGCGCCTTCAAAATGATCGTGGGGGTCCAAATGATGAACACAGCTGTGTTTCAAATAATCAGCGGTCAAGAACAAATACTGGGGGCACGTCTCGGCATAGATAGGAACATTGTCGGTTTGAGCTTGCCTAACGTGGTCTAAAGCAAGCTTGGAAGACATGTGGACGATCAAGATGGGGACGTCGATCATCTTGGCCAACGAAATGACTCTGTAAGACGCTTCGTCTTCGGCCACCTTGGGCCTCGATATGGAATGGTAGTAAGGGTCGGTCAATTTCTTCTGCAGGAGTTTCTCGTTGATGAAGTCAATGACATCGGAGTTCTCTGCGTGGATCATGGTGGTGACGTTCAACTTCCGGTTGGCCAACAAAATGCTGAGCAATTGACTGTCGTTGAGCTTGTACCTCGGGTAGGTGGTGTAGATCTTCACCGAAGTGATGCCTTCATCCTGGATCACTTCCGGGAACGACTCTGTCAACATCTGTTCCGACGGCTCCGACACAATCAAGTGGAACCCGTAGTCACAATAGACGCCTCCGTTCTTGTTGGCTCTGCCGTGGTAGTCTTTCACAATCTTCTTGATGTCAGTCTGGCCCTTGGGCTGAATAGCGAACGGCAAGATGGTGGTGGTCCCCCCGGCGATGGCCGACCTGGACCCATACTCAAAGTCGTCTCCTGTGGGCGCATTGTCCTGGTCCAAGTGAACATGGGAGTCAATGCCGCCTGGGGTGACGTAGGCACCTTGGCAGTCGATAGTCCTTTTCCCATCGATTTTGCTGGTAGTCATAGTGGCAATGATGCCGTCTTTGATCCCTATATAAATCCGCGGCGGGAGAATGTCTGCGGCCGTGACGATGTACCCGTTGTGTATCACAAGGTCATAGGCATCAGAAGTGGTCATACTAAGAACAACAACAAGGTTAAGAAGAAGAACAGTTAAAATTCACCGGAAAAAAAAACGTTTGCAGAGGTGGCCAAATCAGTGTGATAAAACCTTAAACTGAAAAACCCTTAGGGGTGGAAAATACCACAGTAAAAATGCCGTTGTGCAAGGGCCGATCGGCGTTCATACCACTCAACGCCTGGAGTTGACTAATTGAGGTAGTTCCCCGTACTTTTTCTCGTTGTTGTATCCTACCCTTATCTAAATAGGGTACGTCATTAGGACATTTCCGAGGTGAGGCAGAGGTGCTTATCCTGTCCCGGTAAGACGGGGATGAGCCTCGGCATTCGCGAGGTGCAAGGCCGCAGGGTTTGGTGAGACGTCTTGTGTTACCCTGTGATATTTTGGCTGCTTAAAAGTCCTTATACGTGGACAATTGTGAACTGTGTGAGAGTCCCTTTGCCCCCTTCATCTGCTGCAATGGTTTCTTCGACATTGAGCGACCTCCCGTTCGTGAAAAGCGAGTATGATGTGCCTGATTCGAAGCT
Source organism: Yamadazyma sp. yHMH393 (assembly GCA_030580255.1). Taxonomy (NCBI): domain Eukaryota; kingdom Fungi; phylum Ascomycota; class Pichiomycetes; order Serinales; family Debaryomycetaceae; genus Yamadazyma; species Yamadazyma sp. yHMH393. The sequence continues at coordinate 150,439 of JAKTSP010000045.1, forward strand.
CATCAAGGTGCTCGTAATAAACCCAAACTCCACCCAGACCATGACGTTGAACGCCTTGAAAATGGTCCAGGACACCTTGCCCTTGGACACGGTGGTGTACGGGTATACGGCACCGGTGGGGAACGGGCCCACTGTCATTGAGGGCCATTTGGACGCAGTTCTCCTGGCATCTTCGGTGATGCGAGACGCATACGATCTCATCGGCCAAGTAGATGCGTGCTTGGTGGCATGCTTTTCCGACCACCCGTTGACGAACTGCCTCAGAGAGGAGTTCGACATCCCAGTGTGTGGGATCTTGGAAGCGGCCGTGTACAGTGCCCGAGTTTTGGGCTCCCGGTTTGGGGTTATAGCGACGGTGTACCGGTCCGAAATCAGGCACGCTGATGCCATCCACAATATGGGGTTGAGCCGGTACTGCGCTGGGGTGAAGTCGACCGGGTTGGCGGTGGCTGAATTGGAGCTGAAGCCAAGGCTGGAAGTGTTGCAGAAGATTGCCGACGTGGCTGTTGAGCTTGTGGATAAACAGGACGCAGATGCGTTGATCCTTGGATGTTGTGGCATGTCAGACATGAAAATCGCCGTGGAGGACGCTGTGAAGGCCCGTCTGGTGCCGGTGCTAGATGGCGTGGTGTCAGGAGTGAACCTTTTGAGCGGCATTGTGAGATCCAAGGGCTTTACCTCTAAACGAGGGTTATTTTGTAGCTCCAAAGCGTCCAGGGCTGCCAGAGGCCAAGATTACTTGTAGAAACGTATTGACAATATACATATGTACGGTGTCGGACAGCCCAGGCCCTTGCTTCATCTGGTGATCTGTAAATTGGTTTATAGCGTCGGAGTCAATATTTGCTGGACCTCTCAGATAAGAATTCCGGGTGCCAAAAAAATATATAGAGCAGCATTTTCCGTTACCTTCTTTCTTCATTCTTTTCTTCACCCTTTCGAGCTACAACAACAAATGACGGTGCAAAAGCCAAGGATCCTCTACATTCCCTGTGACCAGGCGGTCCATCACACGCCGTCTTGGGAAACCGTCAATGAAAAATTCGACATTGTCACCTACGACTTCAACACTATAGAAGAATACATGGAGGAGTTGAACAAACCTGACCACGGGAAAATTGGCCACATAGACGCAGTGTTCCGTCCCTCATGGCTCAAGGGGTCTCCTTACCTTACCCACTACCCATTTAGAGGAGACGCCGTGAAACTTTTGCCGGAGTCCGTCAAGATCGTCGTACAGTCGGGCCACGGCTATGATATCGTGGACGTGGACTACTTGACTTCAAGGGGAATTGTGTTTTGCAACTCTCCATATAGCTGCTCGAGAGCCACGGCGGATATTGGAACGCTTTTGATCATCAACAGTTTCAGATACACCACCTACGCTGAATACTGTGTGAGATTTGGTAACTATTACGACTCCCAGAATTTGGCCACGTTATCTGATGACCCCGAAGGCCACACCTTGGGGATCATTGGTTTGGGGGATATAGGATGCTTGATAGCCAAGTCGTGCCAGGCATTTGGCATGAAGACCATTTATCACAACAGGTCTCGAAAAGTGGATTTGGAGTCTAAATTCCCTGCCAACAGTATGCAATACTATGGTGACTTCAACGACTTTTTATCTGAAGCTGATTGCATACTCGTGTTATGCCCATTGACATCACAAACCAAGCACTTGATCAACTTTGAAACGTTCAAGAAGATGAAAAAAGAAGTGAGGTTGGTAAACATCGCTAGAGGGCCCGTTGTGCAAGAAGATGCCGTGATCGACGCGTTGGAAAGGGGACAGTTAGTGGGTGCTGGGTTTGACGTGCATGAGTTCGAACCCAAGATCAGTGAAAAGCTATTGAAGAACTGGAAAGTGACCCTTTTGCCTCATTTGGGGGCTGTCAGCAAGGCATCCTGGAGGAACTTTGAAAAGAGGTGTGTCGACAACCTCGTAGAGTACTTCTACGGCGATGGCAAACCCAGGGCTATCAACAAGGAGCTTTTGTAGCTTGTTAATTTCACACAGCCATTCGAATCCTGCTATCATAGGTTTATGGAGTATTTATTAATAGAAGAGCCATTAGAATGCTGTCGTAGATTTATGGAGTATTTATTAATAGAAGAGCCATTAGAATGCTGTCGTAGATTTATGGAAGTGTTTATTAATAGAAGTACCATTTCGTGTCTAACTTATTCAAAGGGTCAACTTATTCAAGAGGTGGAACGGGGATGGCCCCCTTCTGTTTCACCAATCTGTCGTACAACTCGGGGCGTCTATGTCTGGAGAAGTCGAACATTTTTTGCTTCCCACTGATGGTTTCGTCCAAGTCGATATCGGCATAGAGAATCTCATCGGCCTCAGTCTTGGCCTGTGCAAGGACCAACCCATTAGGGTCAACTATGAGTGACCCACCAATTAGTTCCTGTCCGTCTTCAACACCACACTTTGCCACCGAAACGGCAAAGCACGAGTTACAGTAGGCGTTGGACTTGGTAGACAAATCGCTGTGGTACTGTCTGACTTCTTTATTTTCCACTTTGTTGAACAACGCAGTTCCATCAGCAGTAGTATTGTACCCATTGAAACAGAGTTCCATGCCTTGAAGGGCATAACACCGCCAAGCCTCGGGCCATCTTCTGTCGTTGCAGATCAACATGCCAAAAATCCCATCGATCCAATCGGGGTTGGTTCTAAACGCAGGGAACCCCAAATCTCCATACTCAAAGTATCTCTTCTCCAACTGTTGCCATTTGATCCCTGGTGTTGGATCCACAAACCCAGGCAAATGGGCCTTTCTGTACTTTTGTACGATACGGCCTTTGTTATCAACGAGCACACAGGTGTTGTATCTGTGGCCATCTTCCGTCAATTCTGCAAACCCCAACACAAACCCGCAATCTCTTTTGACGGCCGCATCGAATAACGGTTTGACTACTCCAGTGGAGATGTCACCTTTTTCAAAGAACGAGTCAATCTCGTCTTGGTCTTCGATCAACCACCGGGGAAAGAACGAAGTTAAGGCTAATTCAGGGAACACCGCTAGTTTGGCGCCATTGTCGGCGGCTTCGTTTAAAAGGCCGACTAATCGTCTCACGGTATCTGATTTGACAGTGGCCCTTTGAATCGGCCCCAATTGGACCCCTGCGATCTTGAATTTCCTGACTCCCATGGTGCTTTTGGTCTTGACTTCCCTGTGTACCTGAAACACCTGTGCTGGAATGTGGTGTGGATATATATGGGACAACCTTAAAAAAAGGAAAACTGGAAACTGGACTCTTGGGACCAGTTATGCGACCTGTCTTACCCTGGGGTGGATCCGCCCCTCCCCTATCAGGAATGTCTTATCAACGGTTTAATGCTGTCAGTTTCCCACGATTATCGTATCAGGGCACCAATTGTGAATCTTCTGTATCTGTACCCGTACGCACCTTTCGGGAAAGTCAGCTAGAGTTTAGCAGCCCCCGGCAAACTTTCCACGATTCCCAAGACCTTTTGGGCCATACCGTAGGATAATTCGTACCCCATGCCTCCAGCTCCGTAAGCGTGGACGATGTGGCCCCCCTGGACGGTTTCCAATTCCACTCTGGATCCACCGTCTCTTGCAGGGCGGAATCCCACATTGATGTTCCGGATATCCAATTGTCCATCAATGAAAAGTTGGGGGTAGAGGACCTTGGCCCTTTCTGTTAAACTGTTGGTATCCTCGTCTTTGGCAGTAGTAGTAAAATCGTTGACCTGCTTGGTGCCTCCTAAAATGACACCTCCGTCCAACGGCCTTGGGATGACAAACGTCCACAATCCTTCCTTGGACTGGTGGGTAATGGTTTTGTGGAGGTACTCACAGCCTGCGGGTGCTCTAACCAACAACGTCTGGCCTCTTATAACGAAACTCTTAGGGTCGTACCCGCCACCATATTGGAGTCCTCTGCCACTGCAATTGACCACCACCGTGCGTGGGTAGGCGTCCACCACCTGCTTCAACGACTGAAGTTCCACTCTTTCGAATTTCACTCCGTATCTGAAAATGAGCTTGTTCTGCAAGTACCTGATATAATGGGGCGAGTTCAACACCCACGTCGTGTATTTCGTACCCAAAACACAACCTTGGGGCAACTGCAGTTTGTCCAACACTTCGAAGTCGGCCATATCCTCCCTGTAACCCTTGGCTATTGTTTGGTAGTAGTGGTCGGGCGCTTCAAAGTGCTCTTGTCCTTCCACAAATCGAACCGAACTTTCGGGCTCTTGCTCACTGAGGTGCTTGAAGTACCGCTGGGTCACTCGAGTCATAGCCTGTTCGGTGACCTCCGTTGCAGTCTTGCTTGGGAACGGTCTAAAATGAGCACCAGCCCATGGCGACGTGTACTCCGACGTCAATGGATCTGTAGGGAAGTTCTTGGCTACCACTGTGACTTGATACCCTTTTTCAGACAACACCAACGCAGTGGAGAGCCCGATGACACCTGCACCCACGACAATGATTCTTTCTGATGCTGCCATTGTATACTTGCGGCAATTTTGTGTTTGGTTCAGTAGTTGCAAAGAGTATCTGTTATAGATCTGTGATTTATTTTTCACTCACAATCAGCAGTTATTCACCGGCTTTTACACCCAGGTTTTCCAAACACCTAGTCCAAAAATGACGTATTGGGAATGCAACCTTGACCAGGAACGGCCCCATCAATGGAACGGCTCAGACTTCGAAATCACGCAATAAAATAGGCTATTATCAATAAATACATTACTACATAATAAATAATGGTGGTACTACCATTCTTGGGTCTTGAGACCGTACTTGGACTTTTTGGATCCCTTGATAGGCTTGACCAACTTGGATCCTCCTTCTAAGAAACTGTAGATGTCTCTTCTTAACTCTTCGTACTTTTTGATGTGTTCTTCCTTTTGTAAGGTTAATCCAATATCGTCCAACCCGTTGACTAAACAGTGCTTTCTGAACTGTTCGATTTCAAAGTTTTCGATCAAAACCTCGTCGGTTTCACCGTTTCTGATTTGCTGGTTTGGCAAGTCCACGGTTAATGGCTTACCGGCTTTGGCAATTGGGTATAATTTGGAAACGATATCTTCTTGGGGGATTCTAATAGGCAATAATCCATTCTTACATGAATTGTTGTAGAAAATGTCCCCAAAAGATGGTGCAATCATACACTTGATTCCGAAATCTTTCAAAGCCCATGGAGCGTGTTCTCTCGAAGAACCACACCCGAAGTTGTCACCGGTAACCAACAAAATATCCGCTTTACGGTATGGTTCGACATTCAAAACGAAATCGGTTTCCACATCTTTACCGTCTTCACCTTTGACAAATCTGGACTCATAGAATAACCCAGCTTTTAACCCGGTACGTTTAATAGTCTTCAAGAATTGTTTTGGGATGATGGCATCGGTATCGACGTTGGCTTTGTCCAATGGGGCAGTGATACCGGTGAGGACAGTGAATTTGTCCATAGCACCAGTACCAGCAGCATCTTCGCTGATCTCTTCAGCCTTGTGTTTCTTTGATTCTGGCTCTTTTGGAATGTCGTTGACTTGTTCCTCGACATCTTCTGAATCACTTTCGACTGGTTGTTTCTCGTGTTCATAAACAGCATCTTGTAACTCTTTGTCTTCGTTGTCACCGATGGCAATAGCAGGTTCATCGACATCAACGTAATCGAATTCACGGATATCAGTGAAATGACCTTTGATAGCGGCGGCGGCTGCCATAGCTGGAGACATCAAGTGGGTTCTAGATTTGGCACCTTGACGACCTTCGAAGTTTCTGTTCGAGGTAGAAGCACATCTTTCTTCTGGGTTTAAGATGTCTGGATTCATACCTAAACACATAGAACACCCGGCTTCTCTCCACTTGAATCCAGCAGCTTCAAAAATCTTGTCTAAACCTTCCTTTTCGGCTTGGGTCTTGATCAAACCGGATCCCGGCACCACCAAGACTTCTTTCACGTTGTCAGCCTTCTTGTGGCCCTTGGCCACCTTGGCAGCAGCTCTTAAATCTTCAATTCTGGAGTTGGTACATGACCCAATGAAAGCTTTGTCAATTTGAAGTTCTTGCAAAGGGGTGTTAGGGGTTAACCCTTGGTATTTCAAAGCTCTTTCCATACCTGATTTCTTGATAGGGTCTTCCACCTTACTTGGGTCTGGAACAGAAGCAGTGATGGGCAAAGCATCCTGGGGAGAGTTACCCCAGGTGATAGTTGGAACAATGTCACTGGCTTTGATGTGAATATCATGATCAAAGTGAGCACTTTCATCTGTGTGTAAAGTCTTCCAGTACTTAACAGCTTTATCCCATTCAGCGCCTTTTGGAGCTAATGGTCTTCCTTTGATGTATTCGAAAGTAGTGTCGTCGGGTTTGATCATACCTGCTCTAGCCCCGGCTTCAATGGCCATATTACAAATAGACATTCTAGCTTCCATGGATAAGTTTTCAATGGCTGAACCAGCAAATTCTATCACACAACCAGTACCACCAGCAGTACCAATCACACCAATGACATGCAAGACCAAATCCTTGGAAGTGATGCCTTCAGATAAGTCACCATCGATGAAGATCCTCATGTTCTTGGATTTGGCTTGGATGATCGTTTGGGTAGCTAAGACGTGTTCCACTTCGGAGGTACCAATACCAAAAGCTAATGATCCGAAAGCACCATGAGTGGATGTGTGGGAATCCCCACAAACGACGGTGGTACCTGGGAGAGTAAACCCTTGTTCAGGACCCACAATGTGCACAATCCCTTGTCTTTCGTCGGACATCCCGAAATAGGTAACACCAAAGTCTTTGACGTTTTGTTCTAAGGTCTGCACTTGCAACTTAGAATCTTCTTGTTCTATGAAAGTCTCAATGTCCTTGAAGTTGGTTCTGGGGGTGGTTGGGATGTTGTGGTCCACCGTGGCCAAAGTACAGTCTACTCTTCTGACCTTTCTACCGGCATTTTTAAGCCCTTCAAAAGCTTGTGGTGAAGTGACTTCGTGGACTAAATGTCTATCGATATAAAGCAAGTAAGAACCAGACTCATCCTTGTGGACTATATGGTTTGCAAACACTTTGTCGTATAAGGTTTTACCGGGATTCGTCATCGTTATTTATTTACCTGTATTCGTTGGAAGTTGGAAATAAATCTACAAATAAACGGGGGGCTGTATATATATATAATTTTTTCTTTTTCACTTCCAATGTTAGGCCCTGAAAAGGGAACTTGATTTTCTCCGGTAGCGGGCCGGTGCGGTGTCCTCCCTGTAAATGATGAATTGCCCTTTTTGTGCGGAGGGACGGAACGCTTTACAGCCAATCACAATTGGTAAATTTGTAAGACAGCACGGTTCGAACGACAGTTGAGAGGGTTTCATCTCCCTTTTGCACTGATCAAACGTTGTCGACCTGTAGCAGTTCCACAGTTTGGTGGTCTGCATCCGGCGTCCGGTTGTTGCCAGCTCTTTTTGTGGTAAAATCTGTGAAAATTTTCGGTAACTCAGTACGCCCATGGGGCCGTATTGAGCAACCTTCGGTTAGTGATGGAAACGTCGTGTCGTTTTCTTATGTAAGCAATGGCTTCCGGGAGGCCTCTCTCATCTAAGACTGCTGCGCGCGATTCAACCCAGTCTTACAAGGGCGATTGGCTGTTTAGCAGACTACTTTTCTTCACCACAGAAGCTGGAGATTTCCACACCAACGTTAGACTCACGCACGCGTCGCATCTCACACAACTACCGTCCGGTACTCGATTGGTGCAACCTCATATCGAAAGAACTCAGGCTAAGTCACCCACGCGACTGCGAACCTCATTACTCACACTCCATCAACGGCCTTAGGCACAACTCCAAGATATGTTGCCGCCAGGGAGCCGAAGCTCCAAGATCAAACCCCCACGGAAATCTCTCACTAACCCGTCTGCGACTACTCAGCCATTTGATTACGATAAGTCGTGGGAAACGCTTGCGAACGCCATTATTCAAATTCAAAACAAGAACGTTTCCAATTTGTCTTACGAACAGTTATACAGGAAGGCATATACGTTGGTGTTACACAAATGCGGCAACAAATTGTACGAGAATGTTACCAACTTGATCAAATCACATATGTTGGAACGAAGAAGCAGTTTGTTGGGGATATTGAGCCAATCCTACATGAACGTTGAGGAGGAGTTTATCAAATCAGTATTAAACGAATGGGACGAACACCTCCAGTGCATGAAATTCATTAGCGACGTGCTAATGTACTTGAACAGGGTATACATCAAAGATCAAAACAAGCTTCTAATCTACGATTTGGGGATCAAACTTTTCAAAGACAATGTTATCAAGTATAACGAGAACGAAGTGGGCAGCAAGATCATTCTGACATTGATGAGTGAGATTCAAAAGAACAGGAACGGTGAAATGATCTCGACAAAGATGTACATAGTCAAGATTATAAGCATGTTCGAATTGTTGCACGAAGAAAATGGACTCAACGATTTGAATATTGTGGAGAACTACTACCAAAAATATTTTGAACCAGTGTTTTTGTCCACATCCGAAGCTTATTTCCACGACTTGTCAGTTTCATACTTGAACTTCGAAAGTAGTTTGAAGTACTTGGTGGAAACAGACCAATTCTTGACCGACGAGACAAATAGAATCAATTTCTACTTGCCCGAATCAACAATACCCAAATTGATTGATCTCATGAACAACATCCTCATAAAAGGCCAGCTTGACAACGTCATTAATTTCAACGACGGCTTGAGCTACTGGATTGGGTCCATCAAACAGAACATCATATCGAACAAAACGTCCCCTGACCCAAATCTTTTGACTTACTTAAAGATATTGTATCGATTGAATCACCGAATCGATAACAACTGCGAGTTGTTCAAAGTGAGGTTGAAGGACACCATTGTGAAAGAAGGCAAACAATTTCCGACCCTAGTCAAAAACTATCTTGCGTCGATTGAAAACGAATCGTCCAAGGCAGGACCCAAGAAACCAATGGGTTTAACTTCCCCGCCATTCGCTACAAAGTGGATCGATTCAATATTGGAGTACAAAGCCCAGTTCAGTCAGATCGTGAAAGAGGCATTTGATCACGACTATTCTATGGAGCAATACATTGTTTCCGCCATCCAAGAGTCCATCAACTTGAATACCCGGTCTAAAAAGATAAACGACCCAACCGTCATCGTTGTGAACCCGTCAGAGCTTCTTTCGATCTACATGGACAACAATATCAAGCAGTTCTTGAAGTCGGGCAAAGATGACTCGTTCACGGCTGTAGAGGAGTTTATCGACAAGTCGATGCAGTTCTTAAGGTTCATCGTGGATAAGGATACTTTTGAGGCTTACTACAAAAACCATTTTGCTAAAAGATTTTTAAACTCCAAAGGACTCAATAACGCTGATTTTGATATAGAAGAATTGACTATCTCCAAACTCAGTGAAGAAATGGGTACGACTTCGATGGACAATATTATCAAAATGAACTTGGATATCAAACTGTCCAGAGACATCACTTCAGACTGGAAGAATTTCTTGGTTGAACAAAAAGATAAGAGCATCATTGACATGGACCTTAAGATCTGTAATGTGTCTTACTGGCCCAATTCCATGACCAGAGATTACAAGAAACTCTCAGGCCGAGAAGAGGCCGGAGGATTCATATGGCACAGGCAAGTCAAACATACAATACAAAGATTCGAGCAGTTTTGGGGCATGGACAAAAAGAACGACAACAAGTCTGTGTACTGGTGCCCCAAGTTTGGGTCCATGGATTTGAGGATTACCTACCCCAGCAGGACGTATGACATAAATCTACCCACATATGCTGGTGTCATTATGTTATTGTTTGGTCCCAGTCACACATTGGATGTTTCTGCTAATGAGGATTTCTTCAAGAGCAAAAAACGTCTCACGTACAAAGAGATTGAAGAGTTGACAGGTATACCTGAAACGGACCTCAAGCGCCATTTGCAATCGATAGCTGTGGCATCAAGACTGAGATTATTGACGAAAATCCCCATGTCTAAAGAAGTCAATGAAAACGATGTTTTTGAGTTGAATCTGAAGTTCAAATCGCCCTCGTCAAAGGTGAAAGTGTTGACAGTGTCGGCGTCATCCAGTAGTGCAGGAAAGTCGAAGAAGGGTAATGATGGTGAACTCGAAGAAATCGAGAACTCTATCAACGAAGGACGGAAGCACGAGATAAACGCAGCCATTGTGAGGATTTTGAAGTCAAGAAAGACAATAGGACATACAGAGCTTGTCACCGAAATCATCAGGCAGTTGCAAAATAGGTTCCTTCCAAATAATGCCCTTATCAAGCGTCACCTCGAGGATTTGATAGAGAAGGAGTATTTGAAGAGAGATGAGAACAATAGAAACGTCTACCACTATATAGCATAATCGGACGAGTCGGATAGAGAAGCATATCGCCTTTTTACCAGGAAGCCATATCTCTTACAAACTAACCGAACGACTTCTTGATACTACGGTCGTGCGCTGGCCATCTTCGTTTTCGCTCTTGTTTTTTGCGAACAAGCTCATAGTCTCAAATCAATTATTTATTCACGTTATTAAAAACACCCGAATCTCATGTCTGCCAACGATATCTTGGATGTTTTGAACATTCAACGGGACGCTTCGGGACAGCCTGCTAAGAAGAAATCCAAGCAAGCATCTGATGGGGGGAGCCAAGCGCGTCAGACCGGTATGGCTAGGGAATTGTATAATCTTTTGGGACCTAACACACCGCCAGTAAACTTGGCCAATGCATCAACCAGTGGACATAGAGACAAGTGGAAAGCTAAGGCAACACCTTGGACACGAAAAGAGTTCCACCCTTCGAACGACGGAACGGGGGTTGCGTTGTATCATTGGGTGCGTGGGTCTAAGGAATTGCTAGAACAAGAATCAAGTAAGAAGGATCCTTATTTCTTTTCCAAGTTCGATACCAACGTGGATATCCCAGCGCTCGTGGATGAAGCTGCGTATGACAATTATATGGAAGAAATAACCGAGAATATTAAAAAGGCCCGTGCTCTACAGAAGCAACGGGAAAAAGAGAGAAAGCAGAGGGAACAAGAAAAGCTACGTGAGAAGGAGAAGGAAAGTGAGAATCAAAGAGTGAAGGACCAGGAAAAGGAAAAGCTCAAGCTGAAACATAAAGAAGAAGGTTCTGACGAAAAGGAAAGTGCTGATAGTGAAGGTGAAAAGGGTTCCGGTGGTGAGGCTGAGGCTCAAAAAGACGAAGACTCAGGCAAACAGAGTTCTGGATCCACATTGACATCCGTGGAAGAAGAGGCGAAGAATGGTAGCGAGGGGCAAGACTCCGGAAAAGCCGATGTTGAAGAACACGTTGATGAAGATGAAAATGATGAGGATGTTTCTGGTAACTGGAGCTACAAAGAAACTGCTTACTTGTTCGATTTATGCAAGAGTTTAGAGCTCAAATGGCATATAATATATGACAGGTACGACTTTGGGACGAGCCGAACCCTAGAGGATATCAAAGAGCATTTCTATCGCATATGCAAGTGTTTATATGCTGATGATGTCAATGGTAACCCAAGTTTGATCGAAGCGCTTGGTAGTTACTCGAAGGGTAGAGAATTAGAAAGGAAACAGTACTTGGAGAGACTTTTAAAGAGAACTCCTGCGGAAATAGCTGAAGAAGAATCCTTGGTCATTGAGGCAAGAAGGTTCGAATTGGCTGCCAAGAAGATGCTCATGGAAAGATCTAATTTATTGACATTGCTTGATTCTCCACAAACATCACAATCTGTTCAACAATACCAATCATCTCAAGGTTTGACGACATTATATAACAATTTGATGATTATGGACAAAAACCAAAAGAAAAGGCAGTTGCAGAACCAGACCGTCACCGTCCACGAGCCAATTCCCCCTCCGATCCCGTTGGCTGCCTCGTCTTCTATACGTAAGGAAAGGAGCTTCCAGACTCATTTGCAACAGTACCTTTCAAGCTTGGTCAAACAAAACCAAAACCAGACCCAGAATAAAAATGAGCTTTCGGCCGTACAAAAGTTGTTGATGAAAAGGTTGACTAGCAAGGAAGAAGAGGCTTTTGGGCTTCACTACCATGCGAACGAGAAGTTGACTCCAGGTGTGGTACTTCGCTCATCTCAGAGACTTCCCGGTTTACAACAAAGACAATCTGTTCTCAAATCTGTCACTAGTATATTCACGGAATTGGATATACCCACAGCGGGTGGTTCGTCTTGGAGACCCACAATGCCAACAAGGAAAACTATGGCAAAGTATGACGAGTTATTGAGGGCTGTGGTTGCACTTTTGGAGATTAAGAAGGGTAGAGATAAATTGGAAGCGGAAATTCAATTGATCAGGAGTCAAAAGGGACTTCAATAAAACATTGCTAATCTGTATAAAATTGTATATTACAAGTCTATGTACATGACTATTTCATTTAAAAGCTGAGATCAACCTCTAAAGTGTCACAGTTTATCTTGTTATCCATCAAGAGTCTCAACTCCCCGATGTTTTCTTCTGGGTGGTACTTTTCAAACTCCGGTTTCAACAAACGAGCCTCCACAATGTTAAGTAATTCTCTTTTATTGTTTGTGATATCATAGGGATTGAAAGAGGAATATGACGACTCTAGGTCAGCCATCCTTCTGGTACTGGGCAATGTGAAGTCCAACAATTGTCTATCAATAACTTCCACCACGAACTTCTGGTCCTTATAACCCTCATATATGAAGAAGGCCCTTTTTAGTATCACGTATGTTTGGCAGATAGACTTTAATTGGTAGTTTGTTAAAGTGGTGGAGAACCGATTGGTCCACCTGGAATAGCACAACGCAGTCATGTCCTTCAACAGCAATAGAAATCTTGCAAACTCTCGGCTATAGATATCCACCTTGAATGTTTCGAGTTTGTCAACGATATAATCCAATAAGCTCGAAACTAGGAACCAAAACTCGTATTGATTACCGACAATGCACTTCATGTAAATACTGATCAAGTGGTAGATGGAATGGTAGCCTTCGGATTCAGTATACTGGCTCAAAACTGTGAACATATTTTTTTCGTACATGATACTGGATATGACCTCTTTGTGAAGAAAGGAAACTTTTTCTAATTGTGTTAAATTCTTCCATCTCATCTGGTTAGTAGTTATCGGTGTCACATCCAACTTGTTAGCCAACTCTCTATAAAGATCCTGTTCGACAATCAATTCGCCCGCATTCAGTTGAACAATTTCAAGTAGGGTCTTGCATAGCTCAACGTATGATGAGGACTTGAAATGCTTGTCATACTCTTCATTCAAACTTCCAAGAAAAGCGAGAAGCATGTTGGTCTTGGTATGGTCCAGAAGTGGATATGCTATGACATTTGAAAGAACCGTTGAGACTATCTGAGTTCTACCAGTGGTAACCTCAAGCTCGGTCAACGGCCTGTGCAAATGAACTTTCGTGAAATCAACAGCAAAGCTCTTGACCCGTTTTAGCGTGTTTATCATAGTGACAACGTATTTGGACGTATGAAATTTTGCTAGTTGTTTCAACAACGTTTCAACCATTATATCCCGGTGTTGCTCAAGTTTGTCAAATTTTAAAATATCACAGAATAATTTCAACACGAACATGTCTCTCAGGTAGGAGTTCCCGATATATGGGAAGTCTTGAAAGATGATTTTATTCCAGTTGGGATCTACCACAGACGACAAAGATATCCACACCTCATAACCTTGCTCGACCAATCGAACAATCCTGGTCTCTCTAATTCTCGTCTTCATGGGAAATCCTCCCATTCTGTGGCTAACCATAGACCTCACGTTATCGATGAATTTAATCAATAAGTCCCGATCCGTGTGTTGCAAAGACGGTTTTTGGTCAATGAATGACTTGGTGGCTGCAGAAAGCAATTCAAAAACTTTGATTGCAACATCATCGTGTAAGTCCTTCAAATGAGTTCCAGCCATCACTTTGAAAAAGTCCAATATATTTTGACTGTCTGGTTTACCAAATGTATCAAGTTTGAAGCACTGCTTCAAACACTCAGTCATCTGGACCAAAACCTTAGAAATTCCAGGTACATGAAAATATAGCTGTGAACTCCTTTCAAGGAGAATCCTGAGGGATTCCAATGGAAGTTGCTTGTTTTTGATGTTCAAAATTTCACAGTAGGTTCTAAGTTCTTTAATAGCCAACAGGTAAATATCCACGTTGTTGGATTCGACGATCATTTCCACGAGACTCTCGACTTGGTTATTTTGATTCAACGATGTCATTTGACTCAATAGTATAATAAAGTTGAACCTATTGACAAAGGCGTTTTGGTGTTTTTTGGTGTTCTGGTATTGATAGTGACTTGATATCAAGAGCTTCGTGGCCAATCTCTTGTTTTGCTGCATATCGGGTAGTGATGAAATATAGTTGTATAGGAAACCCATGAAACACTCGAAGAAAGTAATGCTTGGGATGTCATTGAACGTGTATATCCTAGGCATCGTGGTTATCGATGTCCCCTCATCTTCGAAATTGAAGAACCTTCTCTTGGTGATTGTCGAATATAGTTGAAGAATCAACTTCTCTTCAAGGGGCCATGACCGCCGCTGGTTCAAAAGAAAGCAGATATCAAGATAATCTTTGTAGAACCCACTATCTTCAATGGTATCGGCCAAACCGTACAAAATGTAGAAGGGGCTCCAGTCGTACAGTGTGCTGTCAATATGGTTGGCAACGTAAAACAACCCCTCCATATATATATGTAATCCTTTCCTAGGGAACTTGCTAATTTGGCTAGTAATGGTCAACCAAAAGAACCTCTTATCGTGAGACAATAGTTGCCACGTAAGTTGAAAAGGTTGTTCTATGATAGCTAAATTTTCTGCTTCCATAGCCAGATTGATCTCTTCGAATAAACCACACCAAAAGATCCCAGCTGTCTCAAGAAATGCCTCTTTCGAGTAGTTAGGAACTCCATCACGTTCACACAATTGTAGGAAAATGAAACTCAAGCAAACAAAGATGGCCTGAAATGCCAACTTGTCGGAGAACTGATGTTTGGAGATCTTTCTATGAAAATGTTTCAATGATTTTACCTCTATCTCAGATGGAGGTTCCTGCACGGAAAGATACCATTTAATCAACACCTTGATTGCCTCGGTCTTCTCAGTACAAGATACCGAGTCAAAGCTATCACAAGCAGCAAGTTTCGAAAGTAATTGTTGGGCTTGAAAACGGGACTCGTCCTTGAGTACCATACTGAAAGCAAACCTTCGCTCCTTGAATACGACAGCCAAAGGCGTTGACACCCGGATTGGAACATATCCATGTTTCAAAGAACTTATTTGTTTGACTTCCACGTCAATCAAAGGGAGGGAATCTTTTCTAGCGGTGAATTCGTTGCGGTTCAGTATCTGACTTATGTGACGTTTTACAAACTTATTCTTGCTCTCCACTTCCAAGACTGGGGTGAAACTAAAAGGATCTTTTCTGTACCGTGAGGTAGTTGCAACTTCATAGTGAGACTGCAACTTCTGTTTGGATGTCTGTTCATCCTTCAGATGCTCTTCTGTATCATTTGTCGATATTTTGCTTCTTCGAGGCGAATTAATGAGCTGGTTGTGATTGGATTTGGGGATTTTCCACCTGTTCAATCCAAGTTGGCCCGTTCTAGGAACATTGAGCCTACTCTGTTGAGTCCCACGACTTTTGAGGGCACCAACGTACGTGCTCTGTGATGCCCTAGTAATTTGTTTCATGTCTGCAAGCGTCTTCCTGGGCAACGTATGTAGCAGACGCCGAGCGTGTCTCATTCTTGAGCGTTTGGGGAGTCCAGAACTTTTGTCTAAAGGTCTCTTTCTGGACCTTGATTGGCCTTCTCCTGACCCAGATCTCACGAGGTCAGGATTTATCTCACTCTGATCCCTGATTCTTTTTGGCAGACCACTTCTGTCGTCATCGTGCATCAAGTCGTAACTGTCGTCAATTGTACTCTGTATACCGGGCGGATCGGTGAAAGACCTAATAAGTTGAGGTTTGTAACCAAAAAGATCAATTTCTGGTTCCTCCACCACTTCGGGTTCACTATCACTGCCGCTTTCGGATACAGAATAATAAGAGCCGTACTTTTGAGCAAATAGATCTCCAGCAGACTCTACCATTTCCAAATCATTATCTCGATCTTGGTTTTCATATGTAATGAACTCAGCTACTGAAGGCTCTTCATCCTCCATTTCATCGTCGCCCACAATAAGGTCGTTGTAAAGATTACTTTCATCATGAATTCTCACCCTCAGACCACCTGACATTTTCTTCATTGCCAAACCTTTTCTCTTTTCAGTGTCGTGTTTCTTGTCCACTTTGGTCCGCTGTTTGCCCCTCCAGATGTCCAATCTTTTGGCTGACTCAGGGAGCACACCTCTCAAAACATTCTTTTGCTTCCTCACTCTACCACCAACCCTCACAACGCTCTGCTCTTTTTCGTCTTGAGTATCATATGTTGCCTCTTCGCCTATAGGAGCAGACTGTATTGCGTTGAAGTCAATCAAGTCGTCCAAAGACGAGTCTGATAGGTAGGACTCAAGCTCTGCATTGTCGTCTGAGTCATCCACCAAAGTATGTTTATGTCGTACGTTTATGACTGGATCGTCAGACTCGTACTCTGAACTATCGGAAAAGATCCCATCCAATTTCCACTTGTCATTGCCTGCAATCTCCTCGACCATAGTAGGATCCTGTGTCATTTCCACGGCATTGGGATCCTGTTGTGACAGAGCCCCATTCATGGCGTTGGGGTTCGTACGTCCCAAGAATTTGAAGAAACTTTTTGACTTGTATCTTTCTTCTTTGGGGTACCTCTTCTTCAACTTTAAATATCGTTGGTTTAGGAACTTAAGCATGGCTTCTATATCTTGGTTCTCCTCATATATTTCATTAAGATATTCGTTACTGGCAAGGTCCAACCAGTGGGCCTGGTCTGCTAAGTACGGATGGGTGGAAGCAAAGTTCCTTTTCCTCAACCCACGTCTCCCACTTGAAAGTGCACGGTTTGCAAGTGGTTGGATGGTCAGTAATGCCCGTTGGATTTCTTGTCTTTCAAGCTGTGCGGCCAACTCCTCATCGGTGGTAATCAAAACTTCAGATTCTTGCCCGGGACTATGAAAACCTGTGCTTTCCCCTTCCTGCTGTGAGACAAAGGATCGATATGGCGTTCCCCTTAGACTGTTAACCACCAGCTGTCGCACCTCTGGTGTCAATTGTTGTAGTTTCGATCTGACTTTCTGAACACTTATCATCAGGACCGGAAGAGGCCCAAATTCTGGTTCGGAATCAGATACAGCTTCTATCATATCAGCTTCTCCATAACTGGGGTTTTGTTTATATGACGGGTAAAAAGATCAAGCGTAAATAAGATGCGACTTTATTATTATTTAACGTGTCTCGCATCTCTAGTGTCACGTGATTATATGCATGGATATTATATATATCTTTCTGTTTTCGTCAACTGACCATCGTAGCATTCCCGAAAAAGTGTCTGGGTGTGCAATTCCCTGTATCTGAAGAGATACGAGCTATGGAATCGCCCCATAGTAGCAGCTCGCTCCCCTCGTAACCTTCAGGGCGGATCTTAGGTATTCGGATGCTGTGGTCGTGTCCGTAACAGATACATCTTCGAAAATCTCAGCTCAACACAACACAAAGTAAAAACCAACCTTTACTGTATTTAGCAATGGATAATAGAAGCTACTACAAGAAGAAATCAATTTCCAAGAAACGGCAGGGCCTTCTACTCAAAATGAAGAGCTTGGTGTCTTCCGTGTGGAGCAAGGATTTCAGTCCGGCTTCACCAGATGATATAAAGCAAGATACACATAATTTTGAGCAATCGTCTTCATCTGACCCATCTACGCCACAACCTATCAAAGTGAATAATGCAGCTCTGGCCACGCCAAACAGGGCCGCTTCCCATCACACTGAAGATTTTGATAAGACTCCGAACGTTTTATTGTCAGACTTTTTCCAGCAGAAAGGCGACAAACCCCTCACACCAATTGAATACGAAGGGGTAATGTCTCTTCTTACCCAATCCCAAAAGAAAGCAGCCAACGGCATCAGATCTCCTCTCATGCCTGGATCGTTCACCAAGTATGACAGCCCTATAAAATCACCGGTGAAAGTCAATAAGGAGTTGGTCGAATCTACACCCTCTCATCAGAAGTTATTGAGAAATGTGACTTCTGATGATGTGCCGGAATCGAATACCTCTTCTGTCTTTGCCACTCCTGAGTACAGACCAAGCTACCCAGCAGTCTCCGCTAACAGTTCTGTGAGAAAGAGTGTTCCATCGGTGAAAAGGGTATACCAATTCTCCGGATTACCATCGCCGTACCGGACGAAGATTAAAGCCCCACTGTTCCAGCCCAACAAGAGACTTCAAGAATTTCCCGCAAGTCGAAATGATATATCTGTCGACTCCTCGAGAGAAGCCCCCAGATCAATCAACAAAGCTGCATCCACTTTGCTCTCTGTGTTGGAGGATTCCAAGAAAACCAATGATTATATCCTGCAATTTTCCAACCCATATATTGGAAAATCTTCTACGTCAAAGAGATCGGACGCTTTGACGGCGGACGCCATAAACTCAACTATAATGTTTGACCAATCGATTGATATCCCAGAAACAGTATCCGGAGCCAGTTCTATAACTACACCTGCGGGCGACACGGCTTCGGCTGCCAACACTGAAACTAATAACACTGCATCCACCGCAAGCCGCTTCTTTGCCGGCTCTACTAAGCTGATTCCTCACCCACATCTTGCATCTTTGAAGGACTCAGTGCCCAAGCCAACTTCGACTGTTGCAAGCGTTTTCGGTGATAGCTCCAAAGAAGGGTCTAATGCATTGAACGACAACTCCACGCCAAGTGAATCTTCTACTGGTCCCGAGGTAGTAGCTAATCCGTCTGCCATTGATCCTCCCACGAGCAAGCCCTCGCCGCTGAAAGAAGAACAAATACCCTCTGCTTCTAAGTTGTTTCAGACCACAACCAACAATCAAGCCGGGTCTAACTTGGCCCCACAATTCAGCTTCGGAAAGTCTGCTGCTCCTCCAAAAGCAGATAACGAAACGGCGGCCAAAAAGCCCCTTTTCTCATCGAATACCTCCACGGCTCCCTCATTCCCTACCACCAACCCAGGCACGGATGAAGTGCCCAAACCTTTTGCCCTTACTGATTCTGCTCCTGGTTTTTCCAACACTTCTCAAGGCTTTGCCTTTGATCAGACACCAAAACAAGCGGAAGACCCAGAAAAGCCCGGCTTTGAATTCCCCACTGTTACCCCAGTTCACGTCGACTTGGACAGTTCTAAAATTGAACAGTACAAGTCTCTATTTTCTTTCGCTGTATAATATATAACTAATAAGACAACTAATACTTCTCCAAGCCGATCTGCATATAGTACGGGTTTTGGTTAGACTGTTGAAAAAAAGCGAGATCTCTATGGGAAAAAAACTATTCGAATCTATACGAGCCAACCACCAACCTTCTTATGAGCGAATTGAACTCAATCCTTCTTATTGGGGGTGTAGGCTTCTTGGGTCTTCACTTAATTGAGCAGTTTTCTAAGCACTGTCCGGCCACCAAAATTCATGTTTTCGATATCCGGCCTCTTCCCGAAAAGATCTCCAACTATTTCACATTCGATCCTAGTGAAATAACTTTCTATCAAGGAGATTTAACATCTCCTGAAGATGTGGCTAGAGCCATCGAAGCGTCTGCGTGCGATGTCATTGTACACTCAGCTTCTCCCGTCCATGGACAATCCGATGCCATCTACCAAAAAGTGAATGTTGACGGAACTTTGAACTTACTTGAAGTAGCTAAGAAATTGAATGTCAAGGCATTGGTGTATACCTCATCTGCAGGTGTCATTTTCAACGGACAAGATATCAAGAATGCAAATGAAACATGGCCCTACCCTGAAGTTCATATGGACGGGTATAATCGAACAAAGGAGATAGCAGAGAGAGCTGTCATGGAAGCCAACGATTCAAATGGGTTGTTGACAGTGTGTTTGAGACCTGCCGGTATCTTTGGCCCCGGGGATAGACAACTTATTCCTGGTTTGAGAGACGTCGCCCAAGCAGGCCAATTCAAGTTTCAGATTGGGGACAACAACAACTTGTTCGATTGGACCTTTGTTGGTAATGTGGCCGATAGTCATGTATTGGCTGCTCAAAAGATTTTAGATAAGTCTGCTGCCAGCTCTATTGCAGGTGAGACTTTCCTTATTACCAATGATGAACCTTGCTACTTCTGGACTTTGGCCAGAGCAGTCTGGAAAGCTGATGGTTATGTATCCAAGCGGAATATTGTTATAAATAAACCCATTGGAATATTGATTGGCTTCATAAGTCAAAACATTGCTAAGTTCACTGGCAAAGAGGGTGGTTTGACTGTCTTTAGAGTGAAGATTTCAAACGCTTACAGGTATCATGACATAACCAAGGCCAAGACTTTATTGTCGTACCAGCCAGCTGTTAGTATAAGCGAAGGTATTAGATATACATTAGATTGGATGAATGAACTGACATGAGTTACCAAGATTATTCTAAATATGTTGTATTTACTACAAAACTAAGTTTGCCATGTGTAAATGGCCCACGTTACTACATCCCTTCTACCTCCTCATCTCACAAACATCACTAAAAGACTAAACCCACACACACAAGTTAAGAACGAGATTGGGGTCACTTCGAAACTGTATCTTCTGATTGCAGACCCAGTAACGACAGCGGTGACATTCACATTAATGGCGTCTTTATCATTTGGGATCTGAGAGTCATCATCGTGGCTGGCAGCATAATTCTTCCGCTTTGGCAGCATCCTCTCTCCGTCATTTTCCTTCTCATCTGTACCTTCTTCTTCTTCTTCTCCATCTTCAGTCTTTACCTCATTTAAATCTTTCAACCCAATCTGGCTGGGTGTTTTTGGTGACAACTTCGACTTTAAGACAACAGAGTTAAGACTTGCATCTGGCAACAACTCTTGAATGGGGGTGAACTTCTCCATCAACTGCTTGTTTTTTTTTGGAAGGGTGTCCGTCTTCCTGAATGGAAGGGAACAGGCATTGATGTCATTCAAACTTTGACAGTCATTATACAACACAGTCAAAAAGTTGTTGGAAGGATCACCGGGGCACAAGTTAAAGCACTCCTGGTTCATGCTTTGAAGGGCACAGCATTCACAAGCTAAGTCGTCTGCCTTACAAACATCTAGTTTGGTTAAAACGTCATTGCAACAAGTAGATAATTTGATCAAATCCTGAGCTGCACATCTTTCATGCGGGCGTGGATGGGGGTTGCTGTAGCTTCCGTATTCTGAGATCTTATCACTGACAACAAACCCCCACAAAAACAAAATCATGCATGGCCTTGCTATCATAATCGCTTGAATTTAGTTTGTGAAATTTGCAGTCAAAATTAATTATCGAGATCATTTTTTCTTTGTAAACACTGGGTCCATTCCAGACTTACTGCCTTGCAAATAATCTCAAAACACAAGAAGGGCCCATTTGAATGTTTTTAGACATTCTTACTGAGCAGAGTTGTTAAATAGTTAATACAAAAACTACAGATGCATTTTGGTGACTTTGGTGGGCTCAAGATGCAGGGCGGACAGGCTGACACGAAAAAATTGGCTTAGTTATGAATAATTTCAACCGAGAATATTCTCGCCAAATTGGCACATGTTTGATCGCTTTTTGGATAGACGATGCTGTCAAAGATAAGTTTAGCAGCGCCTACTTAAATATGAATTTCAGCCAGTACCACTAAGGTGTACATATAAGACAGCAACTCAAACGAAAGGTATAGTCGAGAAGTGCTATTATTACCCCATTGAGATCCCCCTGTATAATACACAGGATACATTGTTCTGAGCCTGTATACAAGTAAGGGGCATTTTTAGCACTTGCACTGAAACAGAGAATTGCAACAGTGATCCTGTGCACAATTCACGTCTTTTTGAAAGCCAAATTTTGATCTCTGTACTATTTTTATTCAAAGCTTATTATGTAACAGATTCAAGCTTATATGTACACCCCGTCTACAATATGTAGCTTATGTTTACTCTTACAGCCCCCATTTGTGTGACATGAAGCGTGTTTCGTGTAAGGATCAAGACCACTTTCCCTTTTTATGATTTTATTTATAGTCGAATCCATGAGCCGATATTCACTTATAAATTGGCTAAATCCACTCGTCGAGTTGATTTTGAAACGTTCTTTATTTTGGTTTCATATCTTTCACTCTTTGAGATTTTAATCATTTATCGAAGTCAATCGACATTGTCAAATAATACCTAATTATAGATCATGTTGAAAAACTTTTCATTCGTTTTATTGTGCTTTTTGGGGTTGGTCAACCTTATATCTGCCGAAAGTTTACCTGAAATTGAAGTTGTTGGTAACAAGTTCTACTACAGTAACAATGGATCTCAGTTCTTGATCAGAGGTATTGCCTATCAGGAAAATCCTGCAAACCAAACTAGCGGTGGCTCCACCAAAATTAACGATCCATTGGCTAATGCTGACACTTGTAAGAGAGATGTCAAATTGTTCCAAGAATCAAACACAAACGCGTTGAGAGTCTACGCCGTTAATACCAGTTTGGACCACGACGACTGCATGAAGATTTTTGCCGATGCCGGTATTTACATCATTGCCGATTTATCTGAACCAAACTTATCTATCAACAGAGATTCACCTGAATGGAACCTCGATTTATACCAAAGATACACTGAAGTTGTTGACATGTTCGCTAACTACACTAATGTCTTAGGTTTCTTTGCTGGAAATGAAGTTACTAACAACAAGAGTAACACAGATGCTTCCGCTTTTGTTAAAGCTGCCGTCAGAGATACCAAAAAATATATCTCGGACAAGAAATACAGATCCATTCCAGTCGGTTATTCCTCCAACGATGATGAGGATACTAGAGTGGCTATTGCTGACTACTTCTCTTGTGGGGATTCTGATGAAAGAGCAGATTTCTTTGGGATCAACATGTATGAATGGTGTGGTGACTCTTCTTTCAAATCTTCAGGTTACGAACAAAGAACTGAAGAATATAAGAATCTTACTATTCCAGTCTTCTTCTCAGAATACGGTTGCAATGCTAACCCACCAAGAAAATTCACAGAAATTGGTACAATCTACGGTGATGAAATGACAGATGTTTGGTCCGGTGGTATTGTCTACATGTACTTCGAAGAAGAAAATGACTATGGTCTTGTTTCCGTTGTCAACGATAACAGTGTGAAACCATTAAAGGATTTCTCCTACTATTCTTCCGAGATGAACAACATTTCCCCATCTTTGGCAAAGTCGTCTGCTGCTTCTGATTCTGATTCGACGCTTAAATGCCCTACGTCAGCCGCAACTTGGAAGGCTGCAAGTTCGTTGCCACCAACACCCGACAAGGATGTTTGTGATTGTATTTCCAAGACTTTAAGCTGTGTTATCGATGACGATGTTAGTGAAGATGACTATGGTGAATTGTACGGAACCGTCTGTGATAAGATCGATTGTGGAGACATCTCCAGTGATGGTGCCAAAGGAAAATACGGTAAGTATTCCTTCTGTTCTGACAAAGACAAATTGTCATACGTCTTGAATGAATACTATAAGGACCAAGACGAAAATTCTTCTGCTTGTGACTTCAAGGGCTCTGCATCGATTAACAAAAATGCCAAAACCGATTCCAAGTGTTCGGCCAAGTCAACAGGTTCAAGCGGTTCAAGCTCTGGCTCAAGTTCTGGCTCAAGTTCTGGAAGTGGATCTTCCGGTACTTCTGGTAGTGACTCAAGCTCCACTTCAAGCAAGGATTCTGCTGCCGCTTCCATCGGGAAATGGCCAGTCTCCCACTTAATCGGTTTGACTGTTGCTACTACCTCTTTCGTTGGTGGTCTTTCTTTTGTTTTATTTGATTGAATACTTTGAATTTACACTATTAAATAAATATATCAAGTTGCTCGTACTCTACTTTGTAATCATGAATATCTCGTTAAGTAATTTTGGGTCCATTACTGACGCCCTTTTCTGTCTTATGTACTTAGCCCTGGCAGAGTGTCTTGTGGCTATTGGCGCACTTATCTTCTCAATCGTCTCCTCAACTTCGGTCTCTATGGTGAGAGAAGCCTTGTCCTTCTTTTTGTCAACTGACTTCTTGGACTTCTTTTTTTCTTTATCCTTTTTCAGAGACTTCCCTTCCTTATCCTGTTTCTTCTCTTTAATTTTTTTGTCTTTCTTCTCCTTCTTGTCCTTTCTATCCTTCTTGTTCTTTATACCCTTATTTTCCCCCACAGAAGCGTCTTCTTTCTTACTCTTCTGTTTCTTAGATTTCGTGGGCTCTCCTTCGTCTTCCGATCTCCTCTTTTTCTTCTTCTTTTCCTCTGATTTGTCCTTCACATCTTCCTTCAAAGTCTGAGTTTCTGAGTCCCACGTACTTTTGAGAACGTCCCCCTTAACAAATTGAATACCAAGCTTCCCGTTGATAATTTTATCTTTCCGTTGCCTCTCTAACTCTTTATCTATTTTGTCTTCTTTTCCATTGAGTCTACCGAGAATCTTTTGGAAAGCATCAAGCCCATGTGTTTCATCATCATCGAGCCCTGCCATGTCCTTTCTCTTCAACTTTGCACCTAATCCTAAGGTATCATCTTTGATGGATACCTTTACGTGAGATGTCATTGCATGTCCCACGAGGCCCAACCCTTGCCCAGGTTTCCAGCCAAATTTCTCCAAATGCTGATGGCCGAATCTTGAAGTGTCATTAGACCAGTTCGTATTTCTAGGGTCTAATCCAAACCTTTGCTTTACCTTCGTGCCTGCGAGACCCATTTTTAAGTACTGATAAAAATATTTTGAGATGCAATTTCCTTTTTCTGAGATGAGGCAGAATCCGTGTGGTGATACCTATATGCGGTACATTAACAAAATACATAAATTTTACTATACATAATTTACAATAACAAATTTCAATTGATGATACTGAACCACTTATCGTGAACCCAGTAATCCTCACTCTCTCCTTTCTTCAAGGCATTGCTTTCCTCCAACCATTGCAACACATAATTTATATCTTCTAAGCTCAATGCAGTTTTGAACTTATGGTACAAGTCGTATTTCACTATACCAGGTCTGCATGCAACAAACCAAACGAATGAAACAATAATTTTGGTCCAGACTTCTGATAATATTGTACCGTTTAAGTCGACCCACACATGGGAACAAGCCCTCCCCGTTGGAACAGGCACTTTTTTAATTCTGTCTGCAAGAGAGGACCCATCCACCCCTTTGACCAAAATGTCACAATCGAGCATTTGCTTGTCTACCAATCTTGATTCGTACCCTTCTAACTTATAGATCTTGTCCATGTGTATCACTTCAAGCCCATAATGCGACACAGAGTTCAACAAGCAAATCATATCTCCATTATTGACTCCCTGTGATAGGATGATAGCATTTTGATTCTCTAGAACCGATTTCAGGCTTTCGTAAAATTGGCTGGCCTTTGATACGAAATTTGTGACAATCTTTTTAGAAACTAAGGTGCCCTCAAATCTTTCGGTCAAACTGAACGTCTTCTCTGAATCCTCGTTGTAATTAAGCTCCTTGTCTCTTATCATCCTCGTCACCACATTTTTAACTTTTGTATTGCCAAGAGGGTTAAGAATTTTTGCTACCAAATCAGAATTGAATTGATCCTTAGGCGTAAGACAAATAGACCGCAAAGTCGTCTTAATCTGCTCAACCTCGTAATCAATGCCCGATAAGTTTCTTGAGGATGGACTTTCATAAAACGGATTGTTCGCCGCTATAATTTCCTTCTGTCGTGAAGAATGACCCTCCAAATTGTTGGCCAATATTGGTGCCGGATCACCTGTTTCCACTACAATGTAGCTGGAATAGTTTTCGTCCAGATTGTAATAGAGTTCTTTGACCACATCGTCAATCCTGTATGATTCCGAATTGTCCCAAAAATCGAGAAAAAAACTATAGTCCATCGGATCTTGAAGGTCTGATAGTTGTATAAGCTTTTTTTCAACTCCCCGCCTCACTAGCAGCTCGAATCGCTCCATCATTCTGACCATAACCACTTGTCCTCCTATTCTCTTACGTGATGAAACCCATTTCTGTTTCAAAGATTTGGCGCTGAACCCTGGGAAAAGCTCTGCAAGACGGTCAAACTCAATATTTTTCCTGAAGACTCTTGAGATCACCACAAGCTTGAGTAAGGACTTGGTATCTTCATCGTCCAAGTCCAATAAACGTTGGCGGGAACCATCAGACGTCCCGTCTGTGGTTGTGGTTCTCTTCCTCTCCTTCTTCTTACCCTTGAATCGTGGATTGATGAAAGCAGATAATGGGTCCTTCTCAGTTGTGTCGTCACTTGAAGCAGGGGTCTTTGCAGCCTTTGATCTTTTTGGAGCACCTTCAACAGAGCGTGTTGACCTTGAGTGCTCTCCCTGTTTAGATCCCCCAGTTGAAGAAGAAAGTGTGCCCAATCTCTTGCGCACGGAGGGCCTAGAAGTGTAAATTTTGACGTCCGCTTCAATAACTTCCCTCGTTACATGATACGAGAATTGATTTTTTGGAATCTCGGGTATTTTGAGACATTCGGCTTCCACCTCTTTGACTCTTTCCTCTGAAGGACGAAAATCAGCGTCCCGGAGGATGAGTAGTTTCCTGTTAATTTGCTGGCCAGTGCGGGTTACTTGTACATCCGTTGAGTCGAGGACACCAGTGTGCACAAGTACAGCTATGTCTCGAATAAGCGTTTTCATGTCGGTCCTTGTGGTACTTTGTATTCTTCTGTCAAGTTCACGGATAATGTCCAAAGAGGTGTATATCACGCCCCCATTCTCCTTTATCAATGACACTAATTCATCTCTTCGTTTGATGGACTTCATAGACGACGTGACAGGTTTAGAGGTATTGCCAGCAAAACCTCTTGACCTGGCAGACCTTGGAGCAGAAAGCATACTTGGTGGTAATTGAGACTGCTTGAAGCGTTCTGGTTTTACAGTGAGATCGTCCTGTGATTGCGACCGTGATAGCGACTCCAGCAGCACGGATACACTGACTGGCTCCTCTTCTGTAACCTCCAGTGGAGTCCCTTCGTCATCCACTCTCAAGTCTTTGACAATATCCTTTGCACTGGCTTTTTTAGGCTTTTTTGGTTTCCTTCTGCCATCAGATTCTGCAACTCTTTTTTTGTTACTTAAAAGACCATCTTGTTTAATCTTCCCAATTGATACGAGAAGTTTTTTGTTCAACTGTTGTATCGAAGCCGACTTGTGATACTGCTCATAGTTGTCCTTTATTGTTTCAGACTTTTCACCATTATAGCGATAAAATTTAAACTTCCCCTCTGAGTCATAGCTTCTCGTAATGGAAATACCTTCATATGGGAGAACCTGAATATTCTGTATTTTTTTGAGGGCGTTGTTATCATTCACATAAGTCGTTATCAGGTCCAACAATTTGATACAAGGTCTATAGTCTGTGGATCCAGCAGTCGCATAGCATAGCTCCATAGACGTGGAACCGGGACCATCAACCTTACGTATTTGGCGAAAGAGTTGACTAGCGAACGGAAACACTTGATTGGCGTTGGGTGGCTCCACGTCATCATTGTCACCATCGCCCGTTTCCTCATCGTTGTTATCGTCATTGGCATAGTCAAAGTTCTCTTCATCGCCTTGGTTGTCGCTGTAATCCTTCAAGTACCTCAAGCAATACACTAAAGAAGAGTCCTGGGATTTCATCTCTGACTCTATTGCAGCAGGTTCTTCAACTGTATCTAAGCCGCTATCGGTCCCTGGTTCCATTTTGATTTGAGGTGATGGAGGGTCCAAAACAATCTCCGGTTCAATAGTGGAGGTCGATCTCACCATGACCTTATCTAAGCAGCCCTTCGTGCTCAAGGATTCAACAATACGTCTGAAAAACTTCTTCAAAGATCTGGTCCCCGATAAATTCAACTCGTGTTGCAAGTCTGACAATGAACGTAGCCCATTGGGAGCAGCCTTTACCTTTTGCATTATGATATATCTCAACTTTTCTGCATCTCTAGAGTGATTGATATCATCACCAAACTCCAAAGTTGCAAAGTCGACCTCATTATTTCCGAAACTCGTATGGATACACAAGTGGGAATGCTGAGACGCAGCTTTGTTGAACATGCCAATCTTGTTAATGACATTCATATCTTCCAACTTTTTCAATCTCAAAGTCATTGATCTTGGGTCCTGGTTAGTCACCTTACTCAAATCACTTGCAAATATGCCACTCGGGCCACTCTTTGCTATCTCACATAACAACTGAAAGGGATAGTCGCCTAATTGAGACTTGGCTTTCTTTGAGTACTCAAGGCCTGTTAAGTACTTCCATTGGGTCTCAGCACTGGGATATATTCTTAAGCTCTGGGCATTGACTTGTTGCTTCAAGAACTCTTCAAAATCCCCGACAGCTGTTACATAGTCATTGTCTTTCCATATGAAGAGGGAATCCTTGACCTTGGGATTCAAAAACAACCATTTCCATATTACTTGTTTCAGAAAGGAGTCGATAGTAGACCCGTTCATTTTTTTCGAGCACAATTGCCATAGTTCATCTAAAGATATCCCCGTATTTCCAGAGAAAGCAAGACCCTGTAGAATGTTAGCTACCAACTCGCTTGGCGAGCCCGAAAATACCATTTATGTCACAGCGGTTTTACAAAGTTGTAGATATCAATGTTTTGATCTTTAAAAAAATGCGGTGCGACAATCATACTTACTTTCACCGCTTTAATTACCTGGTTATAGAAGGCGACTATGAGTTCCGACGACGAAGAACCTCTCGTCTTGTCTAGCAATGCATTGGCAGCTTTGCAACAATTCCAAACTGAAGAGAAACAAAGGTTGGAGGCTTTTGAAAAGTTGTACCAGCAGTCAGAGGATGCATTTGATGAGAAGAAAAAGGCCGATGAGGAACAATTAACTATAGACTTGTTTCAAGAAGACTGGCAACTTTCACAGTTTTGGTACACAGACGAAACCTCCAAGACTTTGGCAAGGGGCTTACTAGAAGGTGCTGACGAGGACACGGTGGTCGTTATCGCTAGTGCCCCGGCCGTTTACGCTGCGATGATCAACTTCGAACCCAAAGAATTGCCCACAAAGCATATTTATTTGCTTGAATTTGACAACAGATTCAAAGTGTTGGCTAAAGACAAGTTTTTCCAATACGACTACAACAAACCGGATGTTATTCCTGAAATATTGAGGCACAAATGTCATAGGCTCTTAATCGATCCACCTTTCCTTGAGGAAGAATGCCAAAAGAAGTCATCGGTGGCTGCAAGAAATATGTTAGTTGTCGATAAATCATTGAAAACCAAATGCGGAGATGACCAGTTCAAGTTGATCTCTTCTACAGGTGAAAGAATGAGAGATATAATGAAAGAGACCTATCCGGAGTGTAAAACAACCAACTTCCTTCCTGAACATAAAAATGGGTTGAGCAATGAGTTCAGATGTTATGCCTCGTTTGAATGCAAAGAATGGAAGTTTGATGAAATATGAAAAGCCCAGTTTATAGTCTTAAACATCGGATGCTTCATATCTAAAACAATATCTAAAACAATTGAACCTCTGTACCTTTTTAATGTTCACTCAAAAAACGCAATAAAGTCCTACCTTATAGAAGAAACAGGGGTTTTTGGAATGATGCCATTTCTTAACCGACAAGGTATGGGCTTTCATACTCAGAATTGTGGAATAGAATGTTAAAAGTTGCAACCAAGTTGACGATTATACACATGCTTATTTTTACGCATGATGTAAGTTTCGTGCGTATTACACATACCGACTTCCACCACAGAAAGAAAATTTTTCTGCGCAGACCACCAAGGAACGTTGAAAAATTTTAATATAAATACTTCTCTTTTAGCTTACCACTTAATAAAGTATTAGAACAATGTCCTTTTCCGACTTCTCCAAAGTTGAAACTATCAAATCTTTAGAAAGCTTCTTAGCTGAAAAGAGCTACCTCGATGGGTATGTAAAGGATTAAGGCTATAAGCCATGACAATTTGCTTTGATCTGATGTCTGTACAAATTTTGAAATAAAATGTGGAATGGGTTTCCAATACACTTTGAAAGTCCAAAATCCCTGGTAGAAATGATGATCGATATCTTTGGTCCGTGTTTATGAGGTGCTTAAGACCCACCGCATGAGTGAAAAAGAAGATTTAAATAAACTATCTGATACATACCTTCCAAACGTTGTGTTTTTCTGATTCACAAGTTGTACAACGTGTACATTCATCAAAGATCAAAGCCGAATTTGACCCATTCGTTGATCAATTTACTAACAATAGTATAGTACCAATGCCACTCAAGCTGATGTTACCGTCTACAAGGCTTTCCAAAAGGAATACCCACAATTAACCAAATGGTTAAACCACATCTACACCTTCGCTGGTGAATTCGAAAGCTTACCAGCTGGTAAAACCCCAGTTGTTGCTGCTGCTGAAGAAGAAGATGACGATGACGTCGATTTGTTCGGTTCCGATGACGATGAAGTTGATGAAGCTGCTGAAAAATTGAAGCAAGAAAGATTAGCTGCTTACGCTGCTAAGAAAGCCTCTAAGCCAGATAAGCCAGCTGCTAAATCTATCGTCACCTTAGATGTTAAACCATGGGATGACGAAACTGACTTGGAAGCTTTATTGGCCAGTGTCAAGGAAATCCAAAAAGACGGTTTAGTCTGGGGTGCCCACCAATGGATTCCAGTCGGTTACGGTATCAAGAAATTGCAAATTAACTGTGTTGTGGAAGATGACAAGGTCTCTACCACCGAATTACAAGAACAAATCGAAGAATTCGAAGACTACGTTCAATCCACTGATGTCGTTGCTATGCAAAAATTGTAAGGGTTTTTTTTTAAACTGCTTGATAGTATTATCCTTATGTTGATTTCTTATATATTGTTCTCACCAGGTAAAATATATCAATTCTAATGTGTCTCCTCCCGTCAGCCAATTTCGTTATTTCCTATAAAGATACAGAAGGGATCCTTCCTAGATTTTAGAAAAGAGAACCTTTTTCCGTGGGGGAAAACACTTCGTCAACCTTTATTTACATGCTTTGTATGAAAATCATTCCCCACGTAGCATAGACCTAGGAACATCCTTCGTGGCAAGCAGTAGTTCGGTGAACACAATTAATCAGTTCCACAGAAAGGCTGCGAAATTTCAGATCATCGCGTTTATACAGGTTCGATCTCGATCAAAATTTTCAACTAGCCAAAACAAAGCAGACCCCAAAGTACAAATGGCCCTGGATTCAATTCGACGAGACAGTAGTTTGGGCCATGAGCTTCCTTCATCAAGTGAAGATTATGACATGTGGCTAAAAATGGCAGCTGGTAACAAAATCAACGCCAAAAACTCCTGGAACTTTGCATTGATCGATTACTTTTATGACTTGTCATTTCAACCTGTCACCAACTTCCAGAAAATGTCGGCCATCCTTGATGGGTGCATCAAGATCTATTCTTCCCGAGTAGATTCCGCTGTCAATGAAACCGGGACACTTTTGAGTGGTCTCTCGAGCAATGAACAGCTAAAAACAGCATTATCCATCCCAAACGATCAACTCACGGTTGGGGAACCCTACGAAGACAACGCGGACATCGTTTCGGTGTCTACTAAAACATACAGAAGACGTAACATCCGTGAAAATACATTGGCGAGATCATTCGACGATTTGAAAATCAAGAGTCTAGACAAAGAGCTAGTAGTGGATCCGGTTTTTAAGAAGACATTATCGTACTTCGACGGAGGAGGCTCCCGGAGTCTATTGTTGAACAATCTCACCACCGATAGATCAGGGAGAATAGTTCTCGATAGCACCCATTATGTGAAGGATGAAATGGAGGTCAGTGCAGGAGCCTCCTCCCTCGCCGACCACTCATGGCTGACCCTAAAACAACTATTTACCAGGGGGCTGCCAGCAGGAGACCTCCATGTTTGTGAGTCCTTACCAGCTTTGAAGCAGCTCATCACTGATATAGATGAGATTAAAGTCAGCGAGGGAGCCTCCGAATCACCCCTCGATCTACTATATGATATGCATGGGAGCAACAATTTTAACGATTACAACGACATAGAGTTTAATGATGATAATGACCACGATTACAACGAAAATGACGAACATATTGGGGCGGAAGAACAAGATAGGTTTGCATCTACGGGTATCCCAGATTATGAGTTGATGAACTACTTTGACAACACCATGAAACGGTCTGCCACGCAGCTCCCAGTTTATTGGAAGGTTCAACGACTCAAGAGCAACAACGACACCGTCGATGTTCCTCAAGCAAAGCTTGAACCAGGAGGCCACGACCTTGTTGATTTTCACAGCACTATGGAAGAAGACGCAGAATTTGAAAATGAGATATTCAGCACATCAAAAGCGAAGATTAGAATACCTTTGGTGCACAGACACAAAGGTGTCGGCTGCAATAATTTTTGCTTAACCGATGACAAAAAGAATACTACTCAAAATCTTGTACATCTTTTCACGAAACCTTCACAACTATTTACCGCCTTTCAAAAAATTTCTATTCTAGAAGAACCGAAGACTGATGAAGAATCAACATATGACTATTATTACGCTGACGAGCCGTCTCGATTGTTAGGTGAAGTCACGAGGGAAGACATTAATGAATTGAACAACTCTTACATCGAGGATTTCAATCAACCTTTGCCGACCCAAGTAACTCTAGAAAGGCAGTTGAACTATGAGAAGATTTCGAAAAGAATCGATATCGGTGCTATCAAATCAATGATGATGGAGAAGTTATCAGACCAGGTTAGGTTTACAGACCTAGTAAAAGCTATACCGCCTCAATTAAATGGTTCCACTAGTGTCTACTTTATCTGTTTGTTGCATTTGTGTAACGAGTGTAATCTCAATCTACAGTATACAAGAAATGATGATTTACTGGTACATAAGAATACATGACTTCAGACAGACATGATCCCAACAAAATACATGTCTTGTCTTATGACGAATTGAACGAATTAAGCGATTAGCTTCAGATAAATCAACTACTGAAATTTCTCTATATCTGCTTTAAACTTTCTTGCTCCACTCACAACAACTCAATCTGCTTTTTCAGACATCACCTGCTTCACTGGCTCTGTATCATGTATGTACAACTTGTGTTCCTGGATGTATCTTATCACAGAATTCGGTAATAAATACTGAACAGACATACCTCTCCTTATGAATAGTCTGATTTTGGTAGACGAAATATCGTTGTAGATTAACTGTTTGATGACCAACACATTCCTCCTGTGCTCATACATACTGTCGTGACTCAATAAGAAGCTTCTAACATCGGAACCTGTCCTTTCCACGATCAAGCATCCATATTTTCCTAATATATGGTGCAAATCCTGATCAGCCCATACATCTGGTTCTCCCATGGATTCGATCAAATCACCACCTGCCAATAACATGATCTTCACTCCCCTTTTCACACCCTTATCTGTCAGTATCCCACCTCTCTTTATATTAATTTCTTCATTGAAATGGTCGAGAACTAAAGCTGTTCTGGTGTATTTTGGTTGTAGACTCTCCCACGCGTCAACCATAAGCCAAGAACTGGTTCTTTCACAAGCCAATTCACACATCCTTACTCTGTCGTGAGCTGAGGCCAAGCCCTGTTTCTTGTAATTGGAGGAAACTGGACTGTAATATCCTCCAATGACTTCGAATCTAGTCTGTTCATTTATGGCATCTAACGCCATTTCAAACATTCTCAAGTGCAAGTATGTGATAGGAGAAAAAGACCCACAAGCAACAATTACAAGAGGGTACTTTGAATTATCATTCAACTTTGTGGCCAATCTATGAGTGGGAAACTGATAATCCTCCAACCTCTTGGCTTGCCTTATAATTCCGTGTGGTACTTCTTCCAAATCGGCAATCTGGCTTTCTTGAACAGTAGCACTAGGTGGCAAGACGAAAGACCCCAAACCTTTGGACTTTTGAAGCAGTGGCCTACTATCAACGTCCTGAAATTGCTCAGCATCTTGTGAAGTTAAAGTTTTATCAACCACCTCCGAGTCGGAGGACAGGCTGGAGTCCATTAAGTCGGTATGTTTGGTGGGAATTTTGGAGTGGTGGTTCGCCGATTGTTCCTCAGCGCTGTTAGCAGATAGAGACGGATGTGGTCTCGGAGCATCGACAGGATCACCCATGTCTGCTAAAACCAACGGCTGAATAGGTGCGTTAGCTGGAATCTTTGAAGATGGAGCCGTTGGTTCTATATCGGGATTCAAAGAAGGTGGCCTGAAGTTAGGATCGTTTGTTGGGTCCATTGTATCACTTGACTTTTTTGTTCAACGAAATCGTCACTGTTGCAAGCTTCCTGTAAGTGGTCCTACTGTGTAATCAAAATATCTAAAGCCCGTAAAAAAAATTTTGATCAATTCTAATCGGGTCGCATTTTGAGTTTGAGAGAGCCACCCTTTTACTTCCCTTAAAACTTTACAAGACTGTACAGCAACCGGAAAGTATCGCGGATGAAACACTCCGAGGCTTTATACTATCTTCGGAGTTTAGCATATACCCGGAAGGTAATGCCTATGGGCAAAGAGCTGGGAGAAGCCGAAAGATAGGCAATGGGGAGAGAGGGGAGATGTCCGGCTACTCGCACCACTACTTTCCAACCGCCACAGCCGCAAGCATTGGCGACCGGATGAGCAAAAAAAAATGACGTCACAGACAGGATTCGAACCTGCGCAGGTAAAACCCAACGCCTAACAGCTAATGTATTAGCAGGGCGTCGCCTTAACCACTCGGCCACTGGGACGCTTTGAGCAGTAGTTAAGCAAAAACTTCGGCCCTATCAGACCCCATTGCAGTCCTTGTTGTTGTAGAGTCTGAAGTACATGTATGTAGTTTTCCCAAAGGATAAAACCTTCAGTCAGCTGAGGTTTGTACATAGACAAGGTCCCAGATAAAGCACTATTACCAGTTATCAGCTCTCAGTAAATTCTTATAGGTACACATATCACTTAAGGTAAGCGTATTCCTACGACGAGGCAAAGATATCATTGTATTTTACATTGGTTTATCAAGCCCGGTATTACAAACTGATGGTGAAATACGTCGCCGGAGAAACCTCGTTTTCTTGGTATCTTGATATAATCTTAACGCTAATACTAACTTTTATTTAGAAAACAATTTTACATACTTTACAGAAATTCATTCTACTCTTCATCTATTTCCTCATACTTTTCGAGCCTATCTTCCCCCTTGTCTTCATCGTCGATTTTGACACCTCCACTGATAGAGAATTGACCCCCAGCACCAACCAACAATATATCATGGTATTTAGTTGCAGTGTTGGAAATTCTCGTGGGTTTTTCGACATCCTCATCCAATGGACCTAAACCTGGTCCGAATGTATCGGCAAATCCCCAAGCATAGACAACCCCGTCATCGGTCACGGCGAAAGAGTGGTGTGAACCAGTCCCAACAGTCTTGCATTTGACATCCTTATTGCCTATGGCTAATTTGACTGGATGAGGAATTGCTCTTACATTTCCGTGTTGATCCTTGAACGTTTTGGAGTCATCCAAGTCCTTCAAGACAACACCAACTTCTTTCATATCACATCTACCCCAACCCAAAACTTCTCCCGAACTTGTTTGGGCTAAAGAATGATGCTCACCACCAACAATTTGCTCAATGCCTTTCTGACTTAAGGGTTCAATCAAAGTTGGCTTCGTGATAAGGGATCCGTCCTCTAATTCTCCCTTTGAATTAGTCAAAGCACATTGACCGAATTGGTTCAAACCCCAAGCGAAAACGTTGTTATCATGGTCAATGGCAAAACAATGGAAATCACCACTAGCAATATATTTGATATTGTATAATCCAAATTGTTGAGGTTCTAAGGCTCTGTAGCGGTGCCTTTCCAAAATTTTTCTTCCCAATTGAAATTGTTGACCATTTCCCCAAGCATACACTATACCTTTTGAATCCAAGGCCAAAATATGATCTTTCCCTCCTGCAAGTTGGACAATGTTTTTCAATTGTTCAATTTTCAACGGAGTCTGTTGAATTTTTATCTCATCCCTCAAAAAGCCCAATAAACCTTCGTTGTATCTGAAGCACCCCCAAGCATATACTTCACCTGAATCCAAGAGAACTGCACTCAAATTGTCTGTGGCACATAATTGAAGAATTTTTATATCTTCAGGTAAACCTTCTACAGGATAGGGAGTAGACTCCAATTCATTCAAGTCTCCATCATCATCCTCATCTTCACCACCATCTCCGTTTTGGGAAATGTCCTTCAACTGCTCCTTTGCTTTACTAGTGTCTCTCCCCAAAACTCCACTGTCGTTACCACCCCAAGACCAGAGTTTGTTGTTATTGTCCAACGCCAAAGTATGCATACCACCAGCAGCAAAGTCAACAATCTTACCCTTTAGTCTATCTTCCGACAAAAAGGGGTTTAAACGGGGTCTCTTAACTTCTTTTGTCAGTGCCTTTGGCCCTAATCCCAATTCACACATGGACCCAGTACCCCAAACAAAGATATCTAAAGGGACATTTTTGGCCTTTGGAAGCTCATTGATTGTCGGTAATCTAGAGTAAGAATGCAAGATATTGGATGAAGATAATGACAATGTCTTGAGCTTCTTGCTCTTGCCATTGGGCTCTGGAGTTCCAGCTTTTCTTTTTCTTTCTAAAGCAACCATTTAGTTTCGATATATTCGGATCGTCTTTTTTTCACCTCGAAGCAAAAGATGCGACGATGATCTTCCCTCGCCGATCTGACGTTCCACTGAAATCGAAACAACCAAACGTTAGAGGAAAACTTTACAGGATAAGTAAATTTCATGGGTATAAATCATTAGCTACACAATAAATGGGTACGTATTTCTAGTGTTTTTTTTTTGTTGGCTTAAGAAGACGTTCAGTTCAACTTGTTGGCGTTAGGCATATTGTAGCCTTGCCTCTTATGCATGTACTTACTCTTGGTTTCCACAAAAACTCTGGCGTAGGTCTGGATCAAATACCCAAAAGACCCAATTGCTCTTACCATGGCTAATAAAGCGACCGACCATAAAATGAATCCCAAGTAGTAATTTTGCTTTGTGTCCCCTGCGTCGAAAACTTGCAACATAGTCATGATAAAAATCAAGTTGCTTAGCATCCAGATCAACACCACACGAGTTCTCACGTCTTTTGCATAGTCCTCTCCAGCCATCTGCTCTGGTCCTGCGTTTGCACTCAAAACCTTTTTGTTTGATCTCTTGGCTCTGATACTATACAAGGTATCCAAGTATACCTCATCGATGTTAACATCAAGAACAACAGCCTCAAATTCACCTTCTTCGTTCTTTTCAATAATGTACTGATTGGAGAGGTCTTCTGTAGGATTATTGTCACCCTTTGTACCCCAGGACACGTCATGAGTATTACAGAATGCAAAAATCTGCAATGTACAAGTGTACGAAGGCACCATAAGGAAATATTGGATAGAACAAGTTAACATGTGCCATGGGTCCAAGTACAAGATTGACATCAACAAGTAAAGACCGTAGGTAGAAAGCAAGGACACGACAATGCTCACAAAAACATAGGTACTGGAATCTCCAAGTCCAAACTTCCTGATCGTATTAGCAACAAAGTAAATACCAACAATCAAAGCATACAACGCACAAACCGTCAACAATATAATCAAAGTCTTGAAAATTCCCTTAGATCCTTGAGGTCTATTACCGATGGAGGCAATAAACATCGATGTCAAAACGCTGATACAAAGATAATTGAAAATCGTAAAAATCCAAAACCCACCGTTATGACCGATTTCGTCAATCAATGAACCAGTCAAGAAATAGAAAGTCAAGTAGAAATTACTCAACGAAAAGAAGGAAAACACCAACGTCAACGTTTGGTAAATGAATTCAACGTGGAGCCAGAATTTTCTGCTGAATGAATGATCGGTGTACCAGATCTTTTTGAAATTCCTCAAAGAATATAAAGCGGCAAAGAAAGCACCATTGATCCATCTTCTTCTCTGTGACAAGAATTCGGCAAGAGTTTCCGGGACATCAGTCTCCGCAGTGGCAGACTTCACGAACTTCAACACCCAGTTTTCGCTCCTCTTAGCGACTAATTCCCAACATAAGATCCTATCTTCTGCCAAATACATATTGGCTTCAAAGAAATTGGTCTTGGTATTGGAATGGGTTTTACTAGTGTTCAATAAATCTTCCCCTTTGAAATATGAAGCTAAGGGACCTGTTCCGTCATCGTGATTAGTCAAGGCAATATACCTGTAAGCAGACAAAGCACCCGGTAACACTGAAATGTACCCAAACAAAGACTCCAAAGGTTTGTCTAAAATATTGGACATTTTATACTCAAAGTTCTGGGATGCTACCAAGGGATTGGTCAAGTTGATCCAACCTTTTCCTTTTATAGCCTTAATTTCACCTGCGGCACCAGCCACATTCGAATCTCTGTCAAACGCCTTCCACAAGTTGTAAATAGCATGGTTATCTGGTTTAGTACCAACATCAAGTAATACAACAATGTTTGGATCTAAGATTGGACAAAATGCGTTGAACAACCATCTGTGACTGTTGATCTTTTTCTGATTCTTCTCCTTCAAACAAAACATGACTTGAACCGGAGCTAAGGATTTTTCGTCCCCTTTGAATTTCAAGTGTTCATCAATGGAAATCTGTGTAGTGTACTCAAAAATATGGGCATTTACCTTCTTATCGTTCACGTACGGCCTGGCCAAGTTGCCTTGGTAAACTCCGGTAGCAGTCAATAATTGCAAAACGGACTCATTGACTTTATTTCTACCATCAGCAATAATTATAACTTGAATCTTCTTCCAACTCTCCTTTCCCCAGACAGCAGATTTGTTCCTGGTGCATAAATGGGCAATGTTTTTCATGATAGAATGCATGGTTCTGGCAAATGCATACTCGTCTTCATTATACATGGTCACACAGATGACCAATTCGGTTTCTCTATTGTACTTTGCGGCTCTTAATGAGAAGCCTTCTTGTACAAAATCATCAGGTTGAGAAGTACAAGCGGTATAGGTCATATTTGTGAATTCACCAAAGGGCGATTCAGTTCGTGTCAAAACTTTCCTGAGCTCCTCTGGAACAGGATTTTCTAACACCAAATTCCCACTCTTACCATCCACCAATCTAACTTTTCTTTTAGTAGCAGTTTGTTCTCCATGGGGAACATAACCATTTCTGATATTGTTCATCATGTCATTATCGATCGAAGCACCGAAATATTCACTTTCAGTTCCAGCCGTACTTCCACCGCCACTGTTATAGCCCTCCCCTATGGAAGAATGGTAAGCAGTGGAGTCGGAATACAAGGACCGTTCCTCCAACTCTTGTGCCTTTTCGTAGGAGTTGTAGTCGTAGCTGTCCCTTCCTGTTATAGTTTCCTGGTCATCTTCATACGGGTTTGCTTCTGCATACGTTTCTGGCGAGAAAATAGGTTGTGGTGGCTCCAAGAATCTTTCACTTCTATGGCTGCTGTTGACAGATCTGCCATGCTGGGAAAGTCTGCCGGGAGAACCAGCCAAATTAATAGACTCATTGTCGTCCCCAACCAGATGATCCAAAGTGTCGTCATAGTCTTGGACAGTGATTCCTGCCTCCTTTTGACGCTTTGGAGACTCTCTGGATGTGAATTGGGCTCTTGGGGTTTGAGATAACTGCGGGTT
This sequence comes from Yamadazyma sp. yHMH393, assembly GCA_030580255.1. Taxonomy (NCBI): domain Eukaryota; kingdom Fungi; phylum Ascomycota; class Pichiomycetes; order Serinales; family Debaryomycetaceae; genus Yamadazyma; species Yamadazyma sp. yHMH393. The sequence continues at coordinate 190,264 of JAKTSP010000045.1, forward strand.
GAACTGCAAGTTAGGTGTGTTATTCAACACCACCTTGTTCAAATTGCGATTCATCCTACCACTCCGGGTGAAAATGTCAGGAGATTGTCTCGCCTGTGTGCTCAGTGGGAAAGCCATGAATTGACCATCCTCGTTGCTATCACTGCCTAATTCTTCGTCTTCTTGCTCCACTCGGTACCGTCTAGGCGAAGTTCTATCTACGAAAGCAGCATTGGGGTATGATGGTTGGTCGGTGAAGGGATTATCTCTCTCATCATCATTGAAAGGACTCGACATAGTGGGTATCAAAGCAGTTGTCTCCTGAAAACAATTATCGTCAGAAAGAAAATATGCTGTTGCACAATCACATTAATAGTGTTTTGAATAGCATCACTTTCCAATGTTTATTTATGTTTACAAGTATTCCCGATCAGGTAAGAGACATTTTGATTGAGAATCTGCTAAACCCTCGCTCATTGTCTAACGGATACAGCCTGAGGGCAGTGCAGTCGCAATTTGGTATTTCCCATGGCCTCAAGATACCCCGTAGCTAGCCAGCAGTTGTGTGGCAGCTTCACTGACCAAGTCACTTTTTTGCCTTCAGCGCACTGGGGTTAAAATTACTCTCACCGAATGCGACGGAAATCTCATAATTGGATTTTCTGCCTAGTCCACTGGAGTTAACCAGGATGGAAGAAGATGATAGCCCGACATCACGGCTACACAGTAGCTCCACTGCATCACAGGTCTCAAGTGTGGGATTTAATACCTTGAAGAAATTGAATACCAATTCGTCGTCAAGCACGGCGACCTCTTCTACCTCCAATAAACCAAATGCATTGACAAGGCTCTTCACCAGGAACAAATCGAACACAGGTTTAGATGAGTCTACACACTCTGACGTTGAGCTCGAAGGCCTACATCTAGAGAAAAAAGCATCCAATGTCTTCCGCTTGACTAATAAGATGAACAAAAGAAGGAGCAAAAATAATAAGGACCTAACGGTACAAACCGAAGGGTTAAATGCCCCTTCGCCCCACACACTCGCCAGAAAAGGGTCTGTGAGCTCTCCCGTATCAACGTTGCATAATCTTTTCCACAGGTCAAATACTTTGAACGGTACGACGAGTGCAAATATCGATTCTATCGATGAACAATTTCCCAGAACCACCATCAGCCTTTCCTCAAATAATTCCAACTCCACAATCACAGACGCAAATTTTGCCAGGGTTTTCAAATTCACAGACTCCAGCAACTTGGTCGACGACGATAATGAAGACAACGAGGGTTTTAGGAAGTTGTTTCTACCAGCCGACCAATTTCTAAAACCTCGTCTCCCCCATAGTCCTCTGTCCATTCAGGGAGATGAAGAGAATGAGGGCATCAGATTTTGGAATACGCTCACAGTCCTACTCAAACCGGTCATACTACCTTCACAGCAGAAAAATTTAAGCAACGGCTACAAAGGACCTCAGCTAGTAATGACAGGAGAGGACATATCGTCTTTCATACAGGACAACTACGTGATGAGATTGAATGAGGAAGGGGACTCGGCAGACATCAAAGCTAGAGAAGTAATTCAGGACTTGAAAGGGTTCTTCAACAGGGTCATCAATGTGTACCACAAAGACTACAAGCCGTTTTCTGTTATTCCTGAGGGTTTGGATCCCCTCTGTAAGTCTTGGATAAGGTTAAACGAAGAGTGGGTCTACTTTAGGGACCGCATAATGTACTTCATATTGGACAGCTTTGTGTCACTCGCCAACCACAAACTTATTTTAAGAGCACAGATCGATATAGAGCAGCTCCTTTTGAACTCATTCAAAGACGTTATAGTGCAGCCATTCATCGATGCCAGAAACCATTCAGGGCGAAAAGATAAGAACTTCCTTCTTAACTACGAAAATGGGAAGCTACTACGTAACATTACCCAGTGCCTTGGATTGATCAATTCTGCACAACTTTACGACACTAATGACGATAAAAGCCTTGTCTTCTTGAACTTTTTTGTGTGGGTTACAGAGTTATAGATTATATGGATCGAGCTTATCGAAATATTGTAAAATAAACTAGACGCATCACATTACGCGTTATTTGGATGTTCGAAAATTCTCTCATCTCCAGCTTTATCAGTTTACTGGCCTGGATCACGGAATCGAAAGCATAGATAGTGTTCCCTCAATAATGGCATTGCCTCCCCACTTAAAGCAAAACCTCATGCCTTCTGAGATTTGCTTTCTCGCTGAGAATGAGCCTATTCAGATACTACCAAGATACTCAATGAAATCAATACAATTGACAGGTGTATGTATAGCCACTACAAAGTGTTGTGGAAACCCCTTGTTCCCCTTCAAATGAGTCATAGTAATGGATCAGGATAAGTATACTAACGATGCTTTAGACAAAAGTTCCCAATCTAAGGGCTCTCAAAAGAGAGCATGTGCCGTTATGGATAGCACTTATTTTGAAGTCACAAGGGAAGTGCAATATAGTCCCGCCGAAATGGCTCACATTGGGGTACTTGAAACAGAGATATGAAGAAGAATTAGCCAATCCAATGTCCTTCAGCGTCCTACCATGGAACTGGATAGAATTGAGTAAATTACTATTGGACAAGGCTCCTGATGACTTGGCGGATCCCATTCATCAGCTACGGTCCCTGATACAAGATTTGAAGGAAGTAAGACAGGCTAAATCGAGAAAAGGTCTCAAAGAGGTAAATGAGTCGAACATAGGTTTAGCCGGATTGTCATTACTAGAAATCAATGAACTAAGACCGTTTATGTTGGGTGTGATGAATAAGTTGCGAGAAATTCATGACACGATAGAGGAAGACGAAGCAATTGATGTAGAAGACGACGAATACGATCAAGACGATTGAACTGTGGCTACCTTGAGCCCCAGAAAGGTCAACACGTCCAATTTACATCTTGCAAATCTAAAAAATTTCCGCACAAGCAAATACATCAAAAAAACCCGTCTCAAGAGTCTTAACGAACCATGTCCAGATCAAGTCTAGCGAGGCAATTAACGTCCAATATTGAAAAGCATGAGTTGAGGACCAATTCTAAACGGAACCTCATCTTATCAATTTTGAAGTCCACAGCCACGAAAAGGGAGATGAAGAATTATCTAAACAAGTATGAAGGCCAATTTCAATTCAGAGATGATAAGTTGAGCAAAGAGTTTCAAAGGAACTTGTTTATCGACAGATTCTTGTCCATGAAAAACCCTTTCATGAACATCTACGACGAAGATGAAAACAAGCTTCCGAAGATTCCTTTAAGGGTGGCGATCTTCAAGATTAAATTCTCAGCTATTGATCCCCAATTTTGGCCTGGGATCCAGGAGACGTTCAAACGGTTGATTGGCCTAGGTATCAAGCCCATAATAGTTTTGGAACACGAGAATGAGTCGTTGCCGGATTTCAATTTGAGAAGGTTGGCTCTCATTCAACAAGGGAACAAGATCTTAAATCATTTGAATGAAATCAAACCCCGGTTGATCAGGTCTTTATTCTACAATGATGAGAAAGGAAGTACTCATATAAACAGTTTAGAGCAGATATTACTTCCTTTATATCAAGGCTTTGTCCCGATAATTCAGCCTATAGTTTATGATGCCATCACCTCCAGCCAAACATTCATCAGATCGAGTGAAATTCTTCTACAGTTGAGCAAGTCTCTCTTGTCAACTAAAGATTTGTTATCAATTGAGAAAATTGTGGTATTGGATGAAAATGGAGGAATACCTTCAATTGAGAGAAATCAAACTAGTCATGTCTTTATCAATTTATCCCAGGAGTACAGTGACATCGTATCAGAACTTTTCATTGGCTTCTTAAGTCCCAAAGTTAGAGATTTGCACATTCTGAATTTGAATACTATGGACAAGATCCTATCTACCATCAACGGTATTACAGGCAATGATGAAACCACGGGAATAATCACTACTCCCGAGATAACTTCCATCAATAACGATCAATTGAATCCTATCATATACAACGTTTTGACTGATAGGCCTATAATTTCTTCTTCGCTTCCGCTGTCTTTCCAAAGAACGCCTCAGCTTTCAACATCTATTTTGAAAAAGGGGATTGAAGTGACTGTGTTGGAACCTGTAAACTATGGCCGAGAGTTCACTTTGAGCAACTTGGTAGAAGATGACTTGATTGATCAAAATAAATTTTTTGACTTAATTGAGGATTCGTTTGGCCGAAAACTAGACTTTGATGCTTACTGGAACCGAATCAACAACAAACTTGCTGCCATCATAATCATAGGAGAATATGACGGAGCTGCCGTCATAACAAACGAACGTTTCGGTAGTCACACAGTGCCTTATTTGGACAAGTTCGCTGTAGCCAAAAGAAACCAAGGTTTGCCAGGCTTAGCGGATGTGATTTTCAAACTCATCATCCAAACCAATCCGGATGAGTTGATTTGGAGGTCTCGGAAGAATAACCCGGTAAACAAGTGGTACTTTGAGAGATGCATAGGATCAGTTGCGAAAACGGACTCCAATTGGAAAATCTTTTACACAGGAGACATTTTCAACAAGTCCATACAAGTTAAAAAAAGAAGAGACACGGTGAATATTGACGAGAAGCTAAAGACGTATTCTCAAATATGTGAGTCGATTCCCGCTTCGTTTATGTGAAAGGTCGGGGGAACCGTGAATCAAGCTCTTCAGAACCTTTGTTTTATCCCATGCTGCTCGATCGGCTCGCTCGCGATCTGGAAACCCAACTTTTTTATTGCTTTTTTAAACTCAGTGCTAAAATGACTGAATTGAGGTCAAGATCATACAAACGTCCCAATTCCATCGCTGAAAGCGACCTCGACGCAACCGATGACAGAGAGATAAGCGAAGCACGTGCTATGATGTTGCATTATTTCCACGAATTAGAAGACTGGCAGAAGGACAATCATTACATCAGATCCGGTTACGTTAGAGGTACAAACTCATATAAGGCAAGTTTCAAGTCCCTCCTATACTTACATAACGAGACGGGGAACATTTACTCCCATTTGATTCCTGCACTCGTGGTACTCGTAGCATTGATTTACTATGTGAAGTTTCATTTAACTTTGTATGATGGCCCTTTGAAGTCATGGGAGTGGCTTAATTTTTTGCAATTTGGCTTCGCTGCCACATTCTGTCTCGGCATGTCTTCCATCTTCCACTGCCTTAAATCTCACTCACATAAGGTATCCAAATTTGGCAACCAATTGGACTACTTTGGCATTGTCATTTTAATAACATGTTCGTTGAATTCTGTCGTCTTATTTGCGTATCAAGACGACCCAAAAACAAAGTACATATTTTGTTGCACTTTCCTTATCCTTGGTAGCTTATGCACCTTCTTCACTTTAGATCCAAAGTTCTCCTCAGCTGTGTATAGACCCATAAGGTCTACCATGTTTATTTTATTTGGTTTATCCGGTGTGCTACCTGTGGTAGTTTCCTTGTACGAAGTCGGATACGAAAAGACGCAATTGAAAGCGGGTCTCACATGGCTCATTCTCGAAGGTGTGTTTTACATCTCTGGTGCTCTCCTATATGCTGCCAGAATTCCGGAAAGGTTCACCCATTTGGAACAAGACGAACGCAGTTTGCTTTCACACCCACATGTGGGGCGTTTCGATATTTGGGGACACTCACATCAAATATTCCATGTCTTGGTAGTGGTTGCTGCATTCTGTCACTGGAAAGCCCTTCTCCAGTGCTATCATTACTATCACCAGAATTAGACGTAGATGGCCATGTCCCATCGAATCGTCAAGCATCGCTCAGCTTGTAGAAAGTAAATAAAAAATCGCATCAAGACCATATCTAAGCCATCTAGAATTGCGAAACACGCCTATAAGTCAAAAATGGTCTACGATCACTTAATTTTGATTCCTTGTCATGGTATATGGAAAGGGGTTGACTCTGATAAGAGTGGGAATTATTCCCTTCCAGTTGGTGAAGACAGGAGCGAGTGGTGGCTTGCACCCTTCCAGATTGAAGGAAAAGACCATCTATGCTTTAAAGACCACTTGGTCAATGGATCAAAATTACTAGATAATGACCCCAAAAGCATTCTTGTTATATCAGGGGGCCGAACCAAGACGGAAAGTATATTAAGCGAAGCCCAGTCATATTGCAACCTATTGGAAAAGCTCAAACCCAAAGATGATCGAGTAGTCCTTGAGGAATTTGCTAGAGACTCGTTTGAGAACGTTATCTTTCTGATGTGCAGGTTCTTTGAAGTCACTGGATCTTACCCCGAGAAAATAACAGTAGTCGGTTTCGAGTTCAAACGATCACGTTTTTTGGAACACCATTTATGCCAAGCATTAGCGTTCCCATCACCTCGTGTGCAATACATTGGCAATGCACCAACTCCAACGGAAAACGAAGAAGCCTATTTCCAAGATTTGCATGAAAGTGAAATCAATCATGCCGTGAGGTATTTTGAATCAGACTTCTACGGTACCCGTCCACCTTTACTGAAGAAGAAGACCACTAGGAATCCCCACAATTCACAACACCTATATAAAGATACCAACCCTGCATTAAGGGATTTCTTAGATAGTATCGAGGATGGGTCTGACAAGACTACTGAACAGATCAAAGCACTTCTTATAAAGTTGGCTCCTTGGATTGCAGAGTCCTGAGCTATTGAAGTGGGAACTGTTAATAAATAGAATATAAATTTTGTATGTTACAGTTATCTACAAGTAAACTAGTTTTTTTTCAAAGCTCTCCTAGATTGGACAGCTCTACTCAACTCTTGTAACATATCCACAGTCTGTTCCCAACTGACACATCCGTCAGTGATGGAGACACCATATTTCAAGGAGGACCTATCTTGACCAGCTGCTGGCATTGGTTGTTTCCCTTCATTAATATGTGATTCGATCATCACACCTATGACAGCATCCTCACCCTTCGAAATTTGATCTGCCACAGTAGACAAGACCTTAGGTTGGTTTCTGTAGTCCTTTTGCGAGTTATCGTGAGAGCAATCAACCATTAACTTGATTGTTGGGTCAGTGCTTTTGGCGATGGCCTCTTTTGCAGCATTCACAGAGTCGGCATCGTAATTGGTAACCTTCTTACCACCTCTCAAAATGACGAAACAATTATCATTACCTTTGGTTGTGGTGATTGCAGCCATACCATTCTTAGTCACTCCCATGAAGTGGTGGCCTTTGGAGGCAGCTTGTGCTGCATCTAATGCAACACCAATGTTACCATCTGTTCCATTCTTGAAACCAATGGGGAATGATAATCCGGAGGCCAACTCTCTATGTAATTGAGATTCGGTGGTTCTAGCTCCAATGGCACCAAAACTCAAGAAATCACCGAAGAATTGAGGAGAAATGGTATCTAACATCTCTGAGCCGATTGGCAATTCTGCCTTTTCTGTTAAGTCGGCATACATCTGACGAGAAATTCTCAAACCCTTATTGATATCGAAAGTGTTGTCAACATTAGGATCATTGATCAACCCTTTCCATCCAACCGTGGTTCTTGGTTTTTCCAAGTAAGCTCTCATGACAATGACCAAATCGTCCTCTAATTCTTTAGATAATTTCTTCAATCTGGCAGCGTATTCTAATGCAGCTTTCGGGTCATGAATGGAACATGGACCCACGATCACTAAGCACCTGTCGTCCTTTCCTTTGAGAATTTGACCACTTTCGTATCTTCCTTTCATCACAACGTCTAAAGCTTTCTTGCTGGCTCTGATTTCATTTGTCAAAACCAATGGGGAAACCAAAGGGTCGTAACCCAAGATTCTAGTATCGTCGTATTCTTCTGGGATGGGTGTTTTGCTCATGTTAATAGTTGGACTTTTATAACAGATTTTTCTTTGAAAACTTTTCTTTTGAAATTTAAGTGAAAATTTGGCTATAAATCATTTTCGAATTTTTCAGTATGCTCCGACCTTGTGGCCCGTGTCAGGGCAAAAAAATTCTTCAGGTGCGACCGATGACTAACTTTTCTATGACTAACTATAGTCGTGTGCAGAACACCGTAGCATACTCTATTTCTGTAAAACTGCCTTCTCGTAGTCCGTTATGAAGTATCCAGGGAAGTGTTCATGTAGCTAGACTAACACTCCGTACTCCATACCAGAGGCGATGGGAGTAGTGTTTATGGTTTTTTTTTTTTTTTTTTTTTTTTTTTTATTAAGCGAGGCAGGACCCTCTGAGACTAAGTGGTGGACGATTATACGACATCGCCTGCTTCGTTAAGGAAAGTCACCACGCCTCCAAAATAAATCATATTGAAAACAGCTGTGCATTACGAATACCACGTTGGTAATTTTCAACGAACTGTCGAAGGCTACGTTGCTGGTTTTCTGACGTCCGCCAATTGTAAATTCGAACATGCACGACTTTTTGCAACAAGATCAAACTCCGGCAAGTCCTGAAAACTTACCTGTAAAAACCTCTGGTTGTTTACAAAACAGAAGATAGTACAGTTATCAGCTCCTATTACTCTTGAATGTTGAAATTTTCTCTATTGAAAACATTCTACTTTTTTTAATCTGTGATTCTTGCTGATATAAAAATCATTTCATTTACAAAAGAACCTTGTACATACCATCGAAAATTTGGATCCTGTGAACTTCCCCCAATCTATTGAACTATGAAGCTAGCCCTACAGCGTTATTAGAAGGAGTTAAATCATCCTCTAAAAAGGGCTATATTATCTGTCACTTTTACCCCCTTAAACGACACAATCTGGGTCGTGCGCACATCGCGATAGAACAAACAGGAGACAAGTCCAAACAAATACTCCGACGCTATCGAGTATGCATATACTCTTCACAAATGACCAGCGAGTCTTTATCTCTTTTCTTGGATTTGGACTATTGAACAACGTACTATATGTGGTGATTTTGTCTGCTGCCGAGGATTTAGTAGGGCGTACCACACCTAAGGCAGTGGTACTTTTGTCTGATATCTTGCCAGCATTTGTGATGAAGTTGTCAGCACCCTTTTTCATTCATAAGATTCCATACCAGATTAGGCTATGTGCTTTGGTGGCCTTGTCATCTGTGGGAATGTTAATCATCAGCCTCAGTTCCACCTCAGCTGTATCTTTCAAATTGTTCGGAATTTGTATGGCCTCCTTAAGCTCTGGATTAGGAGAGTTGACATTCCTTCAGCTTACACATTACTTTGACGAGTTATATTCAATTGGTGGATTTTCAACCGGTACTGGTATAGCGGGCTTGGGTGGTAGCCTAGTGTTCTTGATACTCACGAACATCATCGGATTAGATACCTGGATCGCCCTCCTAGTCTTTTCAATCACTCCTTTGGCGTTTATCGTCTTGTACTATTTTGTTTTACCGTCTACCAGTGACGACGTTTCCCAATATGAAGAGCTACCTACCTCCCATACTACATCAATGGTATTAGGACCCAGTTCAGTACGGGAGCACGTCAAGCTGACGTTGAGTGGTATCAAACCTTTGCTCAAGCCCTACATGATTCCTTTATGTTCGGTATATGTTTTTGAGTATATCATCAATCAAGGGATTGCACCAACTTTGTTATTTCCAATTAAAGAATTGCCATCTTGGTTGTTCAAGTCTTATAGAGATCTTTACGTGGTTTATGGATTTCTTTATCAACTCGGTGTCTTTGTGTCACGTTCATCAATCACTTTTGGGGTAAGGTTTAAAAATTTGTATATTTTCAGCCTCCTTCAATTTTTGAACGTTGTCATATTGCTTAATCAGTCCATATTGTTTGCACCTTTTGGAACGATTTGGCCTTTATTAATCTTAATTTTCTATGAAGGGTTGCTTGGTGGGTTTGCGTACGTTAACACATTCATCTCGGTGAGTGAGGAATCACCGAAGGCCAAAAGAGAATTTAGCATGGGCTGCGTGGGTATGAGTGACAGTCTTGGAATCGTCATAGCAGGCTTAATAAGTTACACGCTTGAGTCTCAGCTTTGCAGTATGCAAGTAGCCAATGGTAGAGATTGGTGTGCAACGGGGCACTGACTTACTTATTTATCACCCGTCGTAAATAGGAGTTGTTAACTGTGGTTTTCGCGACTTCAATAATGTTCCGAATCACGAGCAAATTCGTTAATACACAGTTTAGGGCTTTTTAAGATAAGAAGCCGAAAAATTATTCAATACTTCGATTTTTCGATTCCAAATTTATGAACATTGGTAATCCATTCAAGTTCAAATTAAGCAAAGTTTTGGGATCCACGTATAGACAATTTCAAAGAAGAAGCATGAGTGTTAAGGCTGTTGATTTACATAACCCCTACTTTCATAAGCCCGAGGGGGAAAAGGATATTTGGAGTTTGATCAATGAAGCTGCCCAAGAAGCAGCTTCCAAATCACCCGATAGGCCAATTTATAATTTGGGCCAAGGGTTCTTCTCTTACAATCCTCCAGATTTTGCTTTGAAGTCTGTTGAAGATACTATATCGAAGCCTCAATTCAACCAATATGCACCAGCTAAAGGTAATGCTAACTTATTGAAAAGCTTGAAGGAGAAGTACACGAAAGATTTCGGGTATGACGTGGAAGAGAATCAAATTGCTATCACTACTGGTGCCAATGAAGGAATGTTCTCCGCTTTTTTTGGCTTCTTGACGCCTGGTGATGAAGTTATTGTTTTCCAACCCTTTTTCGACCAGTACATTCCCAACATCGAAATGACTGGGGCAAAAGTAACTTACGTTGACTTGACCTTTCCTGAAAAGTTTAACACGGAGAATGTTACTGGTGATGATTGGACAATCGATTTCGAAAAGCTCGAAAATGCTATTACCCCCAAAACAAAAATGATAGTCATCAATACTCCACATAATCCTATTGGAAAAGTTTACAATGAAAAGGAGTTGAACAGGATTGGTCAGCTTTGCATTGAGCATAATTTGATTTTGGTGAGTGACGAAGTTTACGAGAACTTGTTTTACGACAAGGTCTTCCCCAGACCCGCTACCTTGAAGGACTTACCTGAGTTGCGGGAGAGATTACTCACCATCGGCTCGGCTGGGAAATCTTTTGCTGCCACAGGTTGGAGAATTGGATGGGTTGTTGGGCCAGCCGATTTGATCAAGTACGTCGTGGCAGCTCATACCCGTATTTGCTTTTCAACTCCTGCTCCCTTGCAACAAGCTGTCAGTGAAGCATTTACCAAGGCTGCGGCCAATGATTATTTCGGTATCACGAAACAGGAGTACATAAAGAAGTACGAAATTTTCACTGCAGTTTTTGACAAGCTTGATCTCCCCTACACGGAAGCTGCCGGGGGATACTTCCTCTTGGTTAACTTACTGAAGTTGAAAGTCCCTCAAGGCTACCAGTTCCCTGAGTCTTTCAAAAACAAGACAAACGATTTCAGGTTGGCTTACTGGTTGATCAACGAATTTGGAATTGTCGGAATCCCTCCAACTGAGTTTTTGGAGTCAGGTTCAAAGTTGGGCCACGGTCTCGAGAACTGTCTCAGATTCGCCGTGTGCAAGGATGACCAATTTTTGAAAGATGCAACCGAGAGGATCGCTTTGTTGAAAGACTACATTGCGTAAGTTGTTGAACTACATTAAATATCACTTAATTATTTATTTATACAAAATTAACAAATTCGATTCATCTTAATACCAATTCCTTCAAGCAGTACTCAGTTTCACCAAATTCATCCGGACCGGTTTCGTTGACCTGCCTAAGGACGGTGAACTTTTCACTCAACAATTCCCATAGGTATTGACGGACGTCCTCATAGTTTTTCCTGAGAGGAACTTGTATGTACACTCTTGTTTCAACGGTTGCAAATTCCGATAGTACCTTAGCAATCAAGGGAGGGTGGTCAAAAGAATAGATCGGGTCACTCAAAATAATGGATTTGAAAGCTAGGTCAGGAAACCTATTTCTGAAGCTGCTGGTATCGTTCCAATCCAACTCTTCTGCGTATGCTGATGAATTGTTTAACTTAAGATTCTCCTTGAGGTTTGGTACAATTTCCTTTAAATCCGTCAAATACACCTCTTTAAATCCCAAAAAAGAAGCAACTATACCCACCAAACCTGTACCAGCTCCAAGATCAAGTATTGGTTGGGCCAACATACGTGGGTTGTCAATTAATTTTTGGCCAAAAATCAAAGATGATCCCCAAGTCTTCAAACCTAAATTGTCGCTTGTCATCGAAGGCTCTTTTAACATGATGTATTCTCTCAGAAGGCTACCCATATTTTTAAAATTCACTTTCCTGATAATCTCCGGTTGGGCCATCCTGCCACAATTCTCCGCTATACGAAGAGAGGCCTCTCTATGAACCTGATCTCGAACAATTTCCTCTCTTATCCACTTCAAATCATTAGAGATTATTCTAGTCAACCACTCATTGTAAGAGCTCAGTTGTTTTAATACGAAACCCAAACTCGGCAAGCTGGCCAAGCTTTCAAGGTCACCCAACCTAGGACAATATTGAGCTAACCACGACAAGCAACCCCTCGCCTCTTCAAGATCAACATTCTTTTCCTTGAACAAGCTGCCGATTTCAAGCTGCCCTGTCTCCGCTTGTTCAAAATTGTAAATCTGGTTGATAGAAAGGAGCCGTAGTATAATGAGTAGGACTTCGCTAGGAGGCTGATTTCTGAGCATCGGTAGGTCAAAGATGTGAAGTGGCGCCATCTCATCTTCATCGCCATTATCTTCACACATCAGATATTTCTCTGAATATCCGGCCACGTTTTCTAGCTGAAAGCCAAGCTGGTCGAGAGCCTCATTAGGTTCTGCCCCCGAGACCCACTTTATGTCACCCACACTTGCCTTGGGCGTGAATAAGGATAGAGGATCGAAAGACATTAGCAGTGCATCAGTGCATCAAACTTTTTTATGGAGTTTTTCGCATCAGGATGCAAGATCTACATATCATGCAATGATACAACATCTATATTCAGCGGTCTATGTATACTATTTTGTACAACCAGTGTATCCAAAGTGATTGATGCCTCAAAAGTCTGTGACCCTCCCGTTGAACGACCAATCATTAAACTTCAAAGGGTCTTGTTTAGGTCCTCCCTTTTCACCTGTCTTCGGGTTGACATCGCCTTCGAATTCAGGGATAGTTTTGAGGTAACTGGTTGAGAAGCCTCCTATATCAGTTTTGAGGTTTTGGGGTGCACTAGACACCGAGGATGTCGAGGTCCCGTTTCCTTGCATTTTTTGATTATAGTCATCTATAGCGGCCTGCGAGTTAGCTATTTTTTGTAGCCTTTCGAACTCTTCCTGTTGCTCCTTGGGTAGTTTTGGAGGGGAGGGCATTTGATCAGGAATGAATTTTGAGGAGAAACATCTCATGGGAGCTACGTATTGCAGTCCTAACCTGTTAAAAACTACTCTAAGCATGCTTGTATGATTTGTTTTAGGTGAAAGATTGTGTTAATCTTTTAATGTCTCCGCATCGGTGATTTGAAGTGCGATGTATGTAAGCCTAGCTAATTTCTTTTTTCATTTGCGGTCTGTCATTAGCTGACCGGAGCGAGCAGTTTACAACAGCATGAACACTAGACCCAAACTCCTAGCAGAATGATGCAGAACGCTAGAGTGTTGTTACGGGGCAAAGCATCCCTTATTGAACGGCATGAGATTTAATACCAATTGGTGGGAAAGGGATACGTACCCAACAAATTCGTAAATACTCCACTCTCATGTGCAATGGTACGCAAAAACAATTGACTTAAACTCTTATTTGGAGAAGTAAATTTCCAAATCCTTTTTCCTTGCTCAACAGTAAGCTTGTCTTCTAAGTCAATTGAATTTGGACCCACAGATCGATAAGGCTACATCGCTGGATGATGGAGTCTAAGGAGAAGTTTGCGCTTGTTACGGGCGCTTCATCGGGAATTGGTTATTCCATGGCAATTGCGTTAAACAAAAGGGGTTATAAGGTATTTGGCTGTTCCCCGTTGAGTGAGGTCTTTCTTATGAAACCCTTGGTAGAGCAACATGGCTTGATTGCATTTGATTGTGACATAACCAGCTTGGAGGACATCAAACGAGCTTCCGAGCTTATCAAAAAGGAAACTGGTGGCAGACTTGATATCTTGTATAACAATAGTGGTATTTCCATTGGTGGACCTGCTGTCGAATATGATGAATCACAATTAGACAAGTTGTTCCAAGTCAACGTTATTGGTCACATCAACGTCACGAAGCACATGGTCCAGTATGTTATGGCCGCGAAGGGAACCATCGTTTTCACGGCGTCCGTGGCTTCGATTGTTCCTTTATCATGGGTTGCAGCGTACAATGCTTCTAAAGCTGCTATCAATATGTATGCCAAAACCCTCCACGCGGAAATGAAACCTTTCGGTGTGAAAGTCTACTCCATTATTACGGGGGGTGTAGACACTGCAATTTGTGACCGGAATAACCTCAACACTTTGGGAGATAGCTATTATGATGTCGATGGGATTTATGAAAGTATCCGATCAAGTGCCGGCATGTCCAGGAATAGACTCACCACAGAGGATCCACAGGTGTACGCAGAAGGTATAGCAAGCAAGATAACGCAAAGGAAAAACTACGGTTTCAATATATACAAAGGAAAGATGTCTTACACGTTGTATCTTTTGTCGTTGATAATGCCTTTATGGTTGTTACAATGGGGCATTGCTTTCCACTTCAAGCAGTTGAAAGTTTTCAGAAACATCAAGAGATTAGTTAAAAAACAGAGCGCTAATGAATGAAATGGCATAAATCTGTAGTTGCAAATAAAGCTGTAAATACACGATCTTAGACAGTCAGAGACTTATACTCAGTCAATATAGAGAGTGGTCCGCATATTCAAAAATTTGACAGTGACCATTCATGTCGGTTCTGCTCCCTGCAGAGTCTATCAATGATAGCTGTTAGAAATTTAAAGCGCGAGCGTTGGTGCGTCTTACACAAATTTGGTAGCTGCACCAACATTTTTCAAACTGTCTTCTTATCTTAACGATAAAAATGGTTTCAGCTAAGCCGGCGAAGTTCCCCAAAAAGCCACCTGTGCCGTCCGAGGTTGAGAAGGATCCCACCATATTGGACGATCTAGACAGAAGAATCCGCTTTGACCATGAGAAAAGACAATTTATCATGACTGAAGGGGTAGACGATGGCCGGTGTGAATTTCAATACAGTTTTGTGGTGAATCAGTGGATTCCTATGGGTAATCAAGTATCAGAGAACGAAGATCGCGAGGAGAAAGCCAATGTGGATGGGATACGAAAGCACAAGAAGCAGAGGCTCGAAGACATTAAGACAGCAAAAGAGAAACTATCAACGCAAGGGGGCGGAATTTTCTTAAGCAACCTTCCTGACATAAAGGACGATGAGCTCGTGGAGACTTTTCAAAATTATGGACAAATAGCATTGGATAAAGGATTGTCACCTAGAATTAAGCTATACCATGATTCCAACGGAAATTTTAAGCATGAAGCTCTAATTATATTCGAACATGCAAAGTCTGTAGACTTGTCGATCCAGATGATGAACGGAGCAATTTTGAAGAACAAAGTTATCAAAGCAGAGAGGGCTGTTTTTGATCACAGGGAAGAAATTGGTGACATAAAACAGAGGTTCTATTCCAAAATTGTCGTTCTTGAGAATATGTTCAGAAAACAAGAGCTCGAAACAGACGAATATTTACTTGAAGATATCGAGGCCGATGTGCTAGAGGAATGTGAAAAATTGGGAGCATCCGACTGGTTGAAGGTTACCGTTTTCCCCAATGACGAAGTTGTCACTATCAAATTCAAGTCCAGCGAGCTGGTTTCGAAAGTTGTCGAAGCCATTGACGGAAGATTTTACGACGGGTCAAGTTTGAAAGTTCACCCTTTTAACGGGGAAAAGCACAGTTAGTAATGTCCACAACGGTTGTCAGGTGGGTAGGGGGAATATATGGTGGAGTCCCCAGCCTTTTTTTTTGCCAACCGCATCAGAAGGTTGAGGAGAAGGTTTCGGCCGAAGCTCGGACCTCATTTCACTGCTGAACGGGCGATACAAGAATAGAGCTTTTCGGCAGGTACCTTAACCAAATGCGAATTGGGACTTCGCTGCTAAATCTCAAGCAACTATTGGCTGGGATCGTTGTGAATGTCGCCAAGAGTATTCCCATTGTCTCGTCGACCAAGTCAATTGAAAAATTATTACATGGCTGCAATTTCTTTTTAACCAAGAAATTTTATTCGTCCTGGGCACCGCTTCTGCGCATTCTACGAGATCTCTTGTACGCTCCAAAGGCTCCCACCGTCGGGGGCAGAATGCTATATCTTCAATGCCTGACCTTTTGCAATTTTCAAAGTGGTGCCAGATCTGACATTCCTTGATCCTCTTAAGCATGTTCATCAGCGCCCTCACATTGTGACATCCCCATATGTCAACGCCAACGGTGAGGTTTGAAAGATACATCTTGTTTTCTAGGCACCGGGGCACAAAACGCGAAAAGCCGAATAATATGTCTACACACCTGCTCAAACACAGAACTATCCAATAAACATACCTGCTTTCAAGTCAAACTGGGATCTATCCAATACGGACAATAGAGATTTGTACAATGTCTCTATTGGCTCCCAGAGTGGTTCCCATTTACAAAATGACATATATATATATACAAATAGCTTACCCATCATTTTATATGGCACATAGTACATTATAGATGGTGAGTGTTGAAGAAATCGATAAGAATCTGAAAAGTTTTGACGCTGGTAAATCCAAGCAAGAAGCAAATGACTCGTGTGTGGAAACATCCTCGAGTGAAGAGATACCCGAACGCCAGAACATAATTGATAACAGAGTTAAATATCTTGCTTATGCTGTTGTCGTGATCACCGCTTTCGTGGAGAACCTTGCTAATGACTCCACGAAGTCCTTGGACTCATATGCAACATCCAACTTTAATGCCCATTCGATCATCGCAACGGTTGCAGTTGTGCACAAGATAACGGCTATCTGTTCTTACCCAGTAGTTGCAAAACTAGCTGATCTCTTGGGACGGGGGGAAGGGTTTTCTCTTGCTGTTACCTTTTACACTTTGGCATATGTTCTTTACGCTGCTTGCAAAAATGTCGAGACTTATGTTTCAGGGGAAATATTCTTTTCAATTGGGATCACTGGTTATAGAATTGCTCAGCAGATCTTCATTGCAGACAATTCTTCACTCATCAATAGAGGTCTTTTTTCACAGCTTCCAAATGCAATCGGTGGTATCCCGTCATTGTATGCTGGAACATACATCATGGATAGCTTTTTAGAAAACTCCACCTGGCGTTGGGGTTACGGCTGTTTTTCTATTGTGCTAGGATGTACCTTTGCCCCACTAGCACTCATAATGTTCTACGTCGATAAGCGTGCAAAACGAAGTGGTGAAAGAAAAAGCGCCGAAATCTTGAGCAATGTGGACCCTAATTCACCCTGGCACAAGAAAGCTTTCCAGATCCTTTTTATTGAAATGGACATCTTCGGTGGTGCCCTTTTGATATGCGGTATGACCCTTTTCTTCCTCCCATTCACACTCACAGGTAAGGCATCCTCATATAGATGGGGGGAACCTGATTTAATCGCAATGCTTGTCGTTGGATTTGTCATCTCATGTGGTTTCCTCTTGTGGAATTGCAAACTCTCTAAAAAACCATTCGTTCCAGTTGTGGCAATAAAGTCCAGGTCAGCGGCTATTATCATTCTGTTGGCAGCGTTGGAATTTTGCACAAACTCCTCGTTTGCAACTTACTTCATAACTACATTACAGGTATCCGGATACTATACTGCTGGTGGTGCAACGAGAATAGACAGGTCCAAGAAAATTACTAACGACATATTTAACGTCGTGGGTGGTTTGCTTATGAAATATACAAAAAGGTCTAAAATTTACATTTTATTAGGTATTCCTTTTATAGCTTTGGGTCATGGCTTGTTGGTTTGGTTTATGTGGCGTAATGATAAAGTTGAGAAAACTGCGTTACTTGTAATGGCTGAGGTGTTTATTGGATTAGGGAAAGGTCTTTATCAGTGTGCAGCACAAGTGATAATACAAGCCCTCGGTGGCAGAGAGGGGGTTGCTATGTCTACAGCTTTCTACTTAGCATTTAACTCAGTGGGGTCGTTGATCGGTAGTGCTATTGCTGGCGGAGTTTGGAATACTTTGCTCTTGCACAAATTAGGAAAACATCTTCCTGCAGAGGATAAAGACCTTGCCACAAAGATTTACAAAAACATGGTTCTTGCAAAGAGTTTCAAAAGAGGTACGGCTACTAGAAACGCTATTGCACAGTCATATTCTGAAACCATAAAGATTATCGGATGGGCAGGATTGGGTATCTTAGCACCCATGCTCATTCTTATGTGGTTCATAGAGGATATTCGTTTGACGGATCATAAAGACGTATACGACCAGGCGACCTCCAACTCAGATATCCCTGTTGAAATTCATGAGAGTCCGATCAAAAGATAATGGATCAAGGTTTTCTTGTCTTCCCTCCATGACCGCAAATGCCAAATGTGAGCTTCAATAACATCCTCAAAAAATTTACGGCAATCTATGATCTTCAAATCACAATTTTTTCAAGTGGTAAGCAAGATGGTAAGGGGCGGAAAAATACTTTTAGCGACTAGCCCGTAAGGAACATTCTGCTTTCTTTTCGGCAGGAGGAGCCCAGCAGCTACTTCAGAAGCTCATGAACAACCATATCATGCACTAAACGATAGATAATACAATAATGTTTGGAAATAAGTAAATGGGTAGACCTAAACCTGGGATCAATCGCTGTCAAACGCCTCATTCTCTTTGCATAAAATTTATCAACTCGATACCGTTGCTTCAATCTGTGACTTTTTTCTTTTTTGTATATCTTAGAAAATGAACTCTTGGCAAAGAGTGAGATTAGAAGTATGGCCAAGAGGTGTGGTATACTTATAAACAAGAAGACGGTAAGGCACAGAGAAAGACAAAAAGGAATACTGAAAAAAACAAGTACATTGTATATAAAGGCAAGTAGATGGTAAATTGAGGAAAGAATGAGGGGGAAGGACCGAATGAGTGAAAGACAAAATAAAAAGTAAACTGTACATTAAGCAAAACGAAGGAAAAAGACTCTGACCGAACTGTCAGATCGAACGCAAAAAAAAAGAAGAAAAGAATAAAAAAAGGGTGTACACCCCCATTCACAAATGTCTAGAACATAATGTTCAGGTCGCTTACAATAATAAGGCACCGACAATGACTAAACCAGTCAAACCGGCCATTTGCTTGTTGGCGCCGTTGTTGTAACTGGAAACAGCTGGAGCAGTAGATTGACCAGCAACAGTGTTTTGCACAGAACTGGCGACAGTGGTTGGCTTGGGGCTGGTTGGAGCGGCAGTGGTTGGAGCGGCAGTAGTTGGAGCAACAGGAGAAGCACCTGGAGCGGAGATGGTTGGAACAACACACTCACCAGTGACAGTAACAGTCTTTGGTTCATCAACAGTGATGGTGTAAGGAGCACATTTGTGTTCGGTACAGGTGGAGATGGTGATGGTAGTAGCGATAGGACAGTAGGTGGTGTAGTCGGTGATGGTGACGTCAACGGTGGTGGTGTTACCGTAAGGAGCAGTAGGAGCAGGGCCAGAAGAAGAAGAAAGAGCCGCAGAGGAAGCAGAAGAAGCAGCGGAAGACTCACCACCTTCAACCTTCAATTTAAGTGGGAAACAGATA
Source organism: Yamadazyma sp. yHMH393 (assembly GCA_030580255.1). Taxonomy (NCBI): domain Eukaryota; kingdom Fungi; phylum Ascomycota; class Pichiomycetes; order Serinales; family Debaryomycetaceae; genus Yamadazyma; species Yamadazyma sp. yHMH393. The sequence goes on from JAKTSP010000045.1 coordinate 209,946, forward strand.
CCTTGGTCTTCGGAGGTGGTGACAACAAAAGAGCCGTTCCCGTAGTTGAATGGGTAGCTGATGCCCTTGCACCCGAAGAAGGAGTCGGAGCCATCGAGCGAAAGGTATCCAGAAGAAATGTCAGCCTTGGCAGCATCGCTGCCACTAGCGATAACGATAGATTTTTAAATGCCAACTTCAAGGGTGGAAGAACCATCAGTGTCAGCTAAGGACAAAGTCTCACCTTTCAAAATCAATTCTTCACTGTTGCTTCCCAACAAAAAGTAGGTGATACCAGGACCTTGGTTATAAGAAGAGACCTTCTGATCTTTGACCTCACTGGAGTCAGATTCGGCAACTAAAGTCAACGCAGAAGCGATGGATAATAATGGTAAGAAAGCGAAAGATTTCATTGTAAGTATTGGGGGTTAGTTAGTTAGTAGATGGATGGAGGGAAAAAAAATGCAATATCAAGGTACTTTCGACATCTTTCTATACTTCTGGAGAAACTGTACGAGACATAAGCCTATTTCCCAAAGTGGCTATTGAATCTTATTGGAACTCTAATCATAATGGGCGAATAAGGCTTTTGATCCAAAAATAGTACCTGAGCCAAGAAATAATACTTGCAATCAGTCTGTTTAGTAAATAAAGAAATTAAAATTAGCAGCTAATTTTTTTTTTACCCCTTTTTTACCCCATTTTTTCGAGTATTTTCTATGTTTTGCAGCCAAGAAACTGTGCATCGCCACGAATTCTTTTTTTAATTTTTGTTTTATGTATGTTTTGGTGCTTGTTTACGTGCGCCGCTTGCACTTAATGTTGGCTGTTCCGGTCGGGCAAGTGTGATTGCTCCCCGCAAATACCTGTTTCACGCTCTTGCGCTTTTCCAAGAGTTTAGGCCATCGGGAACGATTTAAACACCTGCATCATGTGATATCTCCTTGGTATTGGATTTGCCGCCATAGACCAAAGACACCTTGCGCCGTACCAACAGGTGGCTCAAAAACGAGGCTTTTGGTGGCTGTCATAGGTGGGGCTGATGGCACGGCGCCACACCAGGCCTGCAGCAAGTAGTGCTTATGGTGTGCATATAGTAAAATCGTATGCACATCGACTAAGAAGCGTCTCCTTCATTTGGAAGTTGTGGTGATCTTCTAGAGCCGAATCCATCTTCACAAACAAAGTAATCATAAGTATATTCAATATTGACGAACTAGTTTTTTCTGGATAAATTTCTAATCTCTACTATTGGGATGTCGTTATATCATTTGGTTTTTAATGTCGCGTATGTATTTCTCTAATATATATAAAATTTGTAATATAAAAACTATTGAACGTTCAGAGGTAAGCGTTGATTATCGCCAGCATTAGCGGAATTTGGTAGAAAGTCAAATTTTGTCTTAAATAGATATGAAATATGTCAAGACCGCGCTGCGATTTTCAAAATTTACCGTGACGATTACTTCAGCTAGCGGACAGAATCGCTTTATCTCGTCGCAGTTCGAAATATTGATAGGCACCGATCCGCCAAAATTGCAAGTAAAATAGCCTTATTGGTTTGTTATGGGCCAGGTTCCATATTACACAGTTAGACGATATCATTCTTACAATTAAGAATAATTAGAGAGGTTGTTCTCGGTATGAGAGACTTTAGAAGGCGCAATTTATTACTGTCTGTTTTTCAGGTTGGTTAGCGTCCTTGAAACACCACCCAGTGCGACATGTCACAGATCACTTCTTCATCCAGAAAACACTGTATATCCTCATTCCTAGGATTTGTGTCAACAATGAAAACACTAAAACCGTTTATGGTTGTGATTGGCAGCCTGTGTCTGATTCGTTAACTGTGAGATGTTTTTCCATGAAACTACATTTCTTGATCTTTTGCAGTCAAACCACCGTATGGAATAGCAACTTAGAGTAAACAATGAATACTGGCGCTTACTTCTCAGATAACAGACAGACATTAGACACCTCTGCTTTGTTGTTCAATCAGCAATATGGATTTAACCATTCCTGTGATTGTGCACAGTTGTGAAGTACATAAATTAAGTGTTTTCTTAAAGAGTAAAATCTTTAATCAACTGAGGTCATTAAATTGGACAACCTTCTAGATCAAATATTCTTACACGCAATAAGCTCTTTATAATTTATTATAAGAAACCCAATCACTTAACTAAAAAAAATATTCCAACACAAGACAAACACATTATTGCATTCTAATATATCTCTATTAATTATATTAGATTTTCTGTTCTCTCCGCAGTATTGAAAGGTATGTATAAGGCCGTTTCTAGAAGTGAATATAGAGAATACACCAACTGAATTATAGTTATGATTGTAGTATAACCAAACGGAAGAAAGTAGTTTGGTATATAAGAAATGGTGATCTACAGAAAAGTGTAATCCAGGGATGTCACGTAATTATGTGTAGTTTTCTTGGATTCTAGTGCTATTCTTTCCACAATTTGGCACGTCATGGAAAATCATCCAATCTCATCAGATTCATGATCATCTCTTGTTTCACTTTACTACCAAAAACAGATGCTGGATATGGCCAGAGGCTCAGGGCATGTACTTCCTCGGTCCCATTAATTAACACGTTAACCTATTCACTACACGCGGGCGCCTCCGTTAATTTATCCGTTAATTTATTACACACTGGATAGTACTCACCTGATATCGCTTAACCGGGTTTCATTCATATGAATTTTTATGTCCAATCTGTCGCCATCGTCTTCGACCTTCTCTCGAACATTTTGACTGTCCACTTCTACACCCATGTTGTTGCCAGAACTGTTGAGCTTACTTCACTTGGTGATTTTATTAAAGTTGCTGCTCTTTCCCGATCCTCCGAAACATTCTCCAATTGATACCGTTGAGCACTGGCCAAATTTTAGCCTTAGTATTTCTGATGCAACTCCTACAACGGAGTTGCTGGTGTTCCATTGCTTGGTTCTCTCTGTTCACTCACCTACATGTTCTTTCTATTGGTATCTCTGAGATACCTTTCTTGGACTTTCCCACTGGCGGAAATGAAAATTGACTGGTTCAATCTTTCGATCTGTTTCTGCACCTTCTGTTCAACAATTTGATTTTGAGTAACGGTCAGGTCTGTCCTACATCTTGTTCGAGAACCAAATTATTGAAATTTACAAACTCACATTTATATTACATATCAGTACATCATCATGTCACCCTTTGAAAGATGAACTGCTGTAAATATATTCATAATAAAAACATCTACACCGACAAAAAAAGTACAGTTGACTAAATTCCGGGCACATCAATTATACGCTCAAATTCAAAATATCAATCAATATATCTTCCCAAACCACAGCTCATTCAGACAACCCCTTCTTCAAAGCGAAATCCCTTGTCTTCAATGAATATACCAAACAATTAACGCATAGAGACATACCTAACAAAGTACGAAGAAACAACTCTAACTACGGTTTTGTAGTTGGAAACGTCCCATAAATAGAGAACTCGTCAAACTCTTCAACCATAACTCCATTCATGATAACCAAGGTCCATCTAATATACAATTCAACCTGCATCTGCAATGAGAATCTATCTCCACTTTGCATCCTCCAGTCTCCAACAATTGTACTAATAAACAGGTGGCAAACAGTAAGTTTGCTGCAACTCTGAAAGCATCACCTATCCATTTCACACGAACCCCACAATTCACCAGCAGTATAAACTACACTTGACCTTTCGCACAGCAATTTAATTTATCCGATAATCAAGTTTCACTCCTATGTTTCAGCTCATGGACCAATAATAAGACTTCCTAACTGCCTTTTCCATCGGACCATTCCGTTTGACATGCCTCATCAATATGGCCTCTTACTTTACTCAGATAACCACATACACAATAACACATTTCAAATACCATTACGTTATTCAACTTTTACAAAACTTCACGAAAAACTCCAATTCCCAAAGGCAAAGCCCAACATTCGTGAAGAAACCAATTCTATCTAAACCCATATCACATCCTTCAAGTGCTTAACCAACAGCTTGATTACAACAAAATATAATGAGATCTTTGAGAAATTGATAGATCATACCCCAAACAAACAAAAACTGATAAATGCCAGTAATAAAAAATAAGAACAAAAGAAAAAACAAGCTAAAGAACTTCTGCTGGAGCCTCAAACGGCAGAACCCATCTCCTTCTTACCAGAATTAACATTAAGGATACAAAATACCATGTGCTTCGACGCAGCTATACTTTCTTTTAATGTAAAATCATAAATGTCTCCATAACATGCATGAAACGATTTTTTATTCAATTTGATATTGCATGCAAATAATGAACTATTTTTCTATCCCAATAACGGGTTTACCAGCCATGGTGTGCAATCTACCTCCTCCCTGAACAGAAGCTAAAAGAGGTAACATGGAGGGGGAACTGTCCACGCATCCATTCTGGGCCCGTTGGATCAACATGTATCCAAGAATAAACAGTATCGTCGTTTACCACCTAATAAATTCATGGCGTACATCAGAATCAAAGCTAGGGTCCAAAATCCACTGCGTAGTGATTTAGAGTAGATTCAACATCAGAGAATTCCACCAAGACATAACTCTTACTTGACTTGCCCCAGGTATGAATGCCCCTAGATACAAATATATTTTTACATATAATGTGTAATGCAACTTTATTTGAAAGTGGTCGACTTCACATGTAAAGTACAAAGATGTAGGTAGATCGTAACATCCCAACCGATTTGAAAATAGGTATTTGAAATGATGATGAGTGTACAACAATAAAAATATCAAAGCACTTACTTGAAGCACTTACTTGAAAGTGGCCATCGAGTACTTAATGCAGTTTGGCTGATTAACGTTGTTCAACCAAATTCAATTTTTCATAAATCCTAAGTGGGCCCCATTATATTCTACTTTAATCCAAAGCACGTAATCCTAAATTCCGAATCGGTTGACTTATAATCGAAATAACAATTCAAAAATCTTCAATTCTCTGAACCATCTCATCAGTTAACATACAGATTATACTTTTTGGAAAAGTTAAGTTAATATGTACCTTTCGACTTTGAACAATCAAAAGATATATGTGAAACTTCCCCTTGGATCAAACATCAATGTCTGTATGTTGTGCGCTAACTAGGCTGCGGCATACCATACATCATTGAAGCTTTGCTTATTAAATGTAGAAGTAGAAAACATCTAACGGTAGCTTTCAGTTAAACCAAAACTGACAAAATCATGCAGGTTCAAACCACAAATACTTTTTGTGTTCTCCATCAAAAGAAAATGCACCACCACTCAAAACCATAACCAGATCATTGCTGTCTCAAACTAACGATTCATCGCAAAAGTTCAGCATTGGATGCCTGTGAGCACATTTTAGATATATCCAGGAACTTTCGAAGTCTTGTCTACATGCTGTAGATTGTCACTCAGGAAGTTGACCGCTCCAGTTACCATACATCTATCTGGGCAGTCTTCTTAACAAGGTATTGAATTGGCGCAAAAGCACTCCGTTACCCGAAAGCTCCAAAAGTTTTTGGAATAAACTAGATCACATTGCTGCACATTCTTTTGAGTACAGCCGCACAACTGGAGCCTTCTAAGGTGCTGATTTACTTCTGCATTCATTAACTATACTGTTATTTATATCGCAGCAAAAAGATGTTGCAAGTCTGCTTACTTTTACAGCACATGGATAATGTGTGCAACTTCCTGGATTAGCCAATCCACTTACTTCTTTCCATTATGAAACCTCATACCCATTATGTATCACGTCGTGAAGTGGGACCAATGTAAGTTATTTACATGTTAAATATGTTAAAAGCAAAAACTTTACTTTGTGTTTCACATGCTTTGGAAATGTAGTTGCAAACATATGATTGAAAGCGTCTAAGTAATACTTAGTAGAAGAACATACTCCTATCTGATTTTACGTGCAAAAAGTGGGAATACTGAATTTTGAATGATGACCGGTGAAATCTAGTTGATTGAGATTCAAAAGTTTAGTAACAACGCAGGAACTGTTTGAAATGAATAACCTTAGGAAAGGATTGTCAAGAGAGAATTTGAGTTCCCTTAGCTGTCACCAGTGGTAAAACCGATTGAGTACGCATGTGAGTATCCTTGGAATGAACACAGCTTTAAGTGACTTGGGAAAATTGGCTAGTTAACACGATGAGCTTGACAGAAAGCTCAGTATATTTCGTGCTAGGTGGTAAATATTGAATAGGCAAGATACACGGGTGTATTAAGATTTGGCTTTACTTGGAGTCGGATTATAAGTGGCATGATCAACTGATGGGATTGTCTCCAACATGCGTCAATTGGGGTGTCATCAAAAATGAGTCCCAACTCCTTTGATTGTAACAAAGTAATTACAAAACAAAATTATTTCTGGCGAAGTTGACTTTCTTCGGTAATATTTTTATAGATCTAATGGCATATTGTAGTAAAAAAAACCCATACAAATAAGCACATTACATTGCAATTATATCAATGGAATCATAACAACTTCTGGTATATAAATTTAGAAGCTGAATGAATTTATCCAACGATCCAAAAGTATGATAGAAATCAATTCACATTCGAATAATCTGTAAAATAGAATCTAAAAACAAATGGATTGAAAATCCAGGTGATATGCATTACTAATTAGGCCAGAAAATAGGGGAACTGAAATTGGTATTTCAACGGACGTCTGTGGCCTATGAGAGCTAAATCAAATTGTACCTATATAATGATGGCTTTCGAGGGGTCTAAATTGATAGCACAAAGAATGTGCTCGAAGCTTTTACAAGGGCGTATGATAAAATTCAGGAAACTAGAAAGAGAGACTGGAATGCTGCTCAATAGAAAGGTTACTAGAGTTTTCTAACTGTCTGCTTACGAATATAAAGAGTTGAGCGCTTTAGTCTTTCATGGAACTATGTTTATACCCTGGCTCTTGGGTACCTAATTACAACACTACACCACGAAATTCAAGTGTCTTCCCGAAACTCGAGTATCATCACGTTCCTGGACACACAACTGTCATACACCAGTTATGTTGGCCCAAAGCTAATGGCCAGAAATTTAACACTTAACACAAGAAGCCCTCCTGCTTTTCTGCTAAAAGCTCAAGAAGACCGTAGCATTTGCTGATCTATACATAAGAACTTTTCGATTGTGACGGTATAATGAGAAGAACGAAGTCACAAATGCTATATCCAGATAGAGGCGGCAAAAGGTTGAAATAAACGTGGTTGGCGAGACATCTTGAAGACAGAATTCGAAATTCAAGTTTTGAAGCAAGGGACAGAACATGGGGAGGCTTATCTGATTTTACTGTTTTCGAATGTACTCTCTTATATATAAGAAATAGAAATCGGAGTTAGCAATTCTGGTATGATAGGCATCTATATACAACATGAAGTCCCCGCACCTGGTAATATAGAAATAAAACTTTCATGTAGTGTTTTCTTAATGGATATCACAACTCAAGCAAAAAGTTCGAAGCCTCATCAAAGCGGATAAGTCCAGATACCGTATTCAGAAATTTGGGACACGAGCTGCGACACGCATGCAGACGGTTGCCTCCATGGGATTACGAACCCAAGATTAGTAATGGGGGAGGAACAAAATAGCCTTAAAAGCCCTATAATTCTACTTCTTTCGTAGCTTTTTCATAAACCCAAAGTCTAAATCTATCCTACTTAGTCACTGGAGCCAACAGAGAATTGCATTTGCTCTTGTCAAGGCATTGTCTCCCAACCCCAAAACGCCATCATTGCAACAGCCCGTAAAGGTGCCAATGATACATGTTGATTTTGCCGACGACGCAGACAAGTTCGTTCAGGCATTAAGGGAGCTTGATAAATTTGCACCTAACGGAATTGACGTTGTCATCGTCGATGCTGGTGTTGGAGCCTCAGGTATGGATCCTGTTTCCCAAATTCTATCAGAAGAGTTCCACCGTATTTTTGAAGTCAACTACTTCGGTAGTCTCGGGCTTTACAAGGCCATTAACTCATTTTTAGACATTTACACCCAACCCTTGAGGATCGTTTTCATTTCTACCATTGCCGGTATTATGACAACCAGGTCTATTCCAGTGGGCTCCCATGGTGCCTGTAAAGCCCCCTCGAACTACACTGTCAAACAGATTTCGAATGAAAGAAAAGAAAGGGGTGATATTGTTATTCCTATCCACCCTGACGTTGATGCCACCGATATGATGGCTGGTTTTGAAGCATTGCCCGCTCATTTATTGATTCATTCGGTGCTAGTAGAATACTTAAGGTGATTGACAGTTTGAAACCTGAAGACTCATGGGTATTGTTTGATGTCACCGGCGACAAGTTGCCATTTTAATTGCTGAGTTTAGCTAGGAAGAATTAAATTTAAAAATACCAAGTTTCGTAATTGGTCATAGGTTCACTTGGAGGCAAGCATCATAGAAAAAGTTGCCATACGCGCAGGTACACACACTTTATCGCCTTTACCAAAGGCATTAACAGGACCCATAAACTAAACGTGGGTAATGGGTGTACCTGCATATGGGGTATCAATAGCTGTGTAACTTTTGTGCTACGTTAAGGATTGCTTATGTCCATTAGGCTATTTAAATGTTATGAAGTCGCTTACGGGAGAAGCTACGTCGAAGAGACCTTCACCTCACGCCATTGAAAATTTATAGGTGTGATCTTAAACCATACAGGGATGGGATCCTTATAGCAGAAGTCCGATACTGCTCCAGAAAATACTACTCAAGGGTTTCCCAATATTTTTTCGCAAATTTCACAGAACATTGGGCCTTAGCTATCTGCTGGTATTTCAAACCTGATAATGTCAGTGTTTATGCGGTCCATTGAACAGTGAGCAATGCTCCATTATTGCCGATAGCTCCCACAATCCCAAATTCGGTGTAACTCCTTCAAGTGACAGCGAACGTGATAACTTCGGTGTTGATATCAGTAACACCGGGGCTGTAGTGGGTCCCAATTATTTATCCCTCAACTATGGAAATGCAGAATCTGGACAGGAAGAAATCCTTAGTGCAAATACAGAAAGATCTGGATCCATAAGTTCCATAATAAAAGCACTCTTCGGACTTCCAAGTTACTTAATTTACAGAAATAGACACATTGTTGATAAAGCCACTAGAATTTTTCACCAAAATGAGTCGTATTTCGAGTTCAGTCTGAAGGTAGTACAACTGAACAGTTGGAAGCGTTAAAGGTGCTATGGTCGAATTCTTTCAAGACAATACCCTCTTTTGCTACTGTTTACGGGTTTTTTAAGGAAATTGTAAAGCGTTCGTGCAATTCGGAAGATGGTGACGAAGCTGCTAAAGTAAAATTTCATTGCAGTACTGGAGGCCAGTTTCTGCCAGGTTGTGCATTTATCCGGCGCCCTACCGCCTCATAGTAGCTTATGTCGAATAGAGTTTGAAGATTCAACTTCCTTATCAACGTCCTACACTACCCATTTGTAACACACCCGTTTTCCAAAGGCGTTCTTGAACTGGTTGAACAATATGTTTTTAATGTATAATATGTTCTGATAACTAAGAAAAAAAATAGGCTTCGACGATCGTTTAAGAGACCAAATCTCAAAAAAACCCTGGCACCAGGGACACCTAATAGCAATGGTAGAAGTCCTCGGGCCCATTTCTAAGTATAAGTTACCATGAAATCGGCAAGCGTGTGCTCAATTTACGTGGCTTATCATGATAAAAAATGCTAATATACAGTATTATACATACTATGGAAAACAAGTAACCACGTCCATTAAGGAGGATGATAAGAATGAACTAAGACTAGACGATCTCTTCCCTCAGTCCCCATTGCTGCATACATCTAGGCGAGGATACACTTCAACGAGACTTGATAGAAACTATTGGGAGGTTTGGGTTTGCATTGAGCGTATCAGCGGCTCACTATTCTTTCAGTGTCAGGTGTAAGATAGTAATATAAAGCACCTAGGAGAAGAACCGCTGATCCTATAACGGGGAAACACCAATAGGGTATTGTCAGCGTATAATGGGGTGGTTTCACAAACGGGAACAATGCAACAAATAAGTTAGCAACCAAAAAGGTCATGATAAGCAAGAATGGGGTTTTGACTTTCTTTTTGAGTTTGGGGACCAACAAATGTTGAAGGTCATTATCGGATGATCGATTCCACGACTCGTCGGACCAACGTAAGTATATCAATCCTATTGCTAGTAGAACATTAATCCAAGTCCCCGGATAAATATATAGGTTGACAACGAATTCGTAGATCTCGGTGGATGGTGGTAAAACGAGAACGACAACGGTGACAAACCAATGCAATATAAGGGAGTTTTTAAAGTCCAAAAAAGTCTCGCTAAATGGCATTAAATTCTCTTTGGCTAGTTCCACGTTAACTAATGAGTGGGAATATGAAACCACGAGGACATTTCCAAAATTCGATACCGCTATAAGCAATGGAACCAACCTTGCGGCAAGGTTTTCACCAAATACTTTGCTGAAGAATAAACCAGCGATCAAGACTCCACTTCCCATGATGTCTTCTTTAGGAATGACAACCAAGTAGCTCAAGAGGACAAAGAAATAAAGGAGCGTGGTGATAAGCACAGCCAATGGAGCGAAGACCGTCAAGACTCGGTAAGGATCGTCAGTTTCACTGAGTACGTAGTTGGCATTCTCCCATCCCTTGAACGAGTAAATAATTTCTAACAAAGCAACCGAGATTGAATAATAATCCGTTTCCTCTTGCTGCTGGAAAATGTTCTTGAAATTACCTGTTCTTGGGACGTCTATCAAACCCCAGCTCACCAATCCACCGCATAATATGATCAAGCCAAGGATCAAGATTTTGGATACACCTAAAAAGATGAAAAAAAAGTTCGACAGGTGATGATGACACATGTGCAAATAGCAACAAAAAGTGATACACATAACCCCCACGAGCTTGACCATATAACCACTAACCTCCCCCTTATCCAAGTCACCACTTATGGCGAATAGGACATACTTTCCAAACGCGTACGAGTTACCAGAACTGAAACCCAACAACACAATCTGAAACAGGTAAACCAAGCCAATTAAACGACTATTGTATACTCTTTGGAGATAGTTTTTCTCACCTCCGTTTCTAATCAGAAGGTTCAAGGCATACTCCAAGTATATGTACATCCCACACGCGATGACGAGACTACCTAAAACCCACAAACATAAGTATAAGCCAACATTACCTTGACAGTACTGGAAGATGATGGATGGAGTAGAAAAAATCCCAGTGCCCACCATCTTGTTGACTATTAAAGACATGGCAGATAGGGAGTTTATCTTAGCCATGGTCAAGGTCTGTAGCCGGATTTAGTTCAACTTGAACAAAAATCTAACATTGATTCACTTGTAATCAGATCCCAGAAAGTGAGCAATTGTAGCATCTCACGTGATTATAGGCGCCAACTCACCCTTCGGCTCTTTCAATGGCAATGATAAGACGGTGTCAACTTTGGTCAACATCAAATTTGAAGGGCCCCCAACTTTACGAAGGCATAATGGGCACCTGTTGGCACGGGAGGGGTCAATCGAGGTCCATCATTCGGCCTGGTTTTGGTTGACACTTTGTATCCTGTTTTCGCGTACAAGAGGCTGAAGTACTCTGAATGACAGCTTTAGCTAAGTACCTCTATATAGCACGTCCATTTCCAACCTGGCTGATGAGAGAAAGATTGGATTAAGATTTTTACAAGAGATGTGCAATTTAATGGTGCTTTGGCTCTTGGTGACCGGAAATTCGCATCACTCAAAAATAGCAAAACGGCAAAATTGAAAAAGCCAGGTATCAGAATGAGCTCCAGTAGATACGAAAGGGATATCCGAAGTATTCAGTCTAAATTTGATCATATCCACCGGAATTATAAGGTAACAGCAGGAGAGTGCATCTTTGCCGTCTCATTCCTCCTCAACTTTGTGATTGGTAAAATAATACATTTCACCTCTCAACGAGAAGAAGTCTACAATTATTACAACGACAAGAATAATGTTTTGAATCAAGTTTTCGTTAAGAAAGGGTGGTTGTGGACAACAATAGTGATAGCTCTATTCTACGTTGGTTTATTCTACAGCAAACATCCGAAGACTACGGACCGAATTGGGACGATCAGATCTGCTTTGATCAACTATACCGTTTCTACGTTGTGGTGGATATTGTTCACTCAATGGTGCTTCGGATTGCCGATAATGGACCGCATGTTTTTGTATACTGGTGGAAAATGCTCCGGTGTTGAGGAACATCGATTGACTAAGCACCTACCGTTCTTTGTGAAAAATGAAGAGAAGTCTTTCTTTGAATCGACGATCGTAGGGTCAAGTGTTTGCAGGAGTTTGAAAGGCCAATGGGAAGGCGGCCATGATCCATCAGGCCATGCATTCTTATTGATACACTCGTCATTGTACTTATTTTTTGAGATGCTTCCATTTTGGTTCAGTTGGAAACTAGTGTTCAACAACGTGAAGATAATGCACATTCATCTAAAGAATAGAGACTACTCGTTGGTTGAAAAGGTGCTGTACTTAGGGGATTCCCTTTTGAAGAATGCTTGGATTCCAGTAATGGCATTGATCTCTTTATGGTGGTTCATGTTGTTGATGACAAACATATACTTTCACTCTGTCCTTGAAAAGTTTGTGGGCTTGTTATTTGGGTACATTATAAGTCTCATCTATATAGTACCTAGGTTTTTTTGATAGGCGCCGAGACTTGAATTTGGGACAACAAACTTATGAGGCAGGCGTAGCACTATAAGGCAAATAGTCTGTCTGATAAGTCATCGCCTAGAATTGACAGACAATGAAAAAGTATCTTGCTCATCTGCTTGGGTCAATATCATGGATTTAGAACACTTAAAGCTTTTGGATACGTGTATACATCAGTAATGAATGGAAGAGAAAAAGCAAGGAGTGCTGGATGGTGTTTTACGCTGTTGGCGTTTTGCAGCAAAACGCTCCTGGGGCTAACCGCAAAACGCGTTTCAAAATATTTGGAAGTTGACACGCGAAAGTTACGCGTCGATGCAATAACATTTAAAGGTCTCGTTTATAAATTCTATTGTGGAACGTTTCACAAAACAATTGTTGAAGGGGCTGTTTGTGCATCGAGCGGCACATTTACGAGGCTTCAGGGGAGTTTCACCCAGAAATTGGGTAAGACATGGCGTGGGTAGCTCATAAACAAAATAACAAAACAAATTGAAGGGGCGCCCTGACACCGACTCGGTTGATAACTAACAGATTCTAGACTCCAATATATATCAAAATAATGCCCAAGAAGTTTTTTTCCCTATTTGACATATTTCTTTATTCCTTGCAAAGTCTTTCAAGTTAGATTCATATTCAAGTGGACATATCCTAGCAGGAAGAAGCAATTCGAAGGATCAGACACAAGAATGTTCCACATACATTTACTTTTCCTACTCATATATCTTGTGGCAGCCGATGTGGAGGTAGGGTTCTCTTTTGCAGAACAATTGCCTAACGTGGCTAGAGTTGATGAGCCATATTCTTTCACCATGGCTAACTCTACATATAAATCGACAAACGATGAATCCATTACTTACGAAGCCAAACAGTTACCCGACTGGCTCAGCTTCGATTCAAGCTCAAGAACTTTTACTGGCTCACCGAGTGACTCCGATGTTGGAACATTCGAGGTGGAGATCGTTGGTTCAGACAGCTCTAATTCCTTGAGTCAAACATACAGCATGATCGTCTCCAATGATACGGGGTTGGAGCTTAGTTCTGCCAACGTCATGTTCGTGGAAATAAGCGAGTATGGCAAAACTAATGGTGCCGATGGATTGGTTGTCAGCGAAGGGCAGAACATCGATATCAAATTTAGTAAGGATGTTTTCGAATCCAAGTCTACTAGTAATCGACCCATTACAGACTACTATGGGAGGTCTGCAGATAGATCATCTTTGCCAAATTGGATCACATTTGACTCTGATGATTTGTCGTTTCGTGGGACTGTACCGTATGTTACTTCAAAGAGTGCACCTTCGTTTGAATACGGCTTTAGTTTAATTGGATCAGACTACAGTGGCTACGCAGGTGCAGAGGGTATTTTCAAACTTGTTGTAGGCGGTCACCAATTGAGCACCAATATCAATGAAACAATCAAAGTTAATGGAACCTTCAATGATGAGTTCGATCTTCAAGTTCCCATTTTGAAGAATGTATTCTTGGACAATCAAGCTATCGCCAAAGAAAACATTTCCAGTGTGAATGCCAGCAATCTTCCGGACTATATCAGTTTTGATAATCAGAAGTTCACCTTGACTGGGAAATTTCCCGACGAATCTACTTTCGATAATTTTTCCATTATTGTGAATGACATTTTTTCAAACGAAGTGGAGTTGCCGTACTCATTTGATACTATTGGGTCTGTTTTTACTGTGAAAAGTCTTCATGCTGTTAATGCAACAAGAGGAGAGTGGTTCGAGTACTCATTGATGAGTAGCTTTTTCACCGATGTCAATGAGACTACTGTGGACCCTGATTATAATGCTGATTGGTTGGACTATCATACTTCTAACATGACTTTCAATGGTGTGACGCCGGATGATTTAAAGCTGTTGAAAGTCGGTATCAAGGCTTCATCAGATTTCGATACCGAGACAAAGTCTTTTCAAATTAAAGGTATAGATGCTAAGTCCAAGTCTAGCTCCAGCTCGAAATCCCATTCGAGCACCAAGTCTGCATCAAGTTCGAGTGCAACATCATCGAGTTCTAGTTCTTCTTCAAGCTCACCAGCGTCAGCCCCCCACGGGAGCGAAAAGAAAACAGGCGGTTGGGATGCAAGAAAGAAATTAGCTGTTGGCTTGGGAGTCGGTATTCCAGCGTTGTTGATCCTCGTATCAGCTTTGATTTTGGTTTGCTGTTGTCTTAAAAGGAGAAAAGCCAGAGATGAAGAGAGTAAGTCTGGTGATACCACTTTGGATGACGAAGACAACGAAATTACGGGACCAGGGTTCGGAAAGATCGACGAAACGCCTTACACCAATGATCCTAAAGTACTAGCAGCCACAAATGTTAAACATTTGGACAATGACAATATCAGTACTTCATCATCGTTGACACACGTTGAAAACGACAGTGTTGCCAGCCAATATTATGATGCTGATGGATTGGATGAGGGCCCCCAAGCAGACGGAGACAAACCAACCAAGTCGTGGAGAGCCAATGACAATAGTGATATTGCAAAAGGTGTTACTTCTGGATTAACAAAGAATGGAGATATAAGGAAATCGACTGCCTCTTTGAGTACTGTGAACACAGAGCAATTATTTTCTGTAAGATTGGTGGAGGATCAGTCGATGATACGAGGAAGCCAACAATCATCTTTCGGCAGTGGTCAGTTTATGAGTAATAACTCTTTAAACGCCCTCTTGAATCGTGATGATTCTGGTAATTTCCAGAGATTGGATAGTGATGGAAACATAGTTGACAAAGCAGATACGGGTAATCTGTCCCCAAGGAAAATCAGTAGAAGCCCTAGCGCTTTGGGAATCTTGGTCGAAAAACCCGATGAGACAGCTAGAGATATCTCAAGCAATTACATGAGCACCAACTCGCAAAACGGCTTGGCCAGTGAAACCCAAAGCAAAAACAGCTTGTACGATGACTTCAAAGCTACCCAAACAGAAAATGGTGGTTATGACTGGATCGATTCCAAAGAAACGTACAAGTTCTTGAACAACGGACAAGCCATCAACATGTCAATGTCTGATAACTCCATTGCCTCCAACCCACCCCAAGATAAAGACTCGAGCAATCCGCGTATATCCACCACCTCACTTGGTAAGACTGCCAAATTGGTTGACTTTACAAGACGCAGCAGTCTTAGAGAATCTCAGCAGAATTTGAGCTATCATTACGAAGGGGAAGTCGCTCAAATCCACGATGAACAGGATTCACCTTAATCCCGATGGATGTTTTTGTAATGTGTTTCATGTCCTAACGTTAGTATTTAACATTGTATTATATAATTAATTCGTAATAAAAGTTTATTAGTAAAGAAGATTTATGTTTCTGAATTTGATCTACAATTCTTCTTTGGAAGTAGGCAAGCTCTCTACATAATGGGCAGTATCGGCAGCACGTCTTCTACCTTCGATGTAGTCCATCATTTCACTATATGCTTGTGGAATGACTGAGCAATACCCAGGACTATTGGCAACTTGGCCGTCTTTAGGAACAAAGAATGAATAGATAAATGAGCCGGCTTCTTTAGACTCAGTGTCATCGATCTGCTTGATAGACGTATCAACCTTGACCTGTATCAAGGTTCCTGGTTCAGATAAGAACCCATCAGAATTAGGGGATAACTTGTTGGTTGCTGGTAACTTGAAGTTGAAGGGACTGTCTGCATCCACATCTCCTTGACGATCATGAATATGTTCAGTGTAAACCACAGTTGCTTTCATAGAAAGAATGGAACCCACGGGGACTGGCTGTTTGAAAGTAGTGGAGTCGAGGGAAACAAATCTGGGCCCACCAGACGAGAACTCAGCGGAAGCACAGTAGGCCAACTCAAAAGTCTGTCTTAACAAATAACCACCAAATATCATATAACTGTGCCTGTTTCTATATTGAGGTTGCATGAAGAGCGTTGAAGTCATCTCCGAGTTTTTCATGAGATTGAAGCCTGAAGGCTTTGAATACTTGTCAAAGCTTTTGGAAGCTTTCCACATGTCATGTACTAACCGATTCTCTTCAGTGGTTGGTTCAATCATCTTTGAGTTCTTTGCCGATAATTTTTTGAGATTATTTCTCGATTCTGCTCTTCTGTAATCAAGCCATTGACTCTCCGTGACAGGCAACAATCTATTGATAGCGAAAGATTTATGGGTAGAAGGATTTCGAGCCACAAACGTGAAGTTGGCGCTTAAGAAAATGTTATCTTGAGGCAAGGAATCGATAGTCACAGAAGAAGGCAATTTATCTTCGAACGAATAACCCCTCACGGTGATCTCCATCGAAGACCTCCCTGTCCAAGTAACTGATCCAGCCAATACGAAGTTGAACTTGGAAATTTCATCAACTTTTTTAACCATGTAAATTCTATCCACAGATGCCGTTACATTGACCGGCTCAGCAGGCGAACAGTGCCTGTAAGCGATTCTTCCGGCTAAAGCATCAAGATCCTGAAACAACTGCCCAACTCTCAACCTACCTTGTGCATTTATGTAAGAATCACATAACCACTTGTCGTCTTTGAATGGCAACGTCAAATAACTGAAACTTTCATCTCTAGTTTTCTCACCAACTTCCATGGTCTTGGGGCTCGTATAGCTGTAGCTGTCCAATATCTTCCCTGCTTTCAATTGTTTTTCACGCTCCGTCAAAGCCTCCAACCATGTAGCCTTGTTGGGCATCTTTTGCAAGTCTCCCTGATCTGCCATTATGGTGGCAGTAGCGTCTGCAGCATCTGCAGCGTCGTTCGAACCTGCCTCATCAGGTCTGTGGAAATTCAAAGATTTAAACCTAGGGTGCACGATATTGGCAGCAAGGAAAGGAATCCGAGGACGTGTGTGAGAACATCCCAAAGATGAAGCTTGTCTCCATGATCTTTGTAACAACATCTCGAATTATTACTATAAAAAGATAGTGATTGGGTATTATTTTGTCCTTTATACTCGCCGATACCAGGACCCGGAAAATCAAATGAGATCCCGGCAAAATCAGGAAAGGTCATGGAAAATCCCAACATTGGTCGCATTTTTTCAGGGCAGACTGTCCAGGCGTAGAAGGAGGCTTCAAACAACAGCATCTAGCAAGAATGTTTGGGCCCCAAACTCACCATTTTACCTCCGGGTGTAATGGTTTGTTGGGGTTGTTGACTAAAAATTCGCCCGTATCCAGAGCCAATCTGCCAGATAGCACACAGAGCAATTTGGGTCCCATGTAAGAGATTATTTTGGGGTAAAACTGTTGAGCTGGTACGCGAAATGCGCGAGGGGAGGCTACGATGAAGTTTGTGAATAGACAGAAGTAGGTGTTGAAGTTTTTTTTATGAATACTGTTGCATTAACTATTGCAGTGTTATATAGTTTATATGATTAAGCTTGAGTGAGTTGCAAGCAATATTCAAAGGTAGAGCGAAAAGTCTTTCGAACAACCAGATTGTTGGGAGGAATTCCCTAAGTTGTAAATTTGGAGATTCTCAACTTTGTAGATTTAAAGTCGAAGAATAAGGAGGAGTGGAGAAACACCTATTGTGAAAACAGGTGTTGTAGAAATGTCCCGTATAACCGAAGAGGTAATGAAACCATCAGTATGAAGGGATTGGAAAGGGTTGGACAATGCCCAACCTTGGAGTTTGGCGACTGCATCATTAGCTCCAGGAGTATGACCTGGACAGATGTCTTAAGCAGAAATTAGCGGAGTGGTGAGGAGCCTCTTGGAGTGATGGTAGGGTCCAGTAGCGGCCCAGTTTAGGAAAATCCATCGTAGAAGTGAGGTAGTCCATCTTTTTTCTTTTAAAGTCTTCATCAGTAGTATGACCTAGACAGATGTCCGAAGCAGAAATTAGCGGAGTCGTGAGGAGCTTCTCGATGGTAGGGCCCAGTAGCGGCCCATTTTGGAGGACCATTGGAGAGGTGACGTGTTTTTCTTTTGAAGTCCTTCCAGGAGTATGACCTGGACAAATGTCCCAAGCAGAAATTAGCGGAGCAGTGAGGAGCCTCTTGGAATGATGGTAGGGTCCAGTAGCGGCCCAGTTTAGGAAAATCCATCGTAGAAGTGAGGTAGTCCATCTTTTTTCTTTTAAAGTGTTAGCATCAGGAGTATATGACCAGGACAGACGTCCAAGGGGACATTAGCGGAGATAAGCGGAGCGGTGAGGAACCTCTCGATGTTTGGGTCCAGTAGCGGCCCAAATAAGGGAGTTCATCGAAAATTGAGGCCCTAAAGAAAAAAAATTTAACAGGAAAATTGGGGGTTTTTATATGTCGAGAAGTTAAGGTTCTAGATTCCATGAATATCCGGCTAAATGCCGGTGATTAATTTCCATGATTGCAGTGCCGCATGTTATCTACAAAAGCAGCTCTTCCAAATTGATATCAAGGATACCAACTGTAATTTTTTCATTATCTCTGAGTATCCCGTGTATCAAGAGACAGCCCTCACCGTCCGTCAAAACCACATTCTATGCTCCATTCCCTGTATAGACACTATAATATGTACCTAATCTTTACTTCGAAGACCACCAACGCTATCAATCTATAAACGATGAGGCACGCTACTAGCCAAAGAATCCGGGTAAATAAAATTCCCAACTGCAAAACCTTATTTCCAGCTCACAACTACCGCTAGGGCATTCCAAGTCCTCGGAAGGCTAACTCAGCACAGATCCCTACGGCATATTTCAAGGGGTTGATGTAGTTCCAGACCTTGAAGAACTCAGGCATATACAACGACATAGTACCACTCACGAAAATGGCTAGCGTCATCACGCTCAAAAGGATATTCATAGCCAAACCTAAATGGTCAAATAAGACCATGATCCCCAATGACTCCGCCAATGACTCCGCTGTTGATACTGACAAAGCTAGTAAAGAACATACTACAGTACATCCTTGCAGTTCTTCGTAATCCCACAACGAACACAATGAACACGGAAAATATCAAACACGTCACGATCTCAATGGCACTCTCTATGATGAAGTAGACCATTGGAAACTCACAGTTACTGTAGATGCCATCCTTGAATTCTTGGTAGAACAAGTCCCGTTCTATGGGGAATATGCCGAAATTGTTAATGAAGCCGATGAAGTGGAAGTCCAATACTTCTTGGATGATCCCAAGTCTGTTATCAATACCTTCCCTGGAATTCCTCAATAGAGAGAAGAACAAATCATGTATTATCCCCAACGCAATCACCTGGGTGGCCAGGGTAACGAAGGCATCTAGACCTCAGTCGAGAATGTAACAGCGAACAAAATATATATCACGTGAAAAAATCACGCGCATTTACTCACGTGCCATTCCTATCACGGATTTGGAAAAATTCGGAGAATAATATCCAAAGTTCTGCCGGTCTTCATCTGTCCGCCAAATCTGAACCGTCAATTTTCTCACTCTGTGTTTGAAAAACTACAATTAGAGTTATCCCTTTTGTATATCACTTCTGATAGCTGTCTATTCTGATAATCGATATAGAACAGAGTTTAACGTAAAAATGGTATCTAAGATTCAGAAAACTGCTCAATTAGCTAGTCAAGCTACCAAGGTTTTAGGCCCCAGATCTGTGAAGCAAGCGGGTAACTACCAATCCATGAGAATGGTGGGCGCCGTCCGTAATGCTACCACTGAGTCTGGCCCCAAGACTATGACTGTCAGAGACGCTTTGAACTCAGGTTTAGCCGAAGAGTTGGATAGGGATGATGATGTGTTCATAATGGGTGAAGAAGTGGCTTTGTACAACGGTGCTTATAAGGTCACTAGAGGTTTATTAGACAGATTCGGTGAAAGAAGAATTGTTGATACCCCAATCACTGAGATGGGTTTCACCGGTTTGACTGTTGGTGCTTCATTGGCTGGTTTAAAGCCAGTCTGTGAATTCATGACTTTCAACTTTGCCATGCAAGCCATCGATCACATTATCAATTCTGCTGCTAAAACTTTATACATGAGTGGTGGTACTCAACCTTGTAATATCACATTCAGAGGTCCTAATGGTGCAGCTGCTGGTGTTGCTGCCCAACATTCTCAAGATTACGCTGCTTGGTATGGTTCCATCCCAGGTTTAAAGGTTGTTTCTCCATACTCTGCTGAAGATTACAAGGGTTTAATCAAAGCTGCTATCAGAGATCCTAACCCAGTTGTGTTTTTGGAGAACGAAATCGCTTATGGTGAGAGTTTCGAAATGAGTGAAGAAGCTTTGTCTGCTGACTTCGTTTTGCCTTTCGGTAAAGCCAAGATCGAAAGAGCGGGTACTGACATCACTTTAGTTGCTCACAGCAGAAATGTAAAATTCTGTATTGAGGCCGCTGAAACTTTAGAAAAAGAATATGGTGTTCAAGCTGAAGTTATCAACTTGAGATCCATCAAACCTATGGACGTCCCATCATTGATCAAATCTGTCAAAAAGACTAACCACTTAGTCACCGTGGAAGCTGCTTTCCCAGCTTTCGGTGTTGGTTCTGAAATTGTTGCTCAAATTATGGAATCTGAAGCATTCGATTACTTAGATGCTCCTGTCGAAAGAGTCACCGGAGCTGAGGTCCCAACCCCTTACGCTAAGGAATTGGAAGATTTCGCTTTCCCAGACACTCCAACTGTTGTCAGAGCTGCTAGAAAAGTCTTGAGCTTATAAGGTTTAAGTGCTTCAGCATTCACATGATGTAGCCAGGCATGATGTAACATAATTTCTAAAACAAAATTACTGAAAGATCACTTAAAGAAGCTTTTGGGTGAGAATAATGACTATTCAAATGGGCCTCGCCATTATGTTTCTTATAGCATGTTTATAGAGAAATACAATTTTTTTGTAAGTCGCGAATGGAAAAAACTAGTATATATATACCGTGGCATGTCGGATCTGTCTATACATAAAAGATTGGCCATTGACCCTCAGTTTGAAGCGGGCGATGGCCTCTTACCCATAAGTGAAAAACCTGTAATTGACAATGCTTCTGACAAGCGCCTCACGCCCAGCTCCAACAAGTCAAATCGATTGGCTCCAATTGACAGACCTGCGTTTTTCATGCTTGTGCTATTGTACCTCCTTCAAGGGGTGCCTGTGGGTCTTGCTTTTGGGTCTATTCCATTCATATTGAAGACAAAGTTGAGTTACAGCCAGGTTGGCTTATTTTCCTTAGCTGCATATCCATATTCCATGAAATTGTTGTGGTCTCCCCTTGTCGACGCGATCTACTTCCCAAAGATCGGAAGGAGGAAGTCCTGGATCATACCTATCCAAATCATCAGTGGCTTCACCTTGCTATATTTGGGTTCCGTTATTGATGCGTTGATAGAAAATCCATTGGACCATCTTTCCAAGATCACTGCATTCTTCTTCATCTTAGTTTTCTTTTGCGCTACTCAAGATATAGCTGTTGATGGTTGGGCTTTGACATGCTTATCGGAAGCAAGCTTGAGTTATGCGTCAACAGCCCAGACCATAGGGATCAACTCAGGGTACTTCTCATCATTTACAATTTTTTTGGCTTTGAGTTCACCTGAATTTGCTAATAAGTATTTACGGTCCGTCCCACAAGATGTAGGATTGTTCACTATGGGCTCATACTTGCATTTTTGGGGTTGGATGTACTTGTTAGTCACAGCAATTGTTTACTTTGTCCCCGAGGACCCAAGTCATTTAAAGGTCGTGAACCAAGCAAAACTCGCCAGTGAAAGGATGAAGCAAGAGAGTCATGCCAATCCCAAACTGTCCAAGGTCGCAAACGCCTTAAGCCACAGCTCATCTGTGTATTCTTCCATGTTCGAAGTTTTGAAGTTACCAAATGTTCAGACTTTGGTTGTCATTTTGTTGGTTGCAAAATTAGGATTTCAAGTCAATGAGGCAGCTACGAACTTGAAGCTTTTGGAGAAGGGTTTGTCAAAAGAGGACTTATCCATTACGGTTTTGGTTGATTTCCCCTTCGAGATGGTGTTCGGATACTATGCGGGTAGATGGTCCACGGGTTCTGAGCCGTTGAAACCGTGGCTTTATGGATTTGCAGGTAGATTGGTAGCTGCGTTTTTGGCACAGTTGATCGTGTACAACTTTCCTTCTTCCGGAGAAATTTCATTGTCCTACTTCTTGATAATCATAGCGCAGCACTTGCTAGGATCATTCATGTCGACTATTCAGTTTGTTTCCCTTTGCGCTTTTCATACCAAGATTGCAGATCCGGCAATCGGAGGAACATATATGACCACTTTGAATACGCTTTCGAACTATGGGGGTACGTGGCCACGATTGATCATCTTTTATTTAATCGACAAGCTCACCATTACTACATGCTCGCTGGGATATGAAATTATTTCAGACAAGATGAAGCAAGAGTGTAAAGACCAGGGGGGGCTGGTAAATACGGTTAGGGATGGCTACTATTACATGAATATTGTATGCATATCACTTGGAGTTTGTATACTCATTTGGGTGAAAAGGAAGATTGAGTATTTGCAAGTATTGCCTAACACAGCCTGGCGTATTTACAAAGAAAAGTAATCAGAACGAAAGATCCCAGGACGCACTTTTATAAAAATATACACAATTATTGGAACAGGGAGACTAGTTATTGTCGAGGGTGAACGAACTATTCTCAATGGGGGTATGAAACTCGTCGTTCAAGAAGTCAGACGGGGAAAAAGGCTTTTTACCACCTTCTTCCATCTTTTTACTGACCAAAGAAAAGCTGTTTATGATAGACGGTATCAAATTGGTTTGAATAGGGGAATGCATGGATGAAGATGTCGAACGAGCCATTCTATGGATAGATTTTGGTCGAGCAAATGAGAACGAAGTAATGGAGTTAATGGGTAATCCATTATTACTTCTTTGACCCAAGTTCAGATTGGAATAGCTTCCACTTATGTAATGATGAGGAGCGGGGGACTCGATACTGCCGTAATTATATGTTTCATCTTCGTCATCTTCATACTGAAAATTATTGACGTACCAGTCAGGTTTTTGGAATGCTCCGTTGTCGGTACTCATATTTCTATTTCGATGTCTGGCACTATTTCGCAAGTGCTCTGTGCTTCGCTTATGTGTTGGTCCTACACCTCTTCCATAAAACCAGCACTGAATGAGTATCATGCAGTCGAATATCACAGTTCCACCGCTACCTATCAAGAAAGGGAGTTGGTCCCATACCACCCTACGAAGCTTTTCATCATTGGTGTTTTGTAAAATCTTCAAATCTGCCAAGATGGATATCGTGTAAAAAGTGTTGCCCAACATGGCGAACAAGAATAAATAGGGCGAGATTCCTGAAGTCGACTTTTTGTTGAAGTTCGTTTTGATTTGGGGCATTCTTGCAGACAAGTAGAAAAAGGTGCAAACCCATGCAGCGATTCGTCCTATTTTATAGTTGTCCAATTGGATTGATGCTAATATCGAGCCTAGCTTACGAAAACCAGACAAGGAAGCTTCGCTTGCTGGTCTACTTTGGTTATCCATGTAAGTTGGAGCAGCGCCTGTCTTTTTTACACTTTTGGCTATTACACTGGCTGTCATAATCTTGCCCAAGAACAGAGACCGCCTAGATGGGGAGCCTTTAGGGGATCTCGAATTTAAAAAGGACCCAAAGCTGACACGTGAAGAAAGAAGTCCATTTCTTTCATTGAATTGCTCGGACTGCCTCACCATATTGGGACTTTGTAACAAATTGTGTTGGGTTTTATGATAGGGATATATTTTGGTGTAGTAATAATATTGGAACGACAATATCACATCTATGAAGCAATAATAGCATGATATCAATATCTGGAAAGGCAAGGCGTTGGTAAAGAGACATCCCACTAAATTTGACACATCACCAGCTATCCAACTGCTCAAAAATATAACATTAACACCTTCCACTGAACGATTCATGTAGTTTTCGATGATTTGGGGTAATTGAGCAAACAACCAAATCGTCAAAGATAGATAGCCTGACAAGTTACTGACTCCTGAAAGAACTTCATTATCGAACATCGCTCACAGTTTGCTCGACGGTGGAATTGAAAAAGGTAACGATTGGTGCTGAAGAAAGATCCTAATTGATGAATGGTGATCGCCGGAGAGTTCGACTGAGGTATATCCACGTTGTCGATCACCGTTTTCAACAGACCAGATAGTCTTGTGGAAATAGGGCTGGGGAAATGGAAGGGTAAAGTTGTACCGCTTTTGTAAATTTAGGCAGTAGGCGTATGGCCGGAACTCTCGTTATCAGTAAAATGCAGTTTCAAACTTCTTTTTTTTATCTTGATGATGCACCGAAGGTTTTCTAGAGATTTTTTTTTAAGATTACGCGCTTTAGTGATAGTGGGCCATTCAGGACAGACCTCCTACGAAGACCCAAAACTTCAAGTTCATTCAATGTTCATTATATTACATCATTATTCGTCTCTATAATACTAATTATCTATCTCAACAAGTTTCGCCTGGAAACTAAATTCAAAAAAAACCTCTCAACAAGAGATAATGATTGTTTGTAGAATAACTCCACCATCAATCAAATGGTGGTATTGCAAGGAAAGCTCAAGCTTCTTTGTCAGTGGCATCACTGGCTGCTCCTTCGTAGTGAACAACATCCTCCTTTTCGTCGTTACCCAAGATTGGAATACTTGGCTGCCAGTTCTTGGATCTCCAAGCAGGCACTTTTTCGTCCCACATCTGTCCAATTTCCTCCAATCTCTTACCTTTAGTTTCAGGGAAGAAGAAGAAAACATGTATAGCCATGGCACCACAGAAAGAGGCGTAAACCATATATGTCTTCCAGGTAATGTTCTGGAAAGCAGATGGGGTAAACATAGCTAAGGCAAAATTGAAACACCAATTTGCGCTAGTGGACACCGCAGCACCTCTTTGTCTGGAGGCTGAGTCTCCCCACACTTCGGCACAGTATAACCAGATACCTGTACCCCAGGAGCCACCAAAAGATATCACAAACAAGTAGCAACAGGCGATCACACCTTTAGCAGCATGTTTGTGTTCAGGTGGGATTTTCAACCTCAAGGTAGTATCACCATCGATACTTGGAACTTGGTCAGCGTATGTGGCTAAAAGACCACCCACAGCGAAATGCAACGACATCATACAAATTGCACCTACCAATAACACTGGCCTTCTACCAAACTTATCCAAAAAGAATAAGGAAGGAACAGTTGCAGCAGTGAAAAGGACATATTGGATTGACGAGGATACCAACAACTGGTTTCCTGAGTATCCTGCCATTTTGAAGATATAAACAATGTAGTACATCATAACGTTCATTCCGGTCAATTGTTGCCAAGTTTGGGCAAAAATAGCGGTGACAGTTCTGGGTAAGTATTTCTTGGTGAATAAGTCGCCATAGGTGAAAGACTTAGCGTCTCTATCGAGTAAGATCTGTTCCTTGATTTCACTGATTTCAATCAAGACATCAGGGTCCTCTCTGTTACCCTTTGCTTGCACGTTAGCGACAATAAGTTCAGCATCTTCCCAGTAACCTTGTTTAGCTAACCATCTTGGAGACTCTGGGATGAAAAAGCATCCCAAAATCAAAAGTGCACCAGGGACTATCTGAAGAGCCCAGGCAACCCGGAAGGAAGCAGTTCCATCGATTTGAGAACACCCGAACGAAATGTAAAACATTATCATGATCCCAATAGTCACTGCCAACTGAAAGAGACCTCCAACAATACCTCTGATCTTTCTTGGACTTAATTCAGAAACAAGCACTGGGGCAGCAGAAGTTCCAAAACCCACACCAAATCCTG
Organism: Yamadazyma sp. yHMH393; assembly: GCA_030580255.1. Classification (NCBI taxonomy): domain Eukaryota; kingdom Fungi; phylum Ascomycota; class Pichiomycetes; order Serinales; family Debaryomycetaceae; genus Yamadazyma; species Yamadazyma sp. yHMH393. The sequence continues at coordinate 236,378 of JAKTSP010000045.1, forward strand.
ACACAACTCTACCACCAATCAATTGGCCAACACTATGTGTTGAACATTGAATAATGGCTCCAATACACCATAAAATCCCACAGATAATCAACGACGATCTTCTACCGAAGGGCTCCGACACGAAGGAAGATAGCAAGGACCCGAATATGGACCCCAAAGCCATTGCAGCAGTGATAATACCCTGTAAGACGGAATTTGGGTCATGGAAATAATTACGATACTGGTCGGTGCCGATAAAAGCCGACATCGAACTGATATCGAAACCAAACATGAGACCTGATATACAGGTAACACAGGAAATCAAGAAAATATTGTGCACATTGGGAAACTTATCCAAAAAGCTTCTAAACCTCAAGGCTGTACTCTGCAATTTGCTTTCGTAGCCCATTTTAATAGTTTAGTTGACTTATGTTACACAGATTTGCGGGTCTTTTTATACTACTGGAGTTAGTGGGGCATACCCCAGAATCTAACAAAGGAGTGGGGGACGCAATAACAAAGAGCCCCGCGTTGTGTCGCGGCCTTTTGGAGGGCGTTATCCAATAGGGCAAAATGACAACCTTGTATCTACTTCGGTCCATGTGTCCGGACCGGTGGTGAAGTTGTTATATGAAACGAGAGGGGTAACACTGTGGAACAACAAGATCAGGCCCAGGAAAGTTTCCAGCCAGCGTACCTGACCGTTGGGTCTCTAGTCAAGTGCACACATGTGTTGCGGTGCCTTTAATGGCATGGATATCCCAGTCCTTGGTCAGCCACAGCAAGGAATGAATGAACCAACCTACCCCCGTCGTGTGTTATTTGTCGTGTGTAGAGAATGATTGGCAATTACTGGCTCTTATTCCTGCCAAAAATTCGTTGAATTAAACTTCGGGGATCGCTGAGGGGGATTGCCAACATCGGAAATCTCTCTCCAAATGGCGTGAACTAGAGCTATATGTACCATTTAAGATACCCGAGCTTTGCCAAGCACCTCAAATGGTATCGTTATCGCTACCGTCGATGAAGCTGAGACAAGAATTTACAGTTTCATTGTTAAATAGTTTATCGAAATAGTGCTTGCCAGATGGACTGTGTGCCCCACTATCCCGCTCAGGGTTTTTTGCCGTAAGAAGCGTGCGGGTGGAGTTTGGTGATTGGGGCTTGACACGGTACTTTCACCCCCCAGGCGGACGGACTGTAAGTGTATCAGTTTTCCCCGAATGTTTCAGTAGAACGGGGATGATACGTTCAACTCCAATCCTCTTGATCCTTTTCAAAACTGTTTTGGCCCAGCCCCCGCAGTGGGAAAGATTTTTCCCCACGTCAACCAGGAAATGTTCGTTTGTGTTTTAACGGACAGCAATCATACGACTAGGGAAAATGCAACATGAATATCACAAAAAAAGAAAATCCACAGGGAGGAAAACCGATCGTACGGGGGAAGAACAAAAGAAGAGAGGCTTTTTGTTGGAACAACTCGTCGGGTAAAAGAAGTAAATTTATATTCGATTTCCATTTATTACATATAAATCATTATTAATCCATCAAGGGTATTTAGTTAATTTAGGAATACGTCTAACGTAAGGCTCATACCTTTTCACCGGCAGCAGCAACTTCCTCGGAATTGTTGTCATCAGACTTGATCAATTCACTTTCGTTTTCTTTGTGCTCGTATTTCATCTTGTTGGCTAACTCAGCATCAGACAAGATAGGAATAGAGGGTTCCCATTTGGAGGTTCTCCAAGCTGGAATCTTTTCTTCCCAGATTTGGGCGATTTCTTCCAATCTCTTACCTCTAGTTTCTGGGAAGAAGAAGAAGACATGGATGAACATAGCAATACAGAAGGTACCGTAGACACAGTAAGTCTTCCATGAAATGTTTTCGAAAGCGGAGGGAGTGAACATAGCAATAGCGAAGTTGAAAATCCAGTTACCAGAAGTGGCCAAAGAAGCACCTCTTTGTCTAGAAGCAGAGTCACCCCACACTTCAGAACAGTATAACCAGATAGTGACACCCCAAGAAGAAGCAAACGAACACACAAACAAGTAACAACAAGCGATAACGGCCTTGGCAGCTGGTTTATCAGCCTTTGGAATTTTGATGGTGACAGTAGGACTAGTTCTTTCAGCTTCTGGGATGGTTTCAGCGTACGTGGCTAAAAGACCAGCGACTGCGAATTGGAAAGCTAACATACCAAGGGCACCAACCAACAACACTGGTCTTCTACCAACTTTATCCAACAAGTATAAAGAAGGAATAGTAATAACAGTGTTCAAAACGTATTGAATGGAAGAAGAAACCAAAACGGTATCACCGGTGTAACCAGCCATTTCGAAAATGTAAACGACGTAGTACATCATAACATTCATACCGGTTAATTGTTGCCAGATTTGAGCACTGATAGCGGTGAAAGTTCTTGGTAAGTACTTCTTGGTGAATAAGTCAGCGTAAGTGAAAGCTCTAACATGTTCATCAACCAAGATTTGTTCTTTGATTTCACTGATTTCAATCAAGACATCAGGGTCTTCCCTGTTACCCTTAGCTTGCACGTTAGCGACAATGATTTCAGCATCTTCCCAGTAACCTTGTTTAGCTAACCATCTTGGAGATTCTGGAATGAAGAAACAACCGCAGAACAAAATGAAACCTGGAATCATTTGAATACCCCAAGCGGTTCTGAAAGAAGCTACTCCATCGATCTTACTACAACCGTAAGAAATGTAGAACATCACCATGATACCCAAGGTAACAGAGAATTGGAAAAGACCACCAATCAAACCTCTGATTTTTCTTGGGGACAATTCAGAACCGTAGACTGGGGCAACAGATGAACCGAAACCGACACCAATACCAGCAATAAGTCTACCAGCGATCAATTGACCGACGTTTCTACAAGAACATTGGATAGCAGCACCAATCATCCAGAAACAAGCACAAGTCAATAAGGAAGATCTTCTTCCGAAAGGTTCAGAAACGAAAGAACTACCTAAAGAACCGAAGAAAGAACCTAAGGACATAGAAGCGGTAACGAAACCTTGCATGGTAGAACTCAAGTTAGGAAAGAAAGCAAGATACTGAGAAGTACCGATGAAAGCAGACATAGATGAGATATCAAAACCGAACATCAAACCTGAAATACAGGAGATCATGGCAATGACGAAGATGTTATGGATATTTGGAGTCCTATCCAAAAACCTTCTAAACTTTAAAGCATGGGGAATTAATTTGTCTTCGTAACCCATTGTGAAATTGAAGTTATTAAACTGTAGTGATTTTGGAACAAAAGAGACGGCAGAACAGCCCTATTTATATTTTTTAAAATGGCCTGGCCATTCCATTTCGGGATTTTGGTTCGTTCCAGTCATTTCCCCCATGGGAAAAATTTTCATTCACGAATTATTTTCCTGTATCCTTCTTGCCTAATTCAGTTTCTCCATTTCCTGTATGCGCCCATTCTTTGGGGAAGTGGAAAAACTCTGCCATGGCATATTTCGTGACATTGTTGCCTTTTTCTCCAAACTTTCCCCAGTATATACGATGGGGAGGTGGGTATCCACAAAAGTAATTGTCAAAACGGTTTGCCTCTTGAAGACCCGCTTTTCACCATTTCTTTGAATTAGATTTCTCCAGAATACACCAACCCCACCAACCCCAAACACCTCGAAATTTCCCCCGGAAACTGATGACACCCTAAAAAATAAAAAATGCCTGAGTGGAAAAAATAAAAAAAATAAATAAAAATAAAAAAAAAAACAAGAGAAAAATGCCGTTTCTCTTCACCCGTTACGTAGCACCTGATGTAACATATCTGGGATAACGTGTTTTTATGCCTAATATCTGGGGCTCCAACAAACAGGCTAACGTGTTAACAGTGCTAACGTGATGGGAGGGAAGAACATCAGGCCATTCGTCCAAATAATGCTCATCTTCCCCCAAAGCCACCCCCAGATGTCAGGCAAGCGAGCTAAACCTAACTTTGGTAGCATGATGGTTCTCGACTATTTAAGAGTTTAACGTTAATACGTAACTCTATTCTACAACGGCATTTGGTTTTCATTTTGTACATAACCCACCCCGTATAATGCCCCACCTCTAGTAAGGATGTACGGAGGAGTGGAGATTTTGCACAGCTCGAACTCGTAGCAGCCAGCAAACTGCCTGTCCTCATTTGTAACGTTACAATATTGCGGAACAAATAGAGAAAATAATCTTCATCTTCTCCAATTTTAGTATATGCAGGATATTTTCCGGCCTGAAACCAATGAAAACGTACCATCTCAAATATGGCCGTTCCACCCAATGCGGAAACTACTTGAGATATTTAATATGGCGGATCCTGCATACACTATGAACCGAAAATCACGTAGCTCTAACCCGGGGCACCGGGAGAGTCGTGTTTTCCGTTGAGGCGTTGTGTTGCATGGTCTAGCGTCTGGTCATGGAGACTCGTTCATGCTGTTGTGGTACTTTAAGCGCCGCGAGGACGCTCGCAATGGTCTCGGCTGCCCAGATTGTGTCAGTTTTGAACGTTGGGAAAGGAAAAAGTTAAACGGAGAAACCCTCAGCCGGTGTGGGGAAGACCACCAATCGGGGGCCGAATTGAAACGCCCACACCCAAAATAATTGGTGGGTCCACGTAAGGCAATGCAATGGCGACGTGCATACGAGGGGAGAAAATCCGGGATTCCCATGAAACATTTAACTTAGGCTTTTAAGCTGGAATGCCTCAAATCTTGTGGGGTTGATCTGTGGGGCCTTGTTCATGTAGGCAGGAAATCTAGAAACAGATTGTTATGAGAAAAAACGGTCGTTTGCACTATAAAGGAAATGCAGTTCTGCAAGCTGTTCGGACCCTCGGTTGTGGTACCGTCTGACAAACACACATGTTTTTACCGCGTCAGCATAGACCTTCGTGGAGCCGTACCTCAATTTGGTCTTAAATGGGTTTTGGAAGAGATGCTCTTCGTGCCTGCAAGGTCGTAAGTAAAGGCGTTTAAGGTTAGTTTTTGTTCCGTTTCCGCTGCCTTTCAGGGTGAGTAAGGTTGTCGCTTCTTCTACCCTGAAAATATTTGCCTCATCGGGCCAATCCTTTGATCTCTTCAGAGCAATTTTTAACGATGAGCGAGAACCGGAGGATCACCTATGGTGTGTTAGGGTGAAACCCCCACAGCAGATCAAATATGTTGATCGTTTGGAAATGGCCTTGGTAGACAATTTGAACAGAATCCCAGTACTGTGAAAAAATTTTGCTGTAAGGTGTCAGCTTCGGCGGAAACCGTGTACGTGTAATTACACTATGTTTTAATTTTGCCACAATATGCTGATATGTTGAGAAGAATTTTCACCTTTGTGTCAGTACTGCTCTCACTAGGCAGCTTCAGTCTTCGTCAACTTGAAACGCGCCAGCAGTTCGGCGGCGTTGAGTCAGTTGTACTGCAGTAAAGTTGAGTCGGTTCTTTCGATGCCCAGACAGGCAAGACAAGATGGACCTTGTACCCAATATGTGGCGTCAAATGGGGCAAGAATTCCGAGCGTAAAAGCAAGGCCTCAGCGTATCCACACTCGTATGCATACTCTTCTGTGGACAATTCCAATTCCAGCAAGAACATTCCCCAAGACTTTCGAAAAACAGGAATGTGTATTACTATCTGTCGAGATTTGCATATGCCTTTCTCTTAGTTGGAATTATGTATCCAATGTTGGCGGTGATGCCCACGTTTCTTACGTTCTGTTTCAGTGGATTCATCACCGGGACCTTGGGGTCGGTGGCTGCAGGTATAACGTTATTGTTCACGCTTGCAGGGGCAGCGTTGACCACTGCGGCTCGTGTCAAAGGAAGAAACGCTTTCAGGAAGGCAAGGTACACCGTCAACTTGAGCACCAAGACTTTTGGGGTCTTGTGGACAGCCATGGCACGCTTTTTGTTGAGTTCGATCTGGAATTGTGTGGTTGCAAGGCTTGGAACATCACGGGGGTCCTGCAGGCTGAAGATCATGAAAGTTATGCGGAACACAAGAACAGTAGTAGTGGCTCGTCCAATGATGGGGACTCGATGTACAATAAAGCCAACGGACTGTATCCTGACTATCTGTATGGTACCTACTCTGGAACATAGCAGCCGGTTGCTGGAGAACCTGCTAAGAAAAGGCTTTTCTTTAGGAGACCATGATGGCTTGAATGTACGATACCAACAGTAAGTGGCTTAATGGATGGCTTATATACAGCTCGGACTTGGGCTCAGCTTCGTGGACTGGGACTCGGACTTAGACTATTGGACGCTTAGGCACCACGGAACGCTTAGGTTAGCGGCAGTGATCTCTGGATGCTAATGTTTATAGTTTGTAAAACAACACGGTTTTTTTGCAACCTCTGCGGAGTTATCGCCGATTCGTCGGAACTTTTTACCAAGGCTCTTGGGCCTGACTACCTGGTCCAAAAACCCTCTAAAGAAGCCATGTGCTACCTCTTTCCTTACATTCTGCTATCGGGCCACCGACGGCTGTACAGTGGCCATAATTAGCTTGAAACCGCCGCCAGTTGATCTCAGGTACGTTTCTCCGGTCCCGTCACAGCCGCGTGCTTATGTAAGCACGGTACCAACACCAAGGGCTTACCAACACCAAAGCACCCTCCCGAAACCACACCCGCTCTTCCATACCACAGAAACCGCCCATAGTTCACCGAGTCCGAGGCAATTAGAGACCAGCCACATTCGGCATACTCTGACGAGATCCCGTACCCATCTCTTTCAAGAAGCTATCTTGACGGCCGCTTTAATGAAACCCATCCTATTTGGGACAAATCCGAAAACTCGGATTTCTGGCCACACATGTTCGATTGTTGCTCATTACAGGATTTGGGGGGGATGTGGTTCCCCGACAAGCCCGGCAAGTGTGAACTATGCAAGTCAATACAAGAGCCAAAGTCGTGGTCGACCACTAAGACAAGAAACAGACCAGACCCTTGAAGGTTCGTCTGGCTTAGGTGGCCTAGAATTTCAGCCGACTTAAATTTTCAGCTTCTCGGGACATTTGTCAGCTGCCTAGAGAAAGGCATTTAAAGCGGGCTTCGGGCTTCGGGCATTACCTCAAGAGGAAAGTTTTTTGGAAATATGCCACAAATACACAAAGCCCTGATCGAGGATTGGCGCTATAAAAGGATAGCCTTTCCCGCTTATATAGTCACTAATTATTTCCACACAATGTCTGCTTTCAACTTGATAAGAGATAGTTTCTGGGGAAGAGTTACCTACCATTTTTCAGGCCACAAGTTCTTCTCGTATAAGGAAGAAGGCCCAGACTATGTGGTCCACAAGAAGTACACCCTCGAGTACAAGCCCAAAGTCCCGGTGGAGGAGAAGGAGGCCTCTGTAAATGGGCTGGCTGCTGGTTCTTCGAGTTCTGGCTCTCCTTCTGACTCCGATTTGACTTTGGCCACCACTGCTAGTGGAAGAATCATTGTTAATTGGGACGGCCCAGATGACCCAGATAATCCCAAGAACTGGTCTACCTGGCAAAAGACCTTCTTCACATTTGAAATCTGTTTATTGACTATATCGGTGTACATGTCTTCTGCCATCTATACTCCAGGGATTGAGATACTTATGGCAGACTTGGGAGTTTCTAGAACCAAAGCAACATTGCCGTTGGCAATGTTCGTCATTGGGTACGCTATTGGGCCTATGGTTCTCTCTCCGATGTCTGAGAATGCCATATTTGGGAGGACTTACATCTACATTGCTACCTTGTTCATCTTTTTTATTCTTCAAATTCCTATTGCCTTGGTGAACAATCTTGCTGCCTTGACGGTGCTAAGATTTATTGCTGGGTTATTTGCATCTCCTGCCTTAGCTACCGGCGCTGCTTCTGTCGGAGATATTGTAAACCCGGCATACTTACCACTCTTGATTGCCATATGGAGTATATCCTCGGTCTGTGGTCCTACTTTTGGCCCTTTGTTTGGCTCGATCATGATTGTCAAACGAGACTGGCATTGGACTTTTTGGTTGGTTGCCATGGCTTCGGGTAGCTGCTTGGTTATCCTTAGTTTGTTGTTGCCCGAAACGTACGAGAAAACCTTGTTGTTAAGAAAAGCCAAACGATTAAGGAAAATCACTGGGAATCCTAATATTACCAGCCAAGGTGAACTTGAAAACGAAGGGTTGACAGTGCACCAACTTGCTATCGAAACTTTATGGAGACCCATTGAAATATCCCTTTTTGAACCAATGGTGCTTGCAATCGACCTTTACATTGCTCTATTATACTCCATCATGTACTCGTGGTTCGAAGCTTTTCCAATTGCCTATGTTGAAGTACACAAATTTGCCATGATTCCATTTGGTGTCACTTATCTTAGTATCATTTTGGGGGTTTTAGTTGGTGCCATGTTCTACCTGTGGTTTATCTACTACAAAGTCACCGTACCGAGCTTGAAACAACACGAAGTGCACCCAGAAGTGTTTTTGCCACTAATGATTGTGGGTGGGTCGCTTTTGCCAGTGGGAATGTTCATTTTTGCCTGGACCATATCTCCAGGCATCCACTGGTTCCCTTCCTTACTCGGATGTGGTGTATTTGCGGTGGGAAGCTTTTTCGTTTTCCAAACGGGTTTCAGTTACTTGGGGGCTTCATTTTATCATTACTTGGCTTCTGTCTTTGCCGGTAACAATTTATTCAGGTCAGGAATTGCTGCATGCTTCCCGTTGTTTGCCAATGCATTATTCAAGAACCTCGGATCCGAAAAGTTCCCAGTTGGATGGGGTACTTCTGTTCTTGGATTTATCACGACGGCCATGGTCGCAATCCCTATTGTCTTTTATCTCAAAGGGCCGAAGTTGAGAGCCAGATCAAAGTATTCGTCCGTTGATGAAGCTTATTGAAGTCAGAAAATCGTATTCTTCTGTAGTTAAATAGTTCTTTGGTTGTCCCATTGAATTGATATGGTTGTATGAGATTCAACCCCTGGTAGATATGCAGCAATAGATCCGGAACTGGTGTGCAGAATCCAAACGTGAGGAATTAACATATTGTATATTATGATAAACTCGATTGGGCCAATGAGCCAACGTTCCTTGTATTTTTGTTGTCCCCAGCCTTAGGTTCTCTCACTGATCATGGGGCGGGATTCGTCAACAACCCTTCAGGAACGTCAGCACCCTTACACCAACTTTTCTTGAAGGTTTCAACAGCTTTGCCCCAAAATTATTGGACTTTCGAGTTTGTGTGTACGTAGATCATCCACACTCATAGCAGGTGAACTTGTAGTTGACTTTGCTTACCTGTGTGTGCCAGAGGTTACTGGGTAGTAACTTGAGTGGGTCTGGCTTTTTACCAGCCCCTTGCTATGCTTTTGACAATCCTGACTTAATTGTTCCGCCACTAGTTGAGGGCCCAAGACCTTGGATACATCCTCTTAAACATTCCAGACAACCCACCTTCTCTTTGAGCGAGCCCATATCAGGTTCACAATAAGCACCATTAGAACTAGTTTTTGAAATCTGGTTTTTTGTGTTTGGTTTTTGTTTGGTGTGTCATACATGGAAGCATAAATAGAGAATCAAATCATTTGTAGAAGAAAGGAAAAAGTAAAGCGTTAGCTATTGAAACGTGCATTTAGACGGCCGTATATATACCTGACATATAACGTGGTATAGCATCACCCTAACTTTTAAAGTGATGCGCTTCTGCTTCCCATTCCCCTTTGTGAACAGAAAAGAGACTAAGCCATAAAAGTCGATGATAACTATATCTTCTGCCTTAGTGAGAAACCCTCAGTACTTCATCTTCAAACGTGTAGTATATACGATGTGTCAAAGATCTTGAGGCCCAAAAAAGTTTTGCAACCATTGTTCTAATAAATGAGCACGCACGACTTGTTTTGTCCACACCACATATTAAGTAGTTGGTGAATAGAAACGGTGGGTAAAATTGTAAGATGTGAGTGAGAATACGAAACTGTCAACACTGCGCCCTATGATTATTTATCACCTCCTGGTAATTGACCTTCGAGCTGTTGTTAAGGGCTGCAAAGTCAATGCCCGACGAGGAACATTATTTTGGTGAGATTCACATAAAACTACAAAAGTGTAAAAGATCGAACAGACGTGTAGAAAATAGTAGAGATTTCAAAAGAAATAAAGCTCAATGAAACTAAGTCAAACGGAATCTGAAGTAGCCACTTAACCTATAACGGTGGATGGTCCCATATGTTCAGTCCCAGGGTACCCGTCAATTAATATGTGGCTTTTGCCAGGATTACACATTGATATCGTTCTACACACGACCGAAGACAGAACCACAGGAAAGGGTGGTGAAATGGCTTTCTGTGGCTTGCAGATGAATCACAGTATTCAGTGCATTGCAGAGGATCCCAAAAATTGTATGCATTTAGGTACGCAGCAATGCCAAGCCCGTATTGATGCCATGAGTAATCGAAGGCCAAATTACTAAGATTACAAATTTGCGTACGGAAATTTGAATCAGCGTACGGAAATCTTAAACCCCGTTGCGAAAGGTGGAGAGTGCGCTAACCATAATTCTGGTGTGGCTTACGGTAGTTGAGTCTGATCCACGGGGTATATAAGGAAGTGAAAAGTCCCCTGTTTGCAATAATTCAGCATCATATTTGAAAGTAACATTCCACAAAACATTACACAAATACAAACAACTAAACTCAGACAAAAATGACTTCAATTGCTATTTTCGGTACCTCAGGCGCTTTAGGTAAACCAGTTTTAGAGGCATTGACTTCCTCTTTAGTGGCAGGCAAGGTGTCCTACCCCATCAAGGCTGTCACCACCAAGGACAAATCCAAAGAATCCACCGATAAGATCAAATACATTCAAGGGGACATCTTGACGGGGGCTGACAAATTGGCAGAAACCTTGAAAGGCACTGATGTTCTTGTTTCTTTGGTGACTTCAGAGGGGAAGCTTCTCAAGGGAGTTGAACAAATAGTAAAGGCAGTGAAGCCAAAGATATATATTCCTTCGGAGTTTGGAACCGACTACCTTTCAATACCAAAAGTCCTCAATCACCCTATCGTTGACGTGAAGCGCGACCACGCTGAAGCCACTGAGAAGGCTGGGATCAAAACTGTTAGAATCTTCACCAGCTATTTCAGAATCCCTCCAGCATTCTTGTACGCATTTACTAAACATGTTGGAATTGACCAAGAATCCAAGACTGTCACTTACACTGATAACGACACTATTTTGTTCTCCACCGGTGAAGATATTGGAAAAGTGGTCAGTATTGTTGCTACTACTGACCCTTCGAAGGTCCAAGATTACTACGGCGTATACTCCTCCACAAAGTCTGTCAAAGAGTTTGTTAAAGACTTGGAAAAAGAGCAAGGTGTTACTTACAAGACCGAAACCAAACATTCGGAAGAGCTCCTCAAGGCAGTATCTGGTGACAATTTCATTGAGTTCTTATTTGCTCTGTTCTCCACCGGAAACTCCAAAAGAGATGATAGAGAAGTTGTCAACCCAGGCGAGTCATTATTCAAGTGGGGAACTTGGTAAGTACTTTTATAGGATAATTTACATGTCTACCTTTTGGTTGCAATGAAACCTCTCTCAATCGGGCTGCAAAAAACGAAGATACAACCCAAGAAAAAGAAAAGCTTCAAAGGGTCGTGTACCACGTCAAGCCATCGGCGGTACAGATTGATAGTATCTCTTGGCAGCAGACATCGGTCACATATGACCTTTTGCAGTAGCTGGGCCATAGATCCACTCCACAATGCAACCCCAGGCACTAGGCCGGTCAGTTTAACAACCACAACCACATTAGCACTGATTCAAGGATTTAAGTTTCGCAAGTGGCGCCATTGCAGGGTGCATCCATGGTGCCACCGCCAATCCCACGGCGTGCACCACCATGCCGGGCACTAGTAGTGTCTGAGAAAAACCGGTCGACTTTTAAAATCCGAGAAGGGCCCGGTGCACTCCGGCCCAAAATCCGAGAAGATCCTTTTGTTTGCAACGACAAGGAGTCCAGCAAACAAGACGGATGGCAGGTTTGTTGATGCTTCAGCCTTATGGGCGGTCAGTTCTGGAATCTGGGGCACAGACTGTGACTACGGCCAGGGTGCTATTCGAAAAACTATCAGGCTGGGCTCAAATGGCGCGGCGGTCTTGCAGAAAAAGAAACAGGAAAAGTCGCCCCATTCGCTTACATGATCGGAACCAAAAATCGGATGATTTGCAGATGGCTTGATAGTAAAATTTATATATAAAACAAAATGACCCAAAAACATCACTATTGATACGTATAACACAAACACAAACACAAACAGGTTCCAACACTTTTTGGCACTCACTTCGTTAAAAAACACATAATTATTTGCAATGACATTAGAAGTGCTCCCTATAATAGACAACACAGACGTAATTCCCAGCCTGCACGAAAATAATCATAGACCTACGCTCAATGGGTTAATTGTGGACAAGTACCAGTTTATCAAAAAAATCGGTGCAGGAACCTACGGGTTGATCTACTTGGTCAAAGACTTGCCCACGGGACAATACCGGGCTGCAAAGATAACTTTGAAGAATAATCAGATGATCAACCAAAATGACATCGAGGAGCATAAAGTGATTGTTCAAAACAAGATTACGTTCGAGCTCACATGCAATCCCAATTTACAACTTAAAGAGTTGAACTTCGACGTGGTGAAAGAGTCCACCGTCGACTATCTCCGAGAAATCTCCATCCACTTGAAGTGCCACCGTCACCCCAACGTCGTCACCATACATAATGTGTATTCCTTCAACATTGGAATTATAACGGTGATGGACTTCTACAGTCAGGGAGATCTTTTCAAAAACATTGTTGATAAGAGAATCTTCAGCAAGACTAACCCTTTGATGATGAAAAACTGCATACTACAAATCGTCAATGTCATCAACTATCTTCATTCCAAAAATATTTACCACTGTGATTTGAAGCCTGAAAATATAATGATACACTACAATCCCAGCTACAGAAGACCTTCCAACACCGACAGAATTATCGACTATAACGAATTGACGATTGGTCTCATTGACTTTGGCTTGAGCATGGAAAACAACCTTATTTGTTGCAATAGTTGCAGAGGTTCGTCTTTTTATATGTCACCAGAAAGACTCGTCAACTACACCAAGAATGATTACACCAAAAACCACTTCGACTTGTCAGTCTACAAGACCAAAATGGACAAGAACGGGCTGCCCATGTTGTACTTTCCTACTTTGAAAGGTGATATATGGTCCATTGGGGTGCTTTTGATCAATATTACTTGTGCCAGAAATCCCTGGCCTAATAGTTCTATTGTTCCCAATAACAACGATGTATTCCAAACTTACTTTCACGAAGATACCACCGTCTTGAAGCAAATATTGCCTATAAGTTCCGAGTTCAATTGCTTGTTGAATAAGATTTTCAAATTGGACCCCAATGAAAGAGTCGAATTGGATACCTTGTTCAATGATGTGGTTAACGTGGATTTCTATAACGACCTGCTCCTCACCCCACCCGAAAGCCCAAAGTTCAAGTACCAGCAGTGAGGAAAACCAGGCAACTATACCAAAGTTTATCACCGAATCCGAGTTTTACTTTGGATATAATATTACTGAATAATGATAATGAATAATGATTGACCGATGCATTTGTTCTCACCACCTCTTCGTTTTTTTTAGCTCTTTTTTTTTCTTCACATCTTTAGACCTGGTGTTGTGCAGAGACCTGAAGCTGAATGATGTCAGCTTCTGCAAGAAAACTTACGACACCGATGAAACCAAACGGTAGACCCAAACAATGACTCAAAATGACTCAGAAGAAGAAGTCATCTCACGGGATCATGCGAAAACTGTAAATCCTCATCTAATGTGTAATGACCTCACATGTAACACACAAAAACCACCGAGAATCCAGGTTAGATTTGCTGGTTACGAACGACACTACAAAAATGTGCAACCCAACCGATTTTTTCTGTATACAGTGGCATCTACTACTAAAAATCAAATGATGCCGGGTTTTTTCAATTTCCAGGATCTACCACTATAAAACTCTTCCACCACTCCCGTTTTTTTGTTGTTGAAATAATCTTGTGTCTACTTTTCCAAAAAGTGGCAGTTATTTCTTCGTTTTCCCCAAAATTATTGCTCTGACTCGGTTGCAGACCAATACTATCTTCAATTACCCCTTCAAGGTGCTTACACACAAGAGAAGCTTAACGAGCTCTGCTTACAAAATGGGTAGAGAGAATATTTTGAACTATCAATTGCAACACGATCATGAGACGGATCTCCCGCCGATCATGAAACAGGTCACCAAAGAGTTGAAGGTTATCCCCAAGACTAGCCATTTCCCATTTACCTTATCCAAGGACTCCACGATAGATGATTTTTTGAACAACAACAAATATTACGTCAATTCTATAAACCACCATCACCATGAGGTGTTTGAGATGAACGGCCAAGGCCAGAAGCCCCACACTTTGTGGATTGGGTGCAGCGACTCAAGAGCTGGCGAAGGGTGCTTATCTACGTTACCAGGTGAGGTCTTTACTCACCGGAATATTGGAAATATAATCAATGCCAGTGACATTTCGTCTCAGGGGGTGATTCAATTCGCTGTAGATGTGTTGAAAGTCAAGAAAATCATTGTGTGTGGCCACACTGATTGTGGGGGTGTTTGGGCTTCCATGTCCAACAAGAAAATCGGTGGGGTGTTAGATTTGTGGTTGAACCCCATCAGACACATTCGTGCTACGAATTTGAAGTTGTTGAGTCAGATAGAAGATCCAAAGTTGAAGGCCAAGAAGTTGAGTGAGCTCAATGTCGTGTCTTCAGTTATGGCGTTGAAAAGGCATCCTTCAGCCTCGATGGCTTTGAAGAATAAAGAAATCGAAGTCTGGGGTTTGATGTACGATGTGGGTACTGGATACTTATCGGAACTCGAGATCCCTGACGACGAATTCGAAGATTTGTTCCATGTACATGACGATGATGAGCTTGTTCATTAAGTGATCGATATAAGGGGGCAAATGCCCCATCTGTTATGACAAATATAGAAGTGGAAAAAATTAGACCTTTAGGTAGATGCTAGCGATATAGAGTACACAGCGCTAATTTATGATATTTATACATCCAAACGAAATCTTATATTCTATACGAGACTAACCATTTAACCGTGATTCCTTTAAGTGGTTGACCAGTTCAAACCATAACTGGTACCGTTTTCATGTTGATGTCTTTCGATAATTTCCAACACTTCTTCAGCGGTTTCAGCGACGTTCAACAAAGCTCTTTGCTTCTTGGCAATGAAACCAGCTTCAATACTCTCGTCTATGAACTTCAAGAAGGTGTTGTAGAACCCGTTGATGTTCAACAAAACAATAGGCTTTTTGTGGATACCCAATTGGTACCATGTGGTAACTTCCAATAACTCTTCGAAAGTACCGTATCCACCAGGCATGGCCACGAAACCATCAGCTTCTTCACCCATCATTCTTTTTCTGGTGTGCATATCTTTGACCATGGTGGTTTTACCGTAAGCCTTGGAGTCAGGCAAGGGGCTTGCTCCTTGGTGATTATCGACACTTTCCTTCAACTTTTTGTTGACAGTATCGGAGTCAGTACGTTCTTTGGAGATCAAAGCTTCGGGGATGATACCGTGAACGTACCCGCCGTTGGAAGCACATCCGTTAGCAATTTGACCCATAACCCCGGTAGATCCACCACCGTAAACCAAACCAATCTTCGAAGTAGCTAACAATTCACCGAACTTGAATGCGACGTCCCCGTATTTAGGATCATTACCGAACGATGATCCGCAAAAGACACATAACTTCTTTGTAACTTGTATATCACTGACGTCTACCATTATTATTTTTCTTTGATTCTTTTCTTCCTTTCGGTTGCTTTTAGAAACTACAGATGGATGGAGTTTTGATTCGAATTTATAGTTTTTAGAAGTGACTAAAAGAGGTTAGGTTGTTGTCGCATTCCCACGGAGAATCCGTAGACCTTTTATCGGGGTCACGTGACACGAGCGTTTTTGGAGCAGTTTGGGCTCCGGTGGTCGCTGGCGGTGATGATTGGCAGATTAGGTGGTTGTATGTTGCTCGTAGGGAGAACAATATGAAAGTTTCCGAAGGAACTTGAAAGTTGACGCCGGTCGGGATGCCTTTGGTAGGGAATAGCGTAGGAAATGTCGATGGGATGGGTTCATCGTCATATTTCACTAACAAGAGTAAGAAGAGAAGACCAAAAATACTACGACCACAAAAGACCACCTCCATAAAATCACCGCCATAATAGCTTCATGACTTCCTTACACCAACCCATCTGCTTCGAAGAAGTGCCGGAGTAAGATGAGCAAGGGCAAGTGAATAAGAACAAGCTCATAACGAGTGAAAAATTGCTGGTGTTGGCCATCGCAGTTCTGGTGTCGTCATGTCATCTGTGCACGACACGCAGGAGGAGGATCCAACACTCATTACATAAGCAACAGCCCCTTGCACCAGCGACTGCTGCACCACCGCCCCCAATTCGCTTACATAAGCATATTACCAGTAGGGACGGCTCGCCCAAGATTGGCGACAGGGTGCGTTTTTCGGAGCATTTCCAGGTGCATAATATAATTTGACATGTACTGTAACTTATTCTACACCTTAAAATTGAACAGGGACCTTTCCCCTTTGGTCTGCGCTTGTGTGCCAGGAACCGAGCATCTGTGATAGACGATGTGTAGCTTGGCCCACCAGAAGTTATAGACCCAAGGGCCAGTTTCTTTTTGGTAGATGATCCGAAAATTGCTTTTGTATACTTTCTTTTGCAGCACATACAGGAAATTATAAACAAAAAACGTTCAAGACATCATCTATTTTGATACCCCAACGAAGAATTCTTCGAGACGTGAAAACTATAAATACCTGAGATTCCCCGTATTTTTAGCTAAAACTCTCTAGTAAACCCAAAAAAACTACTTCGTATTAAATGACTATCGACAACGCCGCTCCCCAATCTGTAATCAACACCGCTGTCGGTTCGGTGCCAGTTCCCTTTCCTACGTTGCCTGCCTTCAACATCATGGACTTGTTCAAGTTGAGTGGCAAGTCTGCCATCATCACCGGCGGTGCCAGAGGCATAGGAAATGTTATTGGAGAGGCATATTTGCAAGCGGACTTGAGCAAATTGGCCATCATCGACTATTCACCCCACGAGGAAAACGTCGATAGATTGAAGGCTACGTACCCCAAAGCACAGATCGAGTTCTACAGATGCGACGTCAGAAAGTCGGAGCAGGTCAGACAAGTGATCGACGCCATTCACCAAAGTTTCGGAGTCATTGACATCTTCGTGGCCAATGCTGGTATTCCTTGGGTCAGCGGTGATATGGTGGACGCCGACAACGACGAAGAGTGGCTCAATGTGATGGACATCGACCTCAACGGTGTGTACTACTGTGCCAAGAACATCGGGCGGATCTTCAGAGCCCAGAAGAAGGGAAGCTTGATTTTCACTGCCTCGATGTCTGGGCACATCGTCAACGTGCCCAACTACCAAGCCCCATACAACGCCGCCAAGGCCGCCGTGTTGCACTTGGCCAAGTCGTTGTCGGTGGAATGGATCGATTTTGCCAGAGTCAACACCATTTCCCCTGGATACATGGCCACCGAGATCTCGGACTTCGTGCCTCGGGATATCAGGACCCACTGGTGCCAGTTGATTCCTAAGGGAAGAGAAGGTATGCCGCAAGAATTGGCCGGGGCCTACTTGTACTTGGCCAGTGATGCCGCCAGCTACACCACGGGTGCCGACATCAGGGTCGACGGTGGGTACACCGCCCCATAGAATTTTGATTCATAGATAATAGACTTGTTACCCCAGATATTAAATCCGTAGTTTTTTTTTCTCAACCCGGTGTCGTGAGCAGTACCGCCAGAGCCGCCCGCAGCCCCGGGGCCGCTTCGGGAGCACACGGTTCGCGCACGACGCAGATTAAACCAATGAAATTGACACAATTAGACATTACGAGCAAATGATAAATTTTCAACCCTTGCCAAAACTTTTCTAAACAAACTAACTAACGAGAAAATGATTAGTAGTAAATTGATTCCAAGAATCAGGGCTAGCGGGGTGTCATCATCTGCTGTCACCACCAGATTCTTCTCTCAAACTGCTGCCAAGTTACAAACCATCGGGGACATCAAAGGAACCGATGTCAACAGCGCCAAATATTTGGGCAAAAAGTACCATGTTATCGATCATGAATATGATTGCGTGGTTGTGGGAGCTGGAGGTGCCGGGTTAAGAGCTGCCTTCGGGTTGGCAGAAGCTGGGTTCAAAACTGCCTGTATTTCCAAGTTATTCCCTACCAGAAGTCACACGGTTGCCGCCCAAGGTGGTATCAATGCTGCTTTAGGGAACATGCACAAGGATGACTGGCATTGGCACATGTATGATACCGTCAAGGGATCCGATTGGTTGGGGGACCAAGACGCCATTCATTACATGACCAAGGAAGCCCCAGCTTCTATTTATGAATTAGAAAACTATGGGGTTCCTTTCTCCAGAAATGACGAAGGTAGAATCTACCAAAGAGCTTTTGGAGGTCAATCCAAAGAGTACGGTAAAGGTGGTCAAGCCTACAGAACCTGTGCTGTCGCTGATAGAACTGGTCATGCTTTATTGCACTCCTTGTACGGTCAATCCTTAAGACACGACACCCATTTCTTCATTGAATTCTTTGCTATGGATTTATTGATGCAAGACGGTGAGTGTGTGGGGGTTATGGCTTACAATCAAGAAGATGGTACTTTGCACAGATTCAGAAGTCACAAGACCATCATGGCCACTGGTGGATATGGGAGAACCTACTTCTCTTGTACCTCGGCCCATACTTGTACTGGTGATGGATATGCCATGGTTGCCAGAGCCGGTTTACCATTGGAAGATTTGGAATTCGTTCAATTCCATCCTTCTGGGATCTACGGATCTGGTTGTTTGATCACCGAGGGTGCCAGAGGTGAAGGTGGATTCTTGGTCAACAGTGAAGGTGAAAGATTCATGGAACGTTACGCTCCAAGTGCCAAGGATTTGGCTTCTAGAGATGTTGTCTCCAGAGCCATCACTATGGAAATCAACGAAGGTAGAGGTGTTGGTCCAGAAAAGGACCACATGTACTTGCAATTGAGTCACATTCCAGCCTCGGTTTTAAAAGAAAGATTACCAGGTATTTCTGAAACGGCCCACATTTTCGCCGGTGTCGATGTCACCAAAGAACCAATTCCAATTTTACCAACTGTGCATTACAATATGGGAGGTATTCCAACTAAATGGACTGGTGAAGCTTTGAAAAAGAACGAAAAGGGTGAGGATGAAGTTGTTCCAGGTTTGTTCGCCTGTGGGGAAGTGGCATGTGCTTCCGTTCACGGTGCTAACAGATTAGGTGCTAACTCCTTATTGGATTTGGTTGTTTTCGGTAGAGCCGTGGCCCACACCATCACCGACCAGTTGACTCCAAACACTCCATTGAAGGCAGCACCAAAGGACATTGGTATTGAAAGTATTGAAAACTTGGACAAATTAAGAAACGCTAACGGTACTACATCCACCGCCGATATCAGATTGGCCATGCAAAAAACTATGCAAAAGGGATGTGCTGTTTTCAGAACCCAGGAAACCTTGGACAAGTGTGTTGAAGAAATCACCGAGATCGACAAATCTTTCGCCAACGTCAAGACTTCCGACAGATCCATGATCTGGAACTCGGACTTAGTCGAAACCTTGGAATTGCAAAATCTTTTGACTTGTGCCACCCAAACCGCACACTCTGCTGCCGCCAGACCTGAAAGTAGAGGTGCTCATGCCAGAGATGACTACCCAAACAGAGATGACGAAAACTGGAGAAAACACACTTTGTCGTACCAAACCAACGTTGGTGACAAAGTGAGATTAGATTACAGAGATGTCATCAGAACCACATTAGATGAAAACGACTGTAAACCGGTGCCACCAGCCGTGAGAGTCTACTAGTCGTAGAGTCACACCCTCAGGCTGACTGGCCATGTGGAGTATTTATTCAGTACATATTTAACCCAATATAAGGATCAAGTTGAAAAAATAACCGGTGCCATCACTGGTGGGTCATGGCAAAAGGGCGAGCCGCACCAATTTTAGCGGGGCTCCCTGCGACGCCCCCACTACGTTGAAAAGATCCCGGCATATTGTTACCGAAGCAATCTACGAAAACTATAAATACCGACAAATGCCCTTTTCGTGCACATTGTTTTAGAATCTGTCGAAGCGACAAGCGTTATTTAAAAAAGCATCAATCAAACCACATCACAATGTCGTACCAAAGTATTGTCAACCCAAAGTTGGGACACTTGCCCACCAAACAGCCAACCCCAGCACCGCACGTCTTGGACTTATTCTCGTTGAAGGGCAAAGTGGCCAGTGTTACGGGATCCAGTGGAGGAATTGGATACGCGGTGGCGGAGGCTTACGCCCAGGCAGGTGCCGACGTTGCCATCTGGTACAACTCCAAGCCGGCAGACGACAAGGCCAAGGCCCTTGGTGAAAAGTACGGGGTAAAGTGTCTTGCCTACAAGTGCAATATTTCAGACTACAAGAGCGTCGAAACCACCATCGACACCATCGAAAAGGACTTCGGCACCATCGACATTTTCGTGGCCAACGCCGGTGTTCCCTGGACCGTGGGGGAGATGATCCACGCAGAAGACCACAATGAGTGGGATAAAGTGATCAACTTGGATTTCACAGGGGTGTACTACTGTGCCAAAAAGGTGGGTCAAATCTTTGAAAAAAAGGGCAAAGGGTCGTTGATTTTGACGGCTTCGATGTCGGGACACGTCGTCAACTTCCCCCAGAGACAGACTCCTTACAATGCCGCCAAGGCTGCCGTGGTCCACTTGGGTAAGTCTTTAGCAGTGGAATGGTCTCACTTCGCCAGGGTCAATTCTATCAGTCCGGGGTACATTGAAACAGATATCGTGGAGTTTGTGGACCCCGAACAAAAGGCCATGTGGCACAAGATGACGCCTTTGGGCAGAGAAGGTACCACCCAAGAATTGGTGGGGGCCTACTTGTACTTGGCCAGTGATGCCAGTTCGTTCACCACCGGGTCCGACATCATTGTCGACGGGGGCTACTGTGCTCCATGAACGGTCTCCATGCGTGTTTAGTTTCTATAGAATGAATGAAGATTAGAGTAGCAACGCCGTAGGTTGGGGCACCATGGGCACTGGCACCGGCCAAGAAAGGGCACCATCGTGCCCCAACCAATCGTTGCGATATTCAGTTTCTTCCACCCGAACCAAAAAAACCAGTTTCTACAACATGAATCATGACGACGATCTAACTGCCAGCCATTGGGACGATGTAATATCTCCCAACGTGCAATCACAGTACGGAGTATTGGGGCTGACGTATGGGTTCGAGGGTCTTGGCGTAGATGATAGCAAGGGGGACGAACAAGACGAGGACGAGGAGGAAGATAACGACGACCATAACGACAATGACAACCACAACCACAACGGCCACAATTTAGACCACCAAGACGCCGAAGACGGTGAAGATCACAAAGATGCGGAAAACGAAGCACACGACAGCGTAGGGACAGGCTACCAATCGTACAATTCGTACCAGGCTTATTCCTCCAACTCATATGACGTAGCCAAATCCGAACTAGACCAATTGCACGAACTCAAGAAAGAAGAACGGAACGAAACGCGGACGAAGTTGATGGAGAAATTGGCCAGTGCCGACGATTTTGATTCTCTTGAACGGTCCATTAGTTCCCCTGTGAAAATAGGTGGGCTGGATGTGTTGTTTAACGATACGAATTCTCCTGTGAAGTTCAAGGAGCTTTTGAGTGACGCCACTAGTGGTACAAAAGGGGCCAAGAACTCCGACAAGAAGTTCAAGAGGCCCAGGAAGTTCACTCCTGGGAAGAACGCCAAGCACTTGGGAGGTGATTTGGGGCCGTTGAGCCAGATGAAGGGTGATGAAATTAAAGAGACCACCGTGAAGGAAGATATTGTACGGGAGACAGAGGGTCCTTTGTACGATATACCTGCGGCAAAGGAAGGAAGTGGGCTTGGTGGCCGAGCTGTCCAAGCTGGAATTGGGGCTGGGCCAAACCTCAAAAGGGATGAAACTAAGGAAGAAAGTGGAAGTCCGAAGCAACCACAAACACAACCGCAAAGCCACACTCGACCTTTCGATATCACGGTGAGCGATCCCAAGAAGGTGGGAGATATTACCAACGCCCATATCGTTTATTCTATCACCACCAAAATCAAAGCACAAGTTCCTGGCGTTAGTATAGGACAAACTTTCCTGGTCACTAGACGATACAAAGATTTCCGGTGGATCTACCATCAACTACAAAATAACCACTTGGGAAGAATTGTACCACCTCCCCCATCCAAACAAACATACATTGGGAGGTTCAACGAAAGCTTTATTGAAAATAGACGGTTATCGTTGGAAAAGATGCTCAATAAGATCTCCGAGCTACCATTCAACCAAGACCCAGATTTCTTGATGTTCTTGACAAGCACCGACTTTGCTGAAGAGAGCAAGGAAAGGGAAAGAATAAGTGGTAGCAAAGCATCGCTACAAAATAACGATTCTTTGGATACTTCAAGCGTTGGCACTTTGGCTGATACCAGTTCCAACCAATCGGGGTTTATTTCATCGATATTTTCCATTCCTACAAAAGTGGAAGAACCCGATCAATTTTTCAGCGAAAAGAGACAGTATATCGAAGCATTGGAAGCCAACTTGAAAAACTTTTATCTGTCTATCGAGGTTATCATCAACCAAAGAATAGACATCATCACTGTCATCGAACAAATTACCATGGCACTTGCAGAATTGTCGGATCTAGAGATCTCCAAGGCCACCACCAGCCTTCTAGATGGGTTTCGTGACATTCAAGTGAAGGTCAAAGAATCACTCGATCGGGTAAACTTGCAAGATCATTTGACTCTCGGGTTTACCATTGAGGAGTACTTGAGATTGATCGGATCTATAAAGTACACTTTGGACCAAAGAATCAAGTTATACACCACATTCCAAAATTTCGAGGCCGATTTGAACAAGAAGAAGCAACAATTGAACAAGTACAAGCTCAAGAACCAGGGGGACAAGATCGGCCAATTGACCTTTGAAGTCGAAAAGTTGTCCAGCAAAACCGAGGTCGCTTCCAATAGTTTTGAGACTATTAGCAAAGTTATACATGAAGAGTTGGAGAAGTTCGAGGTAGAAAAGATCGATGATTTCAGAAACAGTGTGGAGATCTACATAGAGAGTAGTATCGAGAGTCAAAAGGAAAGCATTGAGTTGTGGGAGACGTTCTACGAAAGAGCGTTGAAATGAGCTTGAAGTGTGCTGAAACAGTTTACTCGAAGAAATGACGATATCAAGAAGGAAGCCAGGCAAAAGTGAACCAAAAGTGGATATTCACATTGTTACAAAGGGGCCAGTTCAATGGTTTGGTCTGGAGTTGAAAAATTCTAAAGTTAAACAATTCACATGTTTGCAAAGGCTAATTTGTGTCGAACAGAGACTTCTTAAAAGGACCGGATGTACCTGGTCAAAGTAGCCGGTGGTATCCGGTGGTGAAAGTCGGGTTCCTTGTCAGTGGGATGAAGTTGAATGTTGCAGCGGTCTGAAACAATTTTTAGGCCAATTAGAGTAGTTCCGGTTCTTCTAGATGTCTTGCCTAGAGGTGTAGATTTTGCAGTAATGAATTTCTAGTGTTTCTAGCCGTATGTATTTTGTGCGAGCTCTGTATTTTGTGCGGGCTCTCGGTCCCCCGCGGATTGGAGCCAACGGTAAAATAGTGCGGCTCAAGGATCAAAAATACTCAATTTGACATGGACCAAGTCTCTATAAACCCCACGAAATTGTCGGTGTTGTCGATCCCTCGGGACAAGTACTGGCTCTTCAAAAGTGCCATATTGGAGTTTCTTCACCAATTGGTCGAAATTGCCACAGAAAGCGACAGCGACGACGACCTGGCCAGAGGTGCTACCGTGGACCACAAAGGGTCAATTCTGTCACAAAACTCGTACGCCAGGCACCGGCCCAATGGCAGTGTGGGGTCGGGGAGCAGTTTCTTCGACAAGGAGATAGATAACAGAGTCAGCTCAGGCCAGCTGGGGAAGGCCATGGCCCCCACCGAAGCCACAGCGATAAGAAGCGGGTCCAACAGTGGTAGAGGCACAAGTGTCAGCAGCGATGCCAGCAACATCACGGGCGACGAGTTCTTCCACATAGCGTTCACTCCTGGGGAGTGCACTATAATCATATCTTCTCACAACCTCCCGCTTTTCCGGGAAGCCCTTGAGCTCACCGACAAACTCCAGTACGATATCCAGCTTCTTCCCCAGACGTACGTGGGGCTTCATATAGACAGTGGAAGCAACAACCACACGCGGATCCTACTGTTGACCAAGCCGTTGGCAGATAACAACATCTCGTTGTTCTTTCTTTCCACCCATTTTGGTGATATTGTGTTGATCCCGCTGAATATGGAGGAAAAGGTTATTGGGATCTTGACCCATAATAAGTTTCAGTTCAACGATTTGAGTGGAAGTTACATCAAAGACACGGGGACGTTTGGTCCAGAGTATTCCGAGCCAAGCCTGAGTGTTCCAGTGCTGGACCCGGGCCCAAACTACTACGATAAGGCATTACAAACCAAGGTTTTCAAAATGTTCGAATCGTACGGTATCCACCCATACGTAGACAAACAAGTGTGCTTGTTGCTCACCGGGGCGAGGTCGAGTGAAGTGAACACCACAATCCTTAAGACCGCCTCGACCATTGCAGCGAACAAGGTTCCAGATTACTTTGCTATCACTCGAACATCTTCCAATGAGCTATCATTGCTACTTCCGAGCTCAAGACGAATTAGGTCTCAGCTAGGGTTTGAGTCAAAATTCTTGATTGGGTCTGCCCAGGACATTATAAACCCCGTGACCATCGACTTGACCAAGCTACCCATCGATTCTACGGGGATCGTGGCTGGGTTGACCAGCAAAATCATTGAGGACTTGGAGTTGGTGGATTATTCTTTTGAGTTGAACTACTTGTCAATGGCAAGGTCTGCCATTTTGATGATCCCGCTGGAGAACGTGGATATGGTGAGTAAGGTTCTAGAGGGGTTGTGAGAAATGTCATTTTGTGCTTTCGAGCAGGCTCTTTCTTTTATCCTGTTCTTTTGAGGAGGGTTTTTGCACCTTGTTCTTTCGAGTTTTTCATCTTGTTCTTCACTTGACGAGCTGTGGTACAAAAAATTGATATTCGCCCGTGCCTAATCTCACAAACCAGCCACTAGCCAAGGCGTTCTCAGATCACCTCAAGCTACACCTGACATGAACGAAACACACTGTATGGCCAGACGCCTGTTAAGCAGAAGAGGTAGAACAGGAAAGTCGTGCGCGCCCAAAACCCAATCACCATACCCGATTAGGCAATATATAAACACCCTGTCATGGCTTTTGAAGCAACCCCAGGTACGACGTAGAAGTATTTAACACCACAAATACCTTTCAAACCACTCAAAGAGAATCTTGCATCTTCTAAAGAACAAAATCCAAGTCATAGTCCAGACCACAAACCTGATTGTAAACTCACCAAACTCATCAAACTCATCGAACTCATAAAATCCATCTCGACGAAACTACAATGGATGAAACCTTCAATCTCAAAGAAGCGTTGAAACACATAGATTCCCTTCACTTCCAAATAAACTTCAAGTTCAAAATCATCGAGTGCAAACTCGCCAAAAAAGAGAGTCCGTTGAACTTGTTGGTGTATTTGAGTTTCTTAATATATTTTGTCAGATTTATATAGCAGACGGTAGAGAAGAAAAGACAAACTGCACCACAATAGAAGGTGTCGGAATAAGAGACCAAAGCCGGTCACAATCGCTCAGGCCTGAGCGAACAACATTGAGGAAAAGGGCTATGGATAGAGCGTTCGGCCGGAGCCACTCCACTTTGAAAACAAGAAAGGGCACTGTGAACGAAATGGCACAGCAAAAGGACCAAACGGCCACCGAGCTGTGATGGGTCATGACAGCAAAATTAAAAGGGAGACTAACCCATGTTCACAGACTTCAGGTACTCGTCGTCCTCCTGAAAGTACGGGTGGATCAACGCCCGTTTGGCACTGATTCTCCCACTAGGATCATAATTCAACAACTGGATCAACAAGTCGATCCCGTCTGCGTCCAAACTAGGTACGTAGTCTTCCAAGTTCTTTCTGGACCACTTAGGAAACGTTGGTTTGAAATCAGGCAAGTATTGAACTTCGGGCCAGATTTCAACATTCGGAGTACCCAAGATCCTGAAGATCCTAAAGATCTCATCGATTTCCGAGTCTCCTGGGAATAATGGTTTCCTATTGCACATTTCGGCAAATATACACCCAACACTCCACATATCCACACCCGTACTGTACTGCTTTCCCCCAAGTAAGATTTCTGGCGCTCTGTACCATAAAGTCACCACTTCGTGGGTGTACGCTCTTAATGGCACCCCAAAAGCTCTGGCAAGACCAAAGTCCGCCAACTTCAAGTTCCCTTCCTTATCGATCAACAAGTTCTGGGGCTTCAAGTCCCGATGCAACACTCTGTGGGCATGGCAATGTTTGATCCCTTTCACAAGTTGGTTCATGAATCTTTTGATCATATCGCTTCCTAAACCGACCCCTTGCGGGATACTCTCCATGTACCTTTTCAAATCCAAGTCTAGAAACTCAAACACAAGGTAGAGCTTGTGGGAGTCGCTATGGATAATGTCATAAAGCCTGACGATATTATCATCTTTCATTTCTTTAAGCAAAGAAATTTCCCTGATGGCCGTGGAGGGGACCCCTTCATCTTCACTTTCCAACCTGATTTTCTTCAAAGCAACAACCCGGTTGTTGTGTCTAATGTCGAGGGCTTTGTACACGACCCCGTATGTTCCTTCACCCACCTTTTCTTGACGCTGGTAGTCTGATAATTCGACCATGTTGATAAGTTGATCTAAACAAATTTGTTTGTTTACGCGTCGAAAACGACACTACGGCAGACTCGTGCGAGAGATGGGGCGAAAAACACAAAATTAGCGAGAATGAAAGCCTGGAGTGTCCAGAGGACACAGAGTAGTTCGTCACTTGTATTAAGGGTCGTTTCTATGGTTACGAAGACTAGTACATTAGAGGGGTGGGTAACAAGGAAGTGAAAAATGACATGCGTGGTAGTGTGGGTGTCAGGGAGGGAGAATAATTGGCGTGATTGTAGCAAGAGAAGTGTCGACATGCAATCCCAGTTGACACCTTTTTTGCAGATGGCGCTTTCTGCTAGTTTATAGCTTTGGCAGGTCTGCGTTTCGCAGGTTTCTGGCAGGTTTCTGGCTGGCTAGTTTCCTAAAGCAGCCTCACACAACTTGATCTCCCGTCCCCATTCACTGTTCAAGATCTGTTTGCCGGTGATTCTCCTGGCCGGCTTTGGATCCAATATAGAGTAGATCACATTCCTGCACCGAGCCCGTTTCAAACTCTCTATTGGCTCGTACCCAGTGGAGTTCTTCCTCTTGGTCAAATATTCTCTGAAAAACTCGTCTTTTTCTGGATCAGCTATGGACCACAATTGTCTACCAGTTCTCATGGCCATATATATCACCCCACAACTCCATATGTCCACACACCTGGAGTCGAATTGCTGGGTCGTGAACTCTTCAGGCGCTATGTAAGGTGATGACCCGCAAATTCCTTCACTTAACTGTACTGTGTTTTCCCAAGCCATTTTGAAACACTCAGAATTCCCGAAGTCCGTGATCTTCAACACCCCGTTTTGGGTCAATAGAAGATTCTCCGGCTTCAAATCTCGATGACTTACCCCCATATCATGCATGTAGTTGACACCTTTGATTAGCTGTTTAAAGAAACAATCGGCTTCGGCATACTCCAACTTGCCGCTGGCAATGATCAAGGTATAAAGGTCACCTCCACTGCAAAACTCCATCACCTCAACATAATCACCTTTGGCGTCTTTCAATAGGTCTAACGTATCGATGATATTGATGTTTTTCAACGATGAGGAAATACAGAACTCAGATGTCAATCTCCTATTGAACTTCTTCTCCAGTTCATTCTGTCTTTTTTTGAACTCCTTGACGGCGTACAACATCTCTTCGCTGCCATCCTGCGATGTCAATCTTTTATGCGACACTCTGACCGTCCCAAAGGACCCTTTACCGATAACCTCTTGGCACCTGCCGTACTTTTCTACAAACGACTGGTCGATTGTGCTGGAGGTGGTTTGGGTGTCCTGGAAGTTTTTCACCTGGTTGACGAGTCCCGCAAATAACGTAGGAGGCTGACGGTCCGGAGGAGTTACAGCAACTGGCTGGTCTCCTCCTAGTATATTGGGCACCGCCAGTTTTGCCTCATCCCTTAGCTTCTTGGCGCCCAAGAGGTCTTTCAACATATTACTCAACTTCTCCTGCCTCTTGGCAGACTTCAAATTGTGCTCATGGCTGCCGTCTTTCAATAGGAACCGTGGCTTGTTTACAACGCTGTTCGATCTCGATAACGGAGGAGAACTGAGCCTGGAAGTAGACCCACTGCTATTCTTTGGCTTGACGCCAGGCTTTTGGGAAGACGTGGTGGAGCTGGAAACCGCATCGTGGGGCTCAAGCTTTTCGTTGATGTTCTCCAAAGCTAATCTATGTGTATCGACTAGGTTCGGACTGGACTGATTGGGGGAATTATTGCTTGAGCTATGCATGGATTGGTTTAACGACTGAGCCACCGAATGACTGGAAGCAATAGGGCTCAAAGTACCTTCTTCTCGAGGAGATTTCGTCGCTGCCACAGGGGTGGGGCTAACCAGTTTGACATCGTCTTTGTTTCTGCCCTTGTCCAACTTTTCTCGATCCATCAGTGTCAAATTTGACAGAGACAAGTTGAACAACTTGCCCAATTTCGAAAGCTTCTTCTCACTCATGACACCGGGACCTACCTAGATAGGACTTTATACTCTTTCAACAGGTTACAAAAACCGTTCTTTGCAAGTATTTATAAGAATTTGGGATGCTTGGAAGAGTTGTAAATGAGTTGGCAAAAATGTAAATTTTTAAAATCCCTCAGGCCTTTTCTACGCACTATTTAATGGTGGTTTTTTCGCTGCTTTCATTTTTTCCCTCTTCGTTTAGCCCTAACCACCATAGCAATTGTACAATAAAGGTGCAATTGTCATGTTGACAGAGTTCTTTCGTCCATTTTACACCTTTGTGTTGGTGCCCGTGTGGTACGGGGTTTCTGTGGTGCGGGTCGCCGCCGGCTTGCCACTAATACCCGTGTATTATGTGTTGGACATTGACAAGTTCAGTGGAGATTTGGTCATCGACTTCGCAGTGCACATGATGCAGTATTTGATCGTGAGTGTGATATTTGGCGGTATCAGCGGGTGGCTATTGAGCAGGGTGTTGATTGTGGTAAGCAAAATCACCACAGAAGGCAGGGGTGGCACGGGAAGGCCTGTTGGCGTCAAATTGAAACACAGGCCCGCGGCTGCGGGTTCGGGTTCGGCTGTGGGGTCAGACAAGGCATCGGAGAAGTCGTCCCAGGGCTCGTTATTGCCGACCATGCCCTCGACGGTATCATCTGTGAAATACCCCTCGTCTGGAGACAGTGTGGACACGGATGAAAGTGGATCCACAGAGAAATTCGACTCTTTGTTTGACCGGTACTTGAACGAGACGAAAATGTCTACTATTGCGGAGGAAGAGAGGGTGTCAAGCGGGGCAGAGGAAGAGAAGTAGTGGCACTTGCCACCAAACGGTTCTTGAAACCAAATGGCACTTGCAACCTGCTGGTACAGGTATAGTCTATGCCATTTTTTGTGGGTTGTGTGGGGGCAGGGTAACTCACTAGAAGCTTCCATCGGAAGCTCCACCAGTGTGTGGGAAGTGAGCTAGGCCTGGCGCCACAGTTTTGCAGCATGTCGGGGCTGGCCTAGATAAGTGGTGGGCTTGGGTCTTAGGGTGAAGAGACGTCTGAGCCGTGCTTTGGATGACGAGTTCTGAGACAAATTGGTTGCGAAATTCAAGACCGCTGTGATCTAGCGGATAGGCGGGCCGGAACATCTGGGCAGAGGACTGTATGTCGATAGAGGCTGGCCCTGGGGCTGGAACGTGGCTGCCAAGTTTGGCCTGCGTGGTATTCAACCATCTGGCCCGCTTGGTCTTTAACCATCGGACCTGCTTGGTCTTTAACCATCTGGCCTGCTGCCCTACGAAGGCGGTCGCTATAGTCTAATCAGTCTTATACAGTCCGTTCAACACAGATCTTGTCTTCCATCACTATTCGTTACCATACATTCTATCTATAAATGTACATCATTACTCATTACCCCGGATTTATAATAATCCCCGAATACATTCCAATTAAAATTGATTAATATCAATAACCG
Organism: Yamadazyma sp. yHMH393; assembly: GCA_030580255.1. Taxonomy (NCBI): domain Eukaryota; kingdom Fungi; phylum Ascomycota; class Pichiomycetes; order Serinales; family Debaryomycetaceae; genus Yamadazyma; species Yamadazyma sp. yHMH393. Next base: position 266,855 of record JAKTSP010000045.1, read on the forward strand.
ATTAGCGATCGTATCACTAATTTCGTCCACAACGTCTTCATCATTAACGCTCTTGTTGATCAACTTGAACAAATTATTAAAGTAGTTCACTTCCATCAATTGGTAAACTTTGGAAGAAGGCTGGATCTGTTTGATCAACCAATTATTGCTGAATTCCAACAACTCTTTGAACTTTGGGTCATTTGGCGTGACCCCAAGGAATCTGATAAGCTGCAAACTGATGACGTTGATATTTTTGGTCCATTTGATATTCCCGTTGTTGTCTGTAACAATAGACAATATTTCCTGTTTGATCTTCTCTGTGTCTCTTGACCCAGGTCTTCCCGCCTCTTTCAGCAACGTCTGGTACAAAATCTTGCACAACTTAAGCACGATAATCTGCCTGATGTCAGCTCTTAACAAAATCAACCTTGTATGGTCAAACGTGAGTGTTTGAGGGAATTCGTTGACAAGCTTCTGGCAGCTCAAAAGATCGAAAATGCTCAACATAAGGTTGGTCTTGAGGTTTTCGTCATTGGTGGAGTCTGGGATTTTACCCGATTGGCCATTCTTGGCGAAATTGTACTTGAACCAGTTCACAGAATCTCCAAGGTTGATCTTGTTGTATACCACCAACTGATTGAAGTAGTCCTTTTCGAAATCAATGGCGGTCTCAATGAGAATGGGCCTCAAAAGTCTGATTTGGTGGTTGGCAATGTCCAACTTCATGCACTCCAAAATCTGGAAAATCAACTTCAACCCCTCAATCAACTCGTTTATGTCGTTGGTGTTGTAGCACAGCTCGAATTTGCTGTACATGGTGTTCACAAGCTCGTCCCTCATGGGAGCACAGTGGTTCTTGAAGAATAAATGAAGGAATTTGCTCAACTTGACAAAGTCAAAGTTGTAGTGGTTTAACTCTTGGTAGATCAATTCAAGGTCAAACACTTGCATGATGATGGATCTGTTTTTGATGGGTAAAAGGGAAAGTAAAATGTCTTTAAGGGTTTGGAATAATAACGGGAGCCTGATGAGCCTAGGCAATCTCTGCTTTGGCGGTTGTTGGAAAAATTGGCTGCACTCTTTTTTGATTTCCATCCAGTACTTCTCCGTAATGCTCTTCTTCCTCTTGCCCCTTTCTCCGTCCAAGTTGGGTCTGAACTGTAATTGTGGATCGAAAAGGATATCATGCCTTAACTGGGGATTTTTCAATATCTCATTGAGGTCGATCTCCTTCAAGGAGGTGAGGTTTATGGGCGGCAGAGGGGGTATGAGGCTTCTTTTTTTTATGGCAAGTTCGGGATTGTTCTGCGCAGGGGAGTTGTAGTTGATGATGGGCAAGGACCTACTCCTTTGTTTCTTGATTTGTTTCTGGTTGAATTTCAACTTCTTCTTTAGTAAATAGTTCTGGAATTTATTCGAGGTATCTTCGTCGTCCACGAAGAGCGGGTTGAATAAATCAGACGCATCATTGTTGTATGAGTTCATTATGGGCTTGCTGATCGACAGAGTCCAGAAAGTGATGCAGGGGGTTAGATTTGATTAGACGATTTTTTTAAACAGGAGTTTATTCTTGTTTTTTAAGGGAGGAAATTTCGTTTCATTTATATAAAGAGAAAAAATCGACAAGTCATCAAAATGGTCCGCCCACGATCGCACCGAATGTTTAAAAAAAGCTTTGAGGACGCCCATTAGAAATTTCTTTTTCCTTACTCGTTAGAAAATTTTACTTCTGTTCGGCAGCCCCGAATAGGTCATTTTAGTGAGAAACTTGCCGCAAACGACTGCGAGGGGCTGCCGCCGGTGGTGTTTCGGATAAAATAAACCAAATTGTTCCCAAAGTAACCATAAATGTCGGGGACGTGAGTGGGTCATTTGGTTGCACGGGAGATACGACGGGCTACTTCTGGGGCACAAACAAGAACAGGCAACCGCAAAATCATAGCGGAACCGGAGACCTGGGACCAGAATACCTTGATGCTCCTGCTTGTTTCACGTATCTGATTGTTTTTTTGATAACAGCCTGAAATGAATCCTTGTAAACTTTATTTATTGTTACTTGTCATTTCTTTTTTCGTTGGCGTTTCTTTTCTCGTTTGTAAATGGTGGTTTTCGTCACTGTTTGCACGGCACCGCGAGCCCAGGGCACCGCTGGCCAAAAGGCGGGGGAGAATCATGGATTTGGACGTGCCAGATCGCGTGAGATGGAAGTGGAGCGTTTCATCTGTGGTGATTTTTTCGTATTCTGTTCGGAATTTCTGGCATGTGGAAGATGTGATGTTGCATTTGCTGTGATGTCGGAGATGTCGTGGCGTTTCGGCCACTTGTCAGGTCGCCGAAGCCCGAGCCTGGTACAGTGCCTGGTACTGTGTGCGGTAAAATGTCACGATGTTTGGCACAATGTCACGATGTGTGGCAAACGTCGGGCACACGTCTGGCTTGAAAGGAAGTCAGTGCAGATGGAGAATGTTTCAAGTGGGCCGTGTCGCAATGTCGCGGCAGGTTAAAGGTTGCGACCGAAAGAAGGTGGACCAGCGGCGAAAGAAGGACCCGTGGGTGGCTGCAGCCAGAGTGGCATCTGCTGGGACAAGGTGGCACTATGGTCACCGACAAAAAGTTTGTTTGACGAGTGACGTGTGGATGTGTGAGTGGATGACGTTGGACGCGGATCTAGCTGCAGATCGATTCTGTGGTGCGAGCCCCGAAAAACATCGGGCCGTGACCGGGCGACCATTGTGGGGCAGTTTTGCAGCCAGGAAGTTGGGCTTGTGTGATGGGGACGTCGACCGACGGATCGAGGTGTAGCGTAGGTGCACATACGTCTAAGGCGTTGATTTGTGTGGGGGTGGCTTTTAGTTGTGCAGGCGACTCGTAGGTGTTTGTGTGGGCGTGTGTTCCAAGGATAGAAGAGATTGACATGGACAGGGCAACGGACAGTTGTGGGTATGTGTAAATACAGGTTGTGTAGATAACGGGGTGCAGAGAAGGTGAGGGATACGAGGGGTGTTCTGAGAAGATGAGGGATATGAACGGGGTGCCAAAATGGAAATGGAGTGCATGGATCTTTCATTCATCCTCGAAGAGCGTTGTTCGAGATGGGAGGGACCGGCAACCAAGTGTTTCGACTGTTGATCCTCTTGATAGTGGATTTGATAGTGCATAGTGTTTTGACAGTGCATTGATAGTCCCACTAGATTGATCCTGTTCATGATTCCTTCTGACAATTCCATCAGTTTTCCTGCTCCCTCCATCGCCTGTGTATACATCGAGGCCCCTGTATTCTCTTGAGACCACTGTAGCGTAGATACTGTGTGGGCAATCACTCTGGCAGGTGTATTGTGGCACCCGTGTAACGTCCTCGGGTGCTACCTCATCGGAATTGAGGGTGCATACCCAGTACCATTTGTGGGCACCGCCACCCTCACACCAGGAAAAGATCCTCAAGGACTCAGCAGTGCTGACAACTTCAGCGAGTGACACTCTGTGACTCTTGATGCTCTGGGACTCGATACTCGAGACCTTGGTGCTTGAGACCTGGATACTTCTGTGGCTATGAGACTGAGACCTGGATACTTCTATGGCTATGAGACTGAGACTTGCGCCTGAGACTTGCGCCTGAGACTTGCGCCTGAGACTCTTTGGTTTTGACAGGGCCTCTGACAGTGACTCTACGTCTCTGTGTAATACCTCGGCAACGACACTTGAAATGGTCCAATACAACCAGTAGCCACCCCAAGAGGCACAAGCGGCCGCAACATCCACATTACCCAAAACGGCAAATTTCAATTCGTGCACCGCAACAAATGTCGTTTGGTGCGTTGTTCTAACTGGTGGCCCATGGGCACGCTTTTGCAGCCTCTAGGTAACACCGCCAGCTCCCCTCGTAAACAGAGACAGCCCCCGTGAACCACACCATGGAAGCTGTACAACCGTCGTAAGTCTGGACACCGGGAAGGCGCTGGAAACGCTGGTGTTTTGTGGTAATTTTTCTTAATAATATTCCTCGAATAGGAGAAAAATTCGGTAGGCTGAAAACCTGAAAAAATGACACCCATTGCATGGGCTGGCATTAGTTGTATGGTCTGTTGTGCCAGTTGTGCCAGGTTGTAGTGGCGGATGTGCCATTTTGCTGGTGGCAGCCCGCGGTGGGTGCGGTGCGGTGGGTGCGGTGGGGGCACGGCGACGTTTTGGCGCTATGTCGTTTTTGCTTTTTCCGCTCTTTTCTCATTTTTTCATTCCCTGTCCTTGCAGATACTCCCCAAGTCCAGGATCTAGAAGCGGTCCCAGAACCGATCAGCAACACAACCACGCTCCGACAGCCACCTATCCATTGCAAACGTAACGGTGCACCACAAGTCCACAAAAGGCGGATTTGAAAACACAAACCCCCGCCACAAACACCGGCACAAACATAAACGCATAACTTCTAAATTGGTTGGGAAATGAGTAAACGGTCCAACAGTTTGCCGGAGCTCAACAAGGCCAAGCACCAGACCATCTTCATCCATAAACTTTACGACATGCTCCAGGACTCCAAAATCGACAACTTGATCTGGTGGGCCAATGCCAACGACTCGTTTTTCATTGTGCCGAACGAGCTGTTTTCAAAGGTGCTAAGTCTCTACTTCAAGCACACGAATATTGCCAGCTTCATCCGACAGTTGAACATGTACGGGTTCCACAAAGTGAACGCGAACACCAGCACCAGCGCCAACGCCAACGGTGCCAGCAGTGCCAACGCAACCGCAAACCCAGACCCAAACACAAATACAGAAACCGCAACCTCCAGAGAGTCCACGGGCCCCGTGTGGGAGTTCAAACACAGCCATAACCAGTTCCGCAAAGGGGACATTGAGTCGCTCCGACTCATCAAGCGCCGGTCGTCCAAGAATATCAACAAAGAGGTGGTGTTGGACGAAGATATGCTGCCCATGGTATTGAATACGTCTTCTTTCCCGCCATCCACGCCCAGCCGGTCCCCTTCCTATATGACGACGCCAACCGATACCCTGGGCTACAACCCATACTTCCCACCACAATACCCCCAACAGCACCCGCCGACGCATCCCGCCGCATTTCCAAACCCGCAAGCGTACCCCCAAACCTACGGCCAGACCCCCAGCCCCGGCAGTTCCCATGGGCCCAACGGGCCTCAGGCAGGACAAGGAATGCACCAACAGTACCATCATCATCAGCAATACCACCACAACCAGCAGTACCAGTCTATTTCCATCGACAAATATCTCGAGCTCTTGAACAACTTCAACAATCTCAAGTTCAATCTCACCAACCTCCTCAACAAGTTTGACTACTTCATCAACGAGTATAAGTTCCAGCAGAAGAACGTGATCAAGTTGATCGAGATCCTCCAGCTGAACAACTTGAACGATTTGAACAACTTCAAGCACTATTTGCTATCGAACTTGAATAATTCCATCATCCTCAACGACAATTTCAACAAGAGTTCCGATTTTGGGCTTCTGAACAACGAGCCACCTGCAAACTGGTCGAACCATGAGGTACAAAACTACACTTTGAACCCACATTACAAGATCCACGAAGAGAGACCAGGCCACGTCCAGAGCAATAGTGCTCCCGCCAATATTCCCCAGATCAAGCGGGAGACACTGGCGCTGCCGAATCTGGTGCCTACCACAGTACCGCCACAACCACAATCGCCCAGCGGGAACACTGCAGCACCGGCGCCGCCCGCAGGCCCTACATCAGCTTCAGGCCCAACTTCAGGCCCAACTTCAGGCCCAACTTCAGGCCCAACTTCAGGCCCAACTTCAGGCCCAACTTCAGGCCCAATTCCACTCCACCAGCCGTTCCCCCAGCCGCAAATTCCCACGTCCGACCCCTCGGCCAATATCATGTTGCCGCAGCCTTACTTGCACAAGCCCAGCCGGTCGTATTCGCCGCTTTCCAGAGAAGAGAAGCCGGCGTATCCACAGAAACCACCTAGCCCACGACGGTCCATCGACGACCCACTGGCGGCAGCGGGCCCGCCCCCGCCCCCACCGTCGCGGCCCTCCGAAACGGGTGGGCCCACGCCTGCAGAACCAGGGACGGTGGAAATAGAGAGAAAACGATCTTATCAGTTGCCTCCGATAAGCCAGTTGGACCAGTCGATCAAGCTTCGGAAACTCAGTGATTCACTTGTGCAGAAAAAGACGTTTGGTTAGGTTTATAGTAGTGTAGGAGCTCGCCAAGCAGCCAAGCAGCCAAGCCAAATACAAGACAAGAGACACTAAACAACAGAGACAACAGAGACAACAACACACAAAGAGACGAGACTAGTACGAACATTCACCCGAATGTCACATACCCTCACCGATCTTGGAGAATCACAGCAGCGGAATTCCACAGCGCCCTCCTCATGTACGCACGTAACGTCGACACACAAAAATCCAAAAACATGAGAACAATACACAAAGCCAAAAAAACACAAACGCAAAATCCCCAATAGTGATATCATGCAATTACAGCTCCACACCAACCCCAGTCGGGGTTCCAGTGTCTGTTTTTGCATTTTGTCGGTGAGTGGCATCGCCAGTTCAGTGTCAATGCCAGTTCAGCGTCAATGCCAGCCCAGCCCAGTGCCAGCCCACACGTGGCGTTCTTGTGGTTTGTTCTTTGTGGTTTGTTCTTTGTCCGTGGTTCCTTGTTCCTCGTTCCTTGTTCCTCACAGCCAAGTCCCGACACTGCTGATTATTTTTTCCGGCGGGTTTGTCTGGCATTGTGTCTGTGATTACGTAATTAGGGGGGCTAAAAAATAATTGTCTCCTGCATAAGGCCCGGGCCCCATTGCCAGTTTGATACTGCGGCGTCTTATCCCTAAAAATCAGGCTATAGTAGCCCACGAAGACGGCTCCTTCCGAATCCTACAATTTTCAGTTTTTTAGTGCTTGTTCACGTGAATTTTCTGCTCTATACAATTGTCAAAAAGTCATTAAGTTCGTAATCATCATATCCTTCAAAATCTGGCTTGAGTGTGTAGTCCAAGTCGCCCATGGCTGGGTTTGTGTCAAAGTTCATGTTCATGTTCATATTCATATTCATGTTCATGTTCATGTTGTTGAAATTGTTCCCGTTCATGTTCATGTTCATGTCTGTGTTGTTCATGTGTGTGGCTGGCTGCGTCTCTGGCAACTCGATCTTGTAGTCCTTCTGAAACAACAGTGGCACCATCTCCTCCATGTCCAAGCTGGTGGCGGGGCTGATACTGTTGCTGGACAAGTTGCTGGTGTGGTCGTTCTCAAACTCAAACACCGCCTGTTGCATCTCGGGCGTTATCTGGGGCACTTGCACTGGCTGTTGTGGGAGCATCACTGGAGCATTGTCGTAGGCTTGTGGCTGTTGTGGCATGGGGGCTGGGTACGAGAAATCGTACTTGTAAAGGTTGGGCATGGAGTAGGACCGGTCCTCGAACGAAAAGTCCATTTCGGGCACGGCGCTGGCCATGTTGCCTATGATGTTGTTGGATAAGTTGGTGTTGATCATGTTGTCGATGGGTTCTTCGAGCCTCTGTCTCTTGGAAGGGGCCTTGGGGGACACCAGCGGCGACATCACTTGCACTTGCTTCTGGGTGGGCGAAGGCGTCTGCAATCTGTTGGCGCTGTAGTTGACATATTCCGAGTCCTTGAACTTCTCTAAGAACCCGTTGCACTTGTCACCGTATGTTTTGGGGGTCAAGCCGGTGACGCTCTTGAACACCCGGTGGAAGTGCCAGGCCGAGAGCTTCAGCTTGGCGGCCAACTCCTTGAACCCCAACACGCCACCTCTTCTTCTCTTCTTCTTGCCCAGGTCTTCGTTGGACGAGTCGTCCTCGACGTATTTCTTGGGGAAGAACAAGTTGACGGCGGCAGCATACGCCAAGTGTCTGCAGGCCAAGTCCACTAACCGGTAGTGGTCGCCGTCGTTCTTGGTCAAGTTGACGGAGTTGATGAGCTCGGGGTTGGCGGACCCGTTGCTTATCACCGGCACAGACTGTCTTCTGGCCATGTGGTCCTTGTTCAACACGCTCAAGATGTGCTCTTTGTTGGAGAGCTTGGACTCCAAGATGTTCTCCTTGATTTTGTGGTTGTTGAACTCTTCGTCCTCGTCCACCAAAGGGTTCAAGAACCCGATGTTTTCGTTGATGTGTTCCACACACTGCATCAAGAGCTTCACGTCAAACAAGGGGCTCAGGCTGGGGTCGCAGAACTTGCATGGAGCGTACCCCATTCTCTGGGCCTCTTCGGTAGCGGCGGCGGTGGAGGTCTTGGCGGTGTCGATGAACTTGATGTCCAGCTTCAACGAAGTTTTGGCCACCGTATCACAGTCGGGTCTGCACACCTGTCTGGTGACACGATTGCAAACCACAAACGCATTGGTAGCAAAGGGGTCGGAGAACTGGTATGCCTTCCACTTACTTGACTCTTTGGAGTAGACCATGTTAAATATTGTTTGGTAGTATTGGGTATGGGTACTAAATAGAATAGCTGTTACTGGAAAAAAAAAGATGCAAGAGGGAAGATGTTTAAGGGTTTAAATAATGAAAATTTCATCAGACTTGGGTTTTTTTTATTTTTATTTTATTTAGATTTTCAGACATCAGACATTTCATTTTTAGAAATTAGTTACATGCATGTCTGGTTACATGAGTGCGGGACGCATGATTCACAAAGAAGGTTTTTTTTTTCTTTTTTGTTAGGGTTTCCATTAGCCACAGATCATGCAGGGTATATGCAGGATATCTTGGAACTAATACGAGACACAACAGTGGTCTCAATAGAGGCGGCCACCCGCCTCACGCCAGTGGAGAACCCAGTGTGTTGTTCATCACCGCTTTCGTCGCTTCCGGTGCTTTCACCGCTTCGATGCCTTTATCGTTTGTTTAACCGCTTCTGTGGCACCTTCAACGGCCAAAGGGGCTGGGGTGAAACATTCTAGCCCGCAAATGACGTCGCACGGTGTTCCGCTTACGTAAGCATTTACGTCAACCAGATCCGTGTCGCCGAATCGGTGCGTGCACGCCAAGGAAACCCGCCAGGTGCCCAAAGCGGCTACTGCAACACCGTATGGGGTCCATTGCCCAGAAGTACCCCTTTCAAATCAGCCCATGGCGATTATGGGGCCATTCTGGGGCCACTATGGGGTGGAAGCGCAGGTTGCAGCGACCCCAGATCACACAGGCCAACTACAAGCAAAGCAATACCACCGGAACCACAACCTGTGACCAACCTGTGACCAACGTGTGACAAACGTGTGACAACCACAGCACCACACGATCGACACTTCTGTGACGATTCCTCGGTGACAATTCTTCGGTGACATCATAGTGAAAAATATTTGAGACACTATGTCAGCCGATGATGTGGAGGATTGACGGCACCAGAGCTGGGACCAGACACGGCCCCTGGCACCATGTCGGTGTCTTAGGGGCGCTTGGTGTCTTAGGCTTGGCGTCATAACAGCTGCAGTATTTTTTATCGAGCCGTTCAGTGACGTTTGTATGAGGCTTGAGATGACGTGCAACATTGACAGTTCCAGGGGGCGTGCCCCGAATGGCCAAATGGCTCAATGGCTACATGATGTGGCGGCGAGGTTGCAGCTAACGGGTTCAGCCGCCAACGCACGGGGCCCACTTAACACCTGGTGCAGGTGTCTCACAAGTACGGAGTCCCGTAGTTTTTTTTTAGCTCTCCCTATTGAAAAGTTAGTTTTACGGCTATAAATTTGTTGGGATGATGCACCAAGGGTAGAATGGGCGGGGGAGGACTACCGATAGGCGCTTGTGCAATAGAGATGGGCCCAGAGGGGGCCATAGCGGGCCTATTTGGAAATCTAGGCGCTGCTGCGGTTCCTATGGTTCTTGTAGTTAGTGTTCCGCAGCTGCACCGAAGTTGGCACTTGGGCATGCAGCGAACGTTCGGGGTTCAGTTGTTGGGGTCGGACACTGTTTCCCTGGCTATGCAAGAATCTGTGTCCGAAGGTTTTAGTGCACGAGTAGCGGGTTTCGGAGTCTAGTGTTGCAATTGTTGGCCTAGTCTCTTGTATCGCCTGTGGAGGGAGCTATGCAGAGTGGCTTAAAGCCTTGTTTGACGGCGATATCCATGGACGGTGAATGCCAGCATACGAGTTGCATCGCTGGTTGTTGAATAATGATATGCAATTGGGATTTGAATTGTGCTTGGGATTGTGCTTGGGATTGAGCAAGCTTGGCGAATTGTGCTAGGAATTGGGTTTTGAATTGTGCAAGCTTGGTGTGGCCTCGGGTTTGTTATCTCACGAACCGGCCTGTGGCATGCTTCAACGTTCTTTCTGTCGCTTCGGCTATCCTTTTTTCTGGTCCGTTGGTGTTTCACGTCGTCATCTCCTACCCAGTTCCCAGTTTAGGGGTTCCGACGTATTTTTTTGTTCAACGGACCCCGAGTGTTGTTGGGGCAAACTCCTTTTCACACCACCACCAAGGTTTGCCAACATTCTGCTCCCTCACTTATTTTACCTTTCACCTAGGCCTGTCGGGAAGTTTAAACTAGATACTTAAGTTCCACCCACCGGAGATACCAAATAGCATTTGGTCTGCTTTCCATATTATTTCAGTTGCTTATCTTGCATTAGCGGTTCAATGACCTAACGTCTCACCATCTGTGCTTAAAGTGGTTTTTGTTGCCAACTTTCCAATTCCAAACCTTATTTGTTCCTATTAACCTTAAACCTACAACTTTATTTTCAGTGTTCGAGCGGAGATAACAAGGAAGCTTTATCCAAGCCTTTAGGGTATTATAGAAACAAATGTCAGTACGTGTGTCGATAAAGCGTGATTACCTGTGATGTACGAAATGTGTTACGAAATGTGATGTACGAAATGTGATGTGCTAACAACAGTGATTTGTGCCACAAACAGTGACTTGTGCCAACTAACTGTGCACAGATGCCAGCTCTATTTAGCACCGTCTTTGCTCTATTCAGCACCGTCTTTCAGTATCTCCTTTCCACCGGACCATGGCACAGATACGAAACTTTGGACAACGTCTTCGGCGATCCGCACTACTCAAATGCAGCATTGTGAATCACAACCGTTTCACGATCGGCCAACGTGTTTCTGTTTCTGTATTCTGTATTCTATTTTCTAGTTCCCAATCACGATAACTCCGATATTGCACACTTTATACTTTAGGAACCTCGTGCATTAGCGGGAGCGGTATTGCTGTGACTAAAGTGTCGGTTTCCTAATGCAGCAATTGTGCACCATATCAAGTTGACAGGCCAAAGCAGGCTTCGTAATTCCACCGTAACTGTGGCACAGTCGTATTTGCTCCCACGCCATCACCGGTGTATAGTGAATACTTGCTTTGTCGGCAGTTGTCTAGAACACATCAACCAGAAACTTTAGCCTTGAAATTATCTGTCCAGCACCGTGTCTTGACCAATATGCCAATGCCACCAACAAAGCACCATTCCCTTGGCCCTTTGTCCTTGCCTACCATCGCCAGTAACATCATCCGCCTTGGTGGCCTATTACGGCCTGTTGGCTTTCAGGGTTGGCGGCGGTCGCCTCATCGTACATCCATCGGTTTACGTCAGATGTAGGGCTTTACGTCAGACAAACCGCATTAGCCACAAACCGCACTAGCCACATTGCACAATGAAAAAGAAAAACCTCTGGGGCTCAACGACGATGAGTGTCTGCATGAGACATCCTGCACAATTACACCAGACAAACCTTACACCAGAAAACCGGCGCCCGCACGACGCACACCTGGCTCCTCTTCCTCCTCTATGCCTCAGGGGCCACAGATACTATGCTAAACTCAAATCCGCCGTATATGTGGTGGCACCTAACTGTAAATTTTAGCAGGCCTCAGAACTCTTATTACATGGGGCCCACACTATAAAATATCTGTGCATCGACCCATGCGTCCAGCGGCCCATGCGTCCTCCGGAGCCATGCGGTTATCGGACGTAACTGGCTGCATTATATATGCAGGGTCGATGATTGGCCTCCAGGTACCTTAAAAATATATCGATGGCTATACCTACTGTCGAGAAATTTCAGTTCTTCTCCTGAAATAAACTTCTGCTACGTCTCTTGAGCAACACTGCCCTTGGACTTGCATGGCAGGCGCCATTCGCTGGCCTTTTGACTTTGGCTTTGACTTTGTCTGCCACTGATTGTTGGGTACTTGTTGCCTGCGGTGGTGAATCACAGCGCCGCTGCATTCTGCGTGTGCCGATGTTGTCATCATGCAAGGTTATTGTGGAGATGCACGGCGGCGCTGTCATGAAATCCATGTCCCTAAAATAGACGAAGCGATACATCACAAACAAAGATTAGTACACAGAACAAAGGGTGACAGCGCCATGGTGAAATTAAATAACCTACACTGCCAGCAGTGGAATTTTTCACACGGATGGCTGGATTTTACACGGATGGCTGAACTGGCATCATTAGCGGCGGCCGCCAGGGCTTGTGGAACGAATGGACGGCAAACAATAAGAAATCAAGGGTCAAACCGATCAGGTCCAAGCATCTGGCACTAGATTCCGCCTCGCTTCGTTTAGTGGAACCCGCGGCCTCGCACATCGCGGCCTTCTTATTCTGGTTCGCACTATAACCCACCATGATATCTCCCAGACACGGCCATGACCACTTCGCCAACGTCAAGTATGGCTATGTCACCGTCGCCATCGGCGCCGTGTACTTTGCCGCGGTGGTGTGGCTCCACAAACGCCGCCGGCCCCTCGCCGCTGCTCCCCACACGCTCCTGCCGTGGCTACATTTATGCCTCTGGCTCCTCATCCTAGCGGCCATGGTGGTTCCGCTTCTCCCACAGTTCGCCGAACACTACGGCACACTCCTCAAACGGCTTGGCCGTGTGGGCTACGCGTTGGTGCCGTTGAATTTGGTGCTTGTGATCAAGCCCAATGTCGTCAACTACCTCAATTTGGTGGTGCTCCATAAGTTGGTGTCGAGAATCATCTTGGTGTTGTCTGTGGTGCACTCGGTGGGGTTCGTGGCCAAGTGGACGGTGGAGGGCCGGCTTGAAAAGCTCTTGGGGCTCTGGAACTTTCTCGGGGTGGTGATGTTTGTGGGGTTCGTGGTGCTCTTGGTGGTGTCGCTAGCGTCGTTTAGAGGCCGCAACTACCGCCTCTTCTTCTGGGTGCACCAGACGTCGTTGGTGTTGTTTGTGGGGTTGATCAACTTGCACGCGCGGCCCAACGTCACGGTGCTCACGGTGGTGAACGTGGTGTTGCTTGTGGTGCAGATAGTGCTCAAGTACAATAAAGTGAGCGTCACCATCGACGACACCCAAATCAAGTACTTTGGCACCCTTGCGGTGGTGAGCTTCGAAAGGCCCGTGGACTACCCCATCTCAGCCCCTGGAAGCCATCTTGTGCTCTCCAGCCCGGGCGCCTGGCGCCAATTGGCCATGCCTTCGCATCCTTTCACGATCATCAACAACCACGAGAATGTGAACTTGATCGTGTCCACCAGGAACAAGTTCAAGGTGGTGCCCAACACGTATGTGATCTCGTACCCGTACACCAGCGCCATCGACCTTTCGGCGTACGACCACAAGCGCGTGACGTTGTTTGTGGGTGGGTCGGGTATCTCGTTTGCGGTGTCCATTATCTCCTACTACAACAACCTCAACAAGGCCATCAAGTTCTCCCTCGTGTGGTGTGTGAGGGACCGGCTGGACCTTCGGGTTTTGGACTTGTACAACCTTGTGTGTGATACCCAGTTGTTTGTCACCAGTGGGGGTTTGTTGGACGATATAGAGTTGCAGGATTACGAGGTCGAGGGATTTACTAGAGGACGGCCGGTTTTGAGTGACTTGGAGGTGCCGGACTTGTTGGTGGCGTGTGGGCCTGAGGGTCTTATCGATACGGGGGAGGCGTGGGCCCGCAGCCACGGCATTGGCTTCATCAGCGAGTTGTACCGGTACTGACATGGAGTTAGAAGAACTGTTTGAGCGATCTGTAAGCGGAGTTAGAACTGTCTATATTTGTCTATTAGCGAGTTGTACCGCTACTGACATGGAGTTAGAAGGACTGTTTAAGCTATCTGTAAGCGGAGTTAGAACTGTCTATATTTGTCTATTTATAAGAGCTGTCTCTTAAGAAAGCTGCCTACAAGAAAGCCGTCTCTTTAGAACGCTTTTTATTTATAATCTATACCATCTACAACCATCTTGATATCTAGAGATCATATCTGACCAATGTGAACTTCCAGTATACACGACAAGTACTGTCGCCTTACTACTGGCACACGATTGAGTACAACTTGAAGCATCTCGTGCTTCAGGTCTTGCATTCACCTTCAGTCATCACCCACACCCAAAGACACCTCGTTCCCTGCGTAGCGAGCCACCGCCCTACCTGTGCAATGGAGCAAAACTCTTGGCCTGCCATACCTCATGGTAAATTTGAATATCAATTCACCCATAATTCTAGTCCCTCGTCACGTACGTCATGGTGGTGCAATTGCCACTGGTATACACATACGCCATCTTATTTGGAAACCAGCTCACATACGGCAACACCGACTTCCCGCTCAAACTATTGGGCACCGAATACATCTCCACCCCCAGCTCCCGGCTGAACACCTTCAGCTGCTCCGCCGCATCGTACGTCACACTAATATACATGCCGTCGCGGCTCACCGCCACAGATGACACCGCCTGGTCCACGTCCCCGATTATACGCTCAAGCGTCATGTCTTGCGTCCGGTACACCGACACCACCCCTTCGTTACTGCCCACCACGAAAAACTGGCCCTTGGGGTCCACGAACAACGACGTTATCGACAGCCGGTGCCCCGTCAACGTCGTCTTCAACACCAACAGCACCGCCCGCTGATCCGATGCTTCCGCCCCCTCCGGTCCCTCCACCCCCTCTTGCACCTCATACACCGGCACCGTGCCATCGTGGAGCGCCAACATGAAGTACTTGTGCTCAAAGTTGAACCACTTGAAGTCGTACACATGGTCGCCGATCTTCAGCTCGTGCACCTTGTGATACCCGCGGCCCACCGCAAGCAAGCTCAAGGTGCTGTCCCTGTCCACCACCACCAACAACTCGCCGTCGTTGGAGTAGTCTGCAAACTGGTTGACGGCGGCGGTGCCGTCGCTCTTGGCCACCTCGATTTTCTGGTGCAACACCCCATTGCCCCGCCAGATCATCACGTACGCGTCCCGTCCCACGCTGGCAAACGTGTTCTCGTACTTGGGGTGCCACGACACCCGCTCCACCGCCTTGGCGTGCGGTTGCGGGATGGTTTTGACGTCCACGAGCTTGTCGGGCGTCACCCGCCATATGCGAACCGTCTTGTCTGTTCGCGTGTTGACCACGGTGGTGCCGGTGTTGTTGATGGAGACAGAGATGATCTCCGACGAGTAGCCGCCCTGGATGGGGGTGTCGGCGTACGTCAGCGACTTCATGCGCTTGAAGAAGGCGTGGTTGGTTTCGACGGTCATTTCTTGAGTGGTGAAAAATTGAGATGCTCGTTTTGCAACGGTCAATAGCCAGAAAGGCCAGGTAAAGCAATAAAGGCCAAGAAACGGCCAAATAAACGGGTTTATTACGGCGGCCTTATCGATACGGCCCCTGAGTCCCTAAGTGGCCCCTTATGAGAGTCTGTGGCCGTCTGTGTCTCTATGTGTCTGTGCCTGCGTGTCTGGCGTCTCATTTTATGTCGATTTCTAATGCCCCTGCTACACCTGTAGCCCTGCCTCCACCCCCTGGGGCCCATGGTACTCCGTCGTGGTATGTGGCTGGTGTGGGGCTGGGGCTGGTCCCTGCACGATTCTCTACTTTCTTTTCGGTGTCTACCTTGACGTCGTTCTCCTTCCGTGGTTTGACTTTCTTCCGTCATATTTTCTTCCTTTATATCTTCTGTGGGGCGCTCAAAACCACCCCATGTAATTGACCTTGCATAGACAGTAATTTTCATAATAGCGATTGGGGCCGTTGGGTGCACTCCTATTGTTTCTCGGCAAACCTCAATTTAGAAGTTTAACATTGACGTTGGCTTTTGTCTTCTTGTTTGGGAACTCTGCGGCGGACGGGTTGGTGATCTGCCGAATTGTCTTATCGGACTTCCTTTTGAGCTCGTGCCTTATTTAGAGTGTCTGATTGCCCTTATCGAAATGTCTGGGACCGCCGTCGGCTAAATCCCGTGGTCTAAATTGTCAACCACACTTAACGGTGTCTGCTTAGACGACCATATGTGTGGGTAAACTATAGACGAACCTTGAAGGCGTTCTGTTGTGTTTTTGTGGTTTCCTGTCTACAAAATATTCGTGGATACAGCCCCGGCAGAAACTTCTGACGACACGGAAACCCGCCTATTGTGTGATTTTAGTATTGGGCATGCAATGGTTCGTTTGGAAGGTAAAAAGAAAGCTCGCACTCAGATTCGAACTAAGGACCGACAGATTTGCAATCTGCAGCGCTACCACTGCGCCATACGAGCATATCTCGATGCCATTGGGGAGAATATCTGGTCATATTGGCAGCCCTGGGATCGTTTATCCCCCAGGTCATATTCCTGTCCCTCCAGCATCTGCTCCATTCTACTCTTCTACACAGTCTGTTCTTCACGTCTCTGTACATTCTCTATTTACAACTTAACACCCAAATGGATAGTGGCCACACCGAACGTCAAATCTTCGTACCCCTTTTCCGGCACGTAGAATCCTGCTTTTTCAATCATCAGCTTGAATTCTTCCTTCTTTGGGAACCTTCTGATACTTTCCACCAAATACTGGTAAGAGTCACGGTCGTCAGCGATCAATTGACCTGCCATTGGTATGAATGAAAACGAATACGTCTGGTAGATGTAATCCAATAACTGGTTATCCACCTGACTGAATTCCAAGCACGCAAAGATCCCACCCGGTTTCAAGATTCGGTAAGCCTGGTCCAACCCCTTTTGCACATTGGTGAAGTTCCGGATCCCAAATGCAATAGTGTAGATATCCTTGGAATTATCGGGGATTTTATCTAACGTTTCTCCATTCTGCACCAAGAAATTGACCCTGTTGGGGCTCTGCTTTGCCCAGCGAGTCTCCTGGTACCTCTTTTCACCTTCTTTCAACATGTCGGGGTTGATATCAACCACCGTCATGGTACTCTCATAGTCCTTGAACTTCTTTTCCGCATGGTCCAATAACCCAAACGCAATGTCTCCAGTTCCACCTGCAACGTCAAGAAAGTCCAACGGTCTGTTGCTGCCAGGTCTCATCCCCGCATCCAACCGGTTGATGAAGTGCGACTTCCATAACCTGTGAATTCCGAACGACATAACATCATTCATAATGTCATATTTGGCAGCAACTTTCGAGAACACATCGCCCACCAATTTCTCTTTTTCGGTGGCATCAATGGTCTTGTAGCCGAAATGTGTAGTGTCCTTCGACGACGAGCTGTTGAGCCTGGCAAACGCAAGGGGCTTGGCCCTCATCATTCCTCTCTTAACCACTAAACTCATATTGGCAAGTTTTGAAGTTTGGAAAGTTTTTTTTGTGTTAGCTACGCGCAATGTAATTTGACAAGAGACAATTTCCAGTTGCAAAAAAGAGCTATACTAAGGAATACGATTGTTCTATTAGTGATAAAAGAGAAGTAAAGACTTGGCTTTCCGAGTTTTAGTGTTTATTTTTTTCGCTTAGGCTTGGACAATTCTAACGGTGTTAGAATGACCAGACCCTCTGGTCCAACCTTGAACAGTGACGATGGAATCACCCTTTTTGATGATACCCAAGTCGATGGCTTCGGAAACAGCCCATCTCAATCTGTTTTCGACATCTTCTTGCCAGTTTTCGACCTTGTCGTTTGGATACACGAACGGGTAGACACCTCTGTATAAGTGACAATACCTGGCAGCTCTTTCGTTTCTGGTAACCATCATAATTGGAATGTTTGGCTTGTATTTGGACACCAATCTGGAGGTCAACCCGGAGGTGGACAAAACCACAATGGCTTTGGCGTCTTGTTCATAAGAAGCGGACACAGCAGCAACGGCACAAGTTTCGGTGGTGGAAGTTGGTCTGATGGCCAAGGATCTCAATTCGTTGTGGACAGATTGGTAAGCGATGGCTTTTTCTGCAATCAAAGCAGTGTTGTGCATCATGGAAACAGCCTCAAATGGGTAGTTACCCTTGGCAGTTTCTCCCGACAACATAACACAGTCAGCACCATCTAAGATAGCGTTACCGACATCGGAAACCTCAGCTCTGGTTGGTCTTGGGTTGAAAGTCATGGATTCCAACATTTGGGTGGCACAGATAACTGGTTTGGCAGCCAAGTTACATTTGGCGATCAATTGTTTCTGCACAACAAACACTTGTGGGGCAGGAATTTCGATACCTAAATCACCTCTGGCAACCATAACACCGTCGGTTTCTTTCAAGATATCATCGAAGTTGTTGACACCTTGTTGATTTTCGATTTTGGCAATGATTTGGATGTCCTTACCTTCTTCGCCAAGAACTTCTCTGATTTGCTTGATATCTTCACCGGTTCTGATGAAAGAAGCAAAGATCATGTGGACCTTGTTCTTGATACCGAATTTGATATCGCTGATATCTTTTTCACTCAAAGCAGGCAAGTCGACGTCAGTACCTGGCAAATTCACACCTTTGTGAGAACAGATCTTACCAGCGTTGACGGATTTGACTTTCAAAGTCTTCTCGTCAACAATTTCCAAAACTTCAAACGATAACACACCGTCGTCGATATAGATGATTTTACCAGCTTCGATAACCTTGGTGATGTTTTTGTAGTCGACGAACATGATTTTGTCATCACATTTCTTGGAGTAAGCGTCATCAGTGGTGAAGATCATTTCGTGGTTTGGTGGAATTGGGAAATCCTTTTCTTCTAAAGTGGTACCAGTTCTGATTTCTGGTCCTTTGGTATCTAAAGCGATGGCCAATGGTCTACCTGGATACACTTCTTCGGATTTTCTAGAATTGTCAATGACACTTTGGTGGTAGTCGTAAGACCCGTGGGAGAAGTTCATTCTTACAATGTTCAACCCAGCTTTTCTTAATCTGACTAAAGTTTCAACATTGTTGGTCTTAGGACCGATAGTACCGATGATGGAAGAACGTCTCAAGTTCTTATCTGGGGTTTCAGTAGTGTTCAATTTGGTTAACCAACTCAAGGATGCGGACGACATATTTATTCGATTTGTATGTGTTTGTACAAAGCAAAAAAAAAGAAGGAAAAACTTTTGGGGAGATTTGCTTCGGTTTATATACTTTTTTTCTCCCCAAAAAATCATCACCAGTTGATGGCTGTTATTACGTGAAAATTATTTTTGGTGCGGTTGATTGTTATCCGTTAGAGACAAAACGATAAGACCCATGTTATTTGGGTCAATTTGCAGCCGAAACTATTTCGGACTACACCATGTGAATCACGGAACCTGTAGTTGTACCCATGGAAATTTGGGGACGGTGTAGGTGCAAACTGAACCAGATATTTCACTTTTTAGATATCTTATCTCGGTGTAGGGACCGAGATTGGTCAAAAACGGAGATGTGATTTTTCAGGCGCTTCTGTAGGGGAAGACTGTACTTTTTTACATGGAGGGAAACCCTTGGCTATAGAGCAATCCGCCGACCCATCACCGGTGACGTGGAAGCAAATTTGGAGCCATTTGGCCTGCCAATTGCTTCACCCTCTGGTGCATCTGTCGGACTTTTCCCGTCCTGCAGGTGGAGTATTGGTAGAGACACGTTTTTCCAAGGGCATCAACTGAGTGCCATCACACCAGCAGATAAGACTGGAGCACTATTTTGTCATTGAGACCAGAGACCACATTGTTCTTCTACGGTGTAGAAGACATTCGTGATTGGCTTAAATATGGTGTTCAATGGCGCCGATCATTGGTCTCGGATAAATTGAAAATGAAAAGTGAAACGAAAAATTGAAAAATTGAAAATTCCGTTGATAACCACGTTCGGATGGATCCACCCAGTTTTGGCCAACTCAATGAACACCACAGGCCGTGCGGTGTTGGTGTGGAGTGCAATTGGGATTTGGTGCTCTTTCAAGATTTGGTCTCTAGTGATTCGGCACACTGGTGATTCGGTGCTGATTTGTGTTCGGTACTGATCCGATTTGTGCTTGATCCGGTTTGCAGGCGTTTTGAAGGCGTATCGAAACCGGGACAAAGGGGCGGCCCAAAACAAAGGCAGCACTTCAAAAAAGCCAGACTTACCCAAACCGTACATCCTCTATAGACTATACAGCAGCGAGGCCGTGGCCGGTACCAGGTGGGGTAGTGGATTCCAGAGGCCAGTGGTGCCAGGCCCCGTTGGCGTGCGCGCCAAAACTGTGCTTGTCTCTATTCAAAACCATTAATGGTGCTACCAATTATAGTAGGCGTGGGCGTCACAGTTCTTGCCCTAACGGCTAAGACCTCCATCGCTGCCTACAGAAAGTACCAGTTTCTTACGCCGGAGATGATTGGGTTGCTCAATAACATCAAAGTAAAGCCAACAACCCATCTAGACCGGTCACATCCTCATTTCAGTATCCATGAACAGATACGACAAAAGTACTTGAATGAAGGCTTCAACAGACGCATGACAGAGCAGGAGGCGTTAAAGATTATGGGCATTGAGGGAGACGATATCATCCATGTGAACCAGAAGATGGTCAAGCAAAGGTACCGGAAATTGATGGTGATGAACCATCCCGATAAACATGGCAGTCAGTATTTGTCGCAGAAGATCAATGAGGCCAAGGCGGTGTTGGACAAGAGTGTGCTTGTAAAGGAGTGACACCTGGAGAACAGGTACCCAGGGAGTCCAGGGTGGGGTGTAGTTGAGTTCAGAAGTAGTTGAATTCAGAAGTAATTGAGTTCAGAAGTATAGCTTGATACGGAAATCACATGGGGTGTATGTAAATAGTTGAGGGTGTGTAAATAGTTGGGGGTATGTAAATAGTTCTTATGTTAACGACATGGTACTAGAGTCGAAGTTCTTGCACGGTTGCTGTCGTCACCTATTTTCAGGCCTGGCCGTTCGTGGCCTCTCCGTTCATGCGTCCATTGGCGGTTCCATTCCTCTCTCCGTTGGCCTCTCCTCCATTGGCCTTGCTTCCATGGGCCCCACCATTGATCTGGCCATTTTCTTCGCCAACTCTGATCTCCTGTGCTCCATCCTGGCCTGATGCTTCTACCTTCTCGGCCTTCTTCTTGGAACCCTCAAAGTTCTGTCTAATCCGCAAATAGTGGTCCAACTCTTCGGCACTCACAGACGGAACCAACTCGTTCTGGGCTTTGACAAAGTCAACCATCCTGACTGTCACTTCTGTATCTTCCTCCGTGGCCACATTGTCAAACCACCATCTCGTCGAAACCACCTCTTTGCCGTCTCTTTCACAGTCGGAATTGAACTTCTTGATTTTGGCATCCACTTCATTGGCGATTCTGGTCATAGCATTCAACATCGAATCACTGCACAACGCATAAAAGTCCGCCCCCGTGAAATTGAACGTACACTTTTCAGCAATGACGTCCAATTGCACATCTTCGTCCAACTTGAACTTCCTCGTCAATGCTTCCAAAATCTTCACTTGCTTGTCATTGGTGTCACTGATGCCCAAGTAAAGCATTTTATCAAACCGACCGGGTCTCAACAACGCTTCGTCTAATAAATCCGGCCTGTTGGTGGCTCCGACGACGAACACACCATCTCCGGAATTGGATTTCGCTCCACCTTCTCCTCCTCCACCACTCATTCCATCCAATTCCGCTAACAATTGTGACACTATTCTGTCCATAACACCACCAGAATCCCCTTGGTTACCTCTTTTGGGGGCTACAGAGTCCAATTCATCAAAGAAAATCACACACGGCTTGGCATCTCTTGCTTTTTGAAACACTCTCCGAACATTAGCTTCACTTTCACCGATGTACATGTTCAACAATTCCGGGCCTTTGACACTGAAGAAATTCAAAGAAAAGTTCGTGGCAATGGCTTTGGCAAGCAACGTCTTCCCCGTTCCTGGAGGACCGTAGAATAAAATCCCACTTCTTTTCTTTAACCCGTTATTGAACAATTCGGGATGCTTTAATGGCATGTCGATGGTGTCTAGGATTTCGTCTTTGACCACATCCAAACCCCCGATATCTTCCCATTTCACGTTCGGGATCCTTGGGGCTCCAATAGAGTCACTGAACTGGTTCCTTGCCTCGTTTATAGCACTGTTGAAATCTTCCGGAATCAACGTAATCATTCCTCCATTCCCAATTGTCACCAAGTTGTTCAAATTTTTTTTGTCTACCTTCAACAATCTCTTGACTGCCAAGTTCTTCGACTTTTTGAATATGGAGATCAAATCTCTTGGGGTCAACCCAGCAGATTGTAATGCCAAGGAGCTCAACTTGACGTCATTTCGAATATTGAACTTGTATGGCACATCAGAAACCGTTTCAACCGTATCATAAAACTCGGGGCTCGGGTCTGCCAAGTTTTGGGCAAGTTCGTTGTCTATCAAGTACTTGAACACTTCCAATCTTTCGAGCTCGTTGGGAACATTGAATTCAATTTGAAACTTCATTATCAGCTTTAATGAGTTGTTCAATTTGTCGATGTCATTGCAGCTGAATACGAAGATTATATTCTTGTGATTTGTAAAGTAGGAATCGAATAATTGAATGAGTTTCAAAGTCAACGACACAGATATGTTTGAACCCTGTTCGTTTTCGTTGACCTCAGGACATAAGCTTTCAACGTGCTTCAAATACACCAAATTGAAAGATTTGTCATCTGTTTGTTCCTGGTTCAACAACTTGTCAATGGTACCGGATATAAGACCTATAGTCTTCAATTCACTGCCAGGGTTTACGAAATCCACACAGTCCAATTCGACCAAATTAAGACCAAGTTCATAGCTCATGTTCCGTACCAAAGTGGTCTTCCCCAACCCTCGGGACATGGAGTTCAACAAAACGTACGTTTGAAGGTTAAGTTTGGAGTTGATGTTGGTCAAAATGATCTTCTTCAAAATTCGGGCGTATTGGAACTTGGAAGTTGGACTTTGGATGTGTTTGTTGAAGTTGAAGATCGGTGGTAAAGACAAGTACCTGTACCAATCACACTGTTCATTAGCAGGTAACCTGATGAACTCCACACCCGATAAGATCATCCTGGTTTTCAAGGGATCAATAACGAATTGGCCAGTGGCGGCCTTTTTCACCTCTTGTTCGTCATCTTTGTCAGTGATATCACCTGTGACTTCACTGATTTTGAACCAGGCCACGGAATCTGGGTCCCCAGTTGGTATGACTCCCAAATCATCTCCATTGGCAAGATCAAACATAGTCTTGGATAATATGGAATCGATTGTCACGGGGAGAAAGTCGCCTTGCTTGATAACTCTAAAGTTTGAATTGAAAGACGTCTTCAACGCAGAAAAGAAGTGCTGCTGGTAGGTCTTGTCCAAGGTTATAGGAGAAGCGATCCTGGAGATGGTAACTGACTTGGCCAACGGTACCAAATTCGATACTTGGAATTCTCGATCTTTGATAGGCTTTATAGGCTCTAAATGGACCCAATCGTTACCCGTCAAACCGAGGTTGATCGACAACACCGGAGATAAGTATATGGCACCTGTTTGGTACGATGCATTTGGCTCTGCTATAGTGAACACCTTCACCAATATTTTGCCCTTGTCATAGTCCAAGTAAACCGTATCACCATTGAACACAGGAAAGCCGAACTTGATCAAATCTCTGGTGTTTACGAACACAAAAAGCTCATTGTCTTCCTTGGCCCAGATTTCGGGTAACCCGTTCAGCAATAGTCTGTTGTTCAAAGGTACGACTTTGAACTTGGTCGAACTGGCAGTATCAAAATCAATATTCAACGACGAAGACAAGTAGTTGGATATATCCAAGTCATCAGGTACACCGCCCTCTTCCGTTGGTGCAGTCCTCGCCTCCTCCTCTGTCTCCTTCTTCACGATGTAGATGTTTGTGTCCTGTGTAACCAAGCCCTGGTTCACAGGCTCACAAAGAAGGATCTCCCCATTGATATCTCGAATGACATCGTTCTGTATGGCTACAGACCCCTTCAAAAACTTGTGGATCATCTGGTCCTTGACGCTGTCGCTCGACATCATCTGCATCACCTTGTATATCTCCAACGGTACCGACACAAACACGTTTTGGAGCGGTGGGATGTCTGCTACCACAGACTGGATCAAAGCCGACGTCAAAGTGAACTGGTTATTGTACCTCATCAAAAACGTCGAGTTCACGAACAAAATCGTCAGATGTGGAAGATTGTCGTTGATTCGTGTGATCTTGTATAGCCGGGACTCTTTGAAGCTGTCTGGAGATCCCAAAAACTTGACCAATATGTATCTGTCTTTGAGGGTATCATCGACTTTGAACAACTTCAAATACAACTCCATAGACACTTGTACTGAGTCGAATTCCTGGATTGACGGGTCGTTAAGAACCTGGAGATTGGCCACCGTCATCACAGACGTGCCGTCCAAAGGTTCGATCGATGGCATGGAGGAAAATTAACTTCGTTGGCGTTGTTGAAGTTATGTTAAACTGGAGAGAAGAAATTGGCCCGCGGATTTGAAGTCTGGGGAATGACTTTTCACAGCCAAACTGGGCCGAAAGAGGGACACTTTTGGGGCACATCAAAATTCCTTTTTTTTTAGCACTCGTGTGTGGTGGTACATGGATTGGGGGTTTGTTATCCTTCGGCTGTTTGTGGTTGTGGCCTATGTAGCTTTTTAAAACCAAGTTTTTGTAAACTGAAAGACATTGTGAATTTCACTGGATTATATGAGTTTGGCATTTGTATTACTACATATGTTTATGAGTAAATAATCCCCCTTTGCTCCGCCCATACATTTTTGGTTTATGATCCCAAATTGCCCCACAACCCACCCGTCTTCTTTCACCGCTCAACGCTTGTCTCTTCCGCCATTTGTGTCCCATCAAATTCTAGCGGTCTAAACCAGCTTTGGATTTGTGTTACCCGGATTTTTCACATCTCACATCATGGAGAAAAAAATTTATTTTCCACAACTTCTTCCACAAGTCGACCCAATGACAACCAAACGGAAATGAAACAGAACGTATGTTACATACTTTTCGATAATAATGATGAAAATCTTTTTTTCTTTACCATATAGAGCAACTTTTAGATTTTAGTCGTCTTGACTAATCACGTCTATTTGCAATGATTGGTACTTTGTCATAGTTACACTGAATTATCAATTAAAGGGATTTGTACTAACCAAGAACGCAGTGAAAGCCAGCAAGAGCCGTAAGGGCCTCTGTCAAGCCATCAAGCTGTAGAGCTGTAGTCTGTAGAGCTTTTGTAGAGTTTAAGCGTTGTGGCTAAGTCAACCAGCATCTCATACGTACATCTCTTTAATTTCTCATAGTCGTCTGTCGCTTCGAGTGCAAACTACAAGTCTCTCTCGCCGTCGCCTCTGCAACCGGTACAGTTCCTTTAATTCGTGTACTGAATTGATTAAATCCTTATTATACATCAACTATAAATTTATTAACTTAAGTATTCAAAGAATTTAAGCTTCATCTTCATCGACAACAACGGTGTGTAAACCTTTGGCAGATGGGACAATGACTGGTTCAACGTAAGCGTATAATTTTTCCTTAGCATCTTCTTCGTCATTTCTCTTTCTGGAGATTCTTAATCTCATTCTTTTGTCAACACCTTGGACACCTCTTTTCCAGACTTGAACGTTTAATCTTGGGTCTAATCTGACATCACTAGTACCCATGTGCAAAGTGGCGAATTTTTTGATTTCTTTGACGGCTTTTGGAGCTCTCTTTTTAAAGTGAGTACCGTGTAACTATAGAACGTTAGTATATTGCTTGGGCAATTAGAACTGGAGATCTTTTGACTTGGTGCATCTGGCCTTTGACATTGGAAAATATGCACACGATGAATTTTTCAACAGTATCCCTGGGGCCCAATCTTCGATGATGGACTTCATACGCTGGCACCGATTCTGTCTGCTGTGCAATGATCCAGGCCCATTACTCTGTTTCTGTTTCTGTTTCCATTTCTTTGCGGTCAGGTCATTTCCCGGGACCAATCTTCTCTTCGGTTTCTTATGTTTGGAGGTCTATTCCACAACCACTCCAAGTCGACCTTGCACTTCTCTAGTCATAAAATTCTCCTCTGTTAAACTGGTTCACATACTCTTTTGTGTAAGTTGATGGTGTATTCACGGGAAACTACGTCTTGAACAGCCATTTTGAATGCAATTACTTGATGATAATAAAATTTTCAAAAAGTTTTTTTTTCTTTACCTAGAAAATTTCTCACTTCGTCCTGTTGGAATCATATGCAGGAAAAGAGTTGACTATTTTCTTTAAGTGATTTAAAACGATTGGTGCGCACAGGTGGCCATCGTTGGCACGGTTCGCGGCAATGGCAGTGGGGCCAAAATCCCGTCACCAGTGCAGTCACGTGAATGATGGGCTGGAGCCCTATCTTACCTGCCATTCTCTGGCTGGTTTTGGCTCTGGCTTGTCTATCATCGATATCGTAAATTCTATACACCCTAAGCCCCCTGGATCCTACTCTAGTCCGTACACTTTGTTGACGTTCCTGCACCACTCCGTACTCACAAACCGGTAGCAGTCGTTAAGGGTGGGGTCGGCCGGTGTCTCCAACGGCTCGTGAGAGAGTATAGGCCCACCTTCGTCTTTGTTTAGGCCAAAGCCGAAATTATTGACCAAATCCCACACACCCAAGAAGCTGCACAATATACGGCCGGTGATCTTGCCCTCCAAGACATAGTCGACAAGCTGGCCGAGTGATAAGGAGGAAATATTTGGCGAGACAAATTCGTCTTTGGCCAAATCTGGGGTATAAAATGGGCTAATTCTGTTGAGGACCAGAAGCAACGATCTGCCGGCGTCGGAGTCCATAAGCTGGGCAAACCGTTGCTCGTACTGCGGCGCCAAATTGTTCTTGATTTGCTCCATCGGTGTTTGACATTGGTGGAATAGCATCACCTTGGTTATTATAGTCAATAATTGCACCCGGAACAGCTCTGGGTCGGCATCGTCAATCTCTGCATCAAGTGACAGAAGAAAGTTTAACAACGTCACGTAGTTCTTGTTGATTATCAAGATCACCATGATATCGTAGGTCAAGTTGGTCAATTTGCCAGATAACCCCAGCGGTTGGTCTGCCACCAGCGCCTTCAACCGCAATTGGTAGCATAGCTTGTACAAGTCGTTGATCAACGCCAAATTCGGCACCGACTTGAGCCTGAGCATCAAAATCAAGAACCGGTGGTCAATGACCCCGTCATTGTTCTTGGGCAACGGATATAGCCTCGTTAGCACCGTGGAGCTGTTTGGAGACGATGCTTGGATAGTAACAGCATTGGGCGGGGGCACGTTGTTGTTTTCGCTGAGATAGATGACGTTGTTCAAGTTGATGGCTTCCTGTTTGGCCTGCTGGAGCTGGTTGTGGAAAACCAACAAAAGGAGCCTGATTTCCCAGAGCTTTAGTGAATCGCTAGTGGAAGTGCTTGATTTGATGAGCGAATGCGTCTGTGACAACAACCCGCTGAATGTGTCGGTTGCAAGGGCATGGTAGAACTGGGAAACGGGAACTTGTGTCTGGGCACTACCTGAAAGAAACACCAGGTCTTGTGCTAGCAATTGGGGTGTCAACATGGCGGAGGTCTCAAGCCAGTGGTAAACAAAAATACAATTTGAGTCTCAAAAATTGAAATTCACAAACTGCTGTGTAGATGGATCACTCAAACTTACTCCAACAGGCCAAAGCCCACCAGAAAACCTTACTCAAGCTGTCCGACACACATGCGGCGCAGCTCAGTGTTATCATCGACACGCTTGTGAAGCACAATTCTCGAAACGACGCCAATGGCCCTTCTATTCTCGACAAGATCACCACCATCCACGGATTAGATAAGGAGATCGACCGACAGCTCGTTGAGTTTTCCGGCCAGTTTCTGCAGCTCATGGCCCTCAAGACGCGGCTCAACAAGCTGTTATCGAAGAACTACAGGTCGCTCAAGGGGGAAACCAATGTGGTGGATGCGTTTCAACGGCGCCTGGAAGCAATCGATAGGGAATTGAGAATCTTAGAGAAGAGCTTGAACACCATCAAAGAGAATGAATGAACCATGGACACATTGAGAAAAATGGCCGTACCATTAACGACCTAACGACCTAACGACCTATGACAAATTATAACACTATGATGACCTAACGCTGTGATGACCTAACGCTGTGAGGACCTAACGCTGTGACAACCTCCGGCCTAGGTCCGCCTGAAAAATTAACCCTGAGAACTGAAACACTGCCGGTGGCTGTCATGGCAAGCCCTTGGCAGCCCTGTCCCATTTTTCCTCCGCCGCCCAGCCGGCATTTATGACCTTCATCAAGTCGTGCAAATTTATTTTTCTGTCAGGCTTCAACGGTCTCCCCTTATCCACCAACGTCGTATACACTTTGACGTATGAGTCTTTGGGAATTTGGTCGAAAAGCAAACGAGAGTTATTCACCTGAGTCTTGACGTTCCGCTTTGTGCTCTTGAGCCACCTTGCTCGTCTATACTCCCACAACACCTCCCCGATGTTTGTGTCTCCGATACTGGAGTCGGACTCCAATTCTTGTCTCATTTTTGTGATATCCAACTCCTGGAAATTCACCTTGTCAGACTCACTGGAGTTATTTCCCAACGTCTCGTCGTCCTCCTCCTCCGAGTCTTCGTCGATGTCCTGTACGTCCACCTGACCGGCGTACGACTCTTGTATGACGTCTTTCAAGTTGAACCTGGTGGGCTGGGAATCGGAATACATGGTGGAGGAGCTTTTGATGTCTTCATTTTGAGCCATTTCCTTGTAGTTCAAATGCATCTTATCCAAACTTTTGAACTTTTTGTAGCCTAGCAAAAACCTTTCTTCGTTGATGTTGTACCCTTTGGAGCTTCTTTCAAGTCTATCTAGCAACGAGTCCAGGTCGGAGCCAAAATCATCAAAAAATTCACTAATGACTTGATTTTCGCTGAACACTTCTTCGCCCAAAGATTTCACCCTCAAAAAGAATAAATTGAACTCAGAAGACGCTTTTTTGAAAAGCCCGCCAACCCTGCTTTTGTAGTTCGTCGGTACTGATGTTAAACCCAGCCGCGTCTTTATACGGCGATTTGAGGTTGGACTGGCTGACATGGAGGAAGATGGAAACTTTTATCGATCCTTGAGACCCCGATAAAAAACTGACATTTTTGAGCCGGCACACGATCTTGATAAGTGGTGAGAGGCTAGCTATATAGTAGATAGGTGTAGATATATTTAGATACAGACACCAGGGATACAGGGGATTCTGTTGAGCCTCTTCTAAGGGTTCTCTTTCCTCTCCAAGGCTCTCTAAGGCTCTCTAAGGGTTGTCTTTCCTCTCCATGGCTCTACGGCTCTCTTTCTCTTACGGTTCTCTCTGTAAAGACCCTCTACGGCCCCTACCACCGGTCCTCGTCGTGCAAGTTCAACACCTTGCCCAATCTCCAACTGACACTGTCCAAACTCTTGCCCTCATCATTAAACCAGCTCCACCTCTGGGCCTTCTCGTCGTCCAACTCCCCCTTGAGCTTCTGCAACACCCACTTGCCGAAAATCGGAAGCATCTTGAACCCATGGCCCGAATCGGCAGTGGTGAAAAGCACATTTTTGTACTTGGGATGGAAATCGATGACATAATCGCTGTTGCTTCTGTCACAGCACCAGCAAATCTTCTTGTCGATGATGGGCTTGTCGGTAAACCGTGGAAAGAACACAGAAACCTGTCGTTGGAGCCCGTCGTTGTCAACCTTGCAAACGCCGTCGTTATCTTCGGTGGGAACCGAGTAGTCGCCAGTTTCAATGTTCACCCACCCGGCAGACTGGTTGCACATTTTAACCACATTGCCGTCCTCGTCAGGCTCGAAGCAGAACCCTATATCCCTGCAGTTGAACACCGGCATCCCTTTGAGGTTGCTGCTTTCATCTTCCGTCAACTGCAAGTGGCCCACGCTCCATGCTTGGGCAGTAACATACTGATTGAGCTCCGGCACAATCTTGGGGGCATGGGCTCCAGCAGCGACGATGGTCAAATCGGCCCGGTATATCTCCCCCGACTCCCCCAACGCCCCCAAGCACTCATCTTGTGACGTGTATACCAACGAGGCTACTCTGTCCACCACAAACGCCACTCCTAGCGCCTCACACTGGTGCTTGACGTACTGCATCGCTTTGAGAGCGTGGGCGTACCCTGCATGCTTGTTGAGGTAGCCGTCCCAGCCTTCGAAGTCGATTTCCAACTGGGGCAAGTGCCTTTCGAAGTCCTGCTTGGTCGTGAGTCTCACGAGCTGGTCCTGGGGGTACTTCTTGTTCTGTTTCAAGGCGTTATAAAAGAGCTTGATGGTGTCTAACGATTTGGCCGGCGCCTTGTCAGAGTTGCAGTTGATGTACCCCACTTTGTGGTAGTAGTCTGCAAACTCCGTTTCCCACAACTCGATGGCTTCGAGCGAAAGCGACGTATAGAATTGGTCCTCGTACTCGGGCCGGATGATCTTGTTCAAGTCGTACCCAGCGGAATATGGCGACGGCACTTCTTCTCTGTCGATGATTGTCACTTTGTAGCCATCTTGGGCGAGATACTTGGCTGTGCTCAAGCCAAACACTCCGCCACCAATGATCTGGACCGTCTTGTGTTTTGGAAATGCCATTGCAGCTGATTTGAACGAACGCCGTTTGCGTCCGAATAAATACTTTATCATCTCGTATCAACCTGCCGTTTTTCGATCGCCTCGTGATCGCCAGGAAAGTCAGGAATATGGTTCGATACGGCCCAGCTGGGTTATCTACGGCTCGTCAGTGGTACCTGTAGCATGGCGTGTTTGTGTACGTTTGATTTTGTAGTCATGAACTGACGCCCTACACCCACTTGCCGTACCCTGTGGTATCAGCAGCCATGCACACCAAAGGAGAAAACGACATCGCGACATTGCACAATCATCAAACTCACTCTCAAATCTATTTTACGTAAAACCACACACTACAGTTGCAGTTGCCGCCATGGACCTTTTGAAAGTCAACGCCACCTACTTTTCCAAGCTTTTCACACTGCCCTGGAACGATGATATAAAAGGCAAGGTGTTTCTCGTGGATAAAGTGACGATGGGAATCATTTCCATGTGTTACGGTCAAAGCCAATTACTCGAGCAAGATGTCATTTTAATCGAATTGATAGACAATTACCACCAGCTAGACCAGATGAAGCATCTCAATTGCATCATATACATCAAGCCTGTGGCCGAGTCCATTGACTTGTTGAACAAAGAGCTCTCGGCGCCTCACTTCAACAACTATAAAGTATACTTCAATAACATTGTCAACAAAACCCAATTGGAGAAAGTGGCCGAATCGGACAAGTTTGAGGTGATAACTAGCGTGACGGAATTGTTCCAGGACTACTTGGTGGTGAACTTCAACTTGTTCAAGATCCCAGCGGCCGATTCAATCATTGACGAAACGAATAAACTCATAAGCTTGCTTCTTTCTATCAAAAAGTTCCCCGTGATAAAATTCGAAAACAATTCAATAAGCTTGAAGAAACTATCCAGTGAAATCTTGTATCAGATCAATTCCAACTTGAATAACAATCTTTTTGACAATTTGGACATCAAAAGTGAAACTCCTCCTGTTCTATTGTTGATTGACAGGTACAATGATCCGATAACGCCATTGTTGCATCCATGGACTTACCAGTCAATGATCCACGAATTGATTGGCATTGAAAAAAACGTCATTGAAATCGGCGGTGAAAAGATATTGTTGAACGACGACAGCGACGAATTCTTCAATAAGTCGGTATACATCAACTATGGGGACTTGACGGACTCGTTTCTGAAGAAAGTCGAGGCTTTCAAGAAGGAGTCCAACACCAATGTCACCACCAACAATTTGGTGGAGTTGAAAAAGATCTTGACAAGACTACCTGACTTTCAAAAGAAGACTTCCAACATTATCAAGCACTTGAACATCCTTTCTGAACTAGACTCAAAGATTAGTCGCCACAAACTCTGGGAGATAAGTGAACTTCAACAGACAATCATATGCGGATTGGATAACCAAAATGCCATTGAAAATAGCTTGATCCAGGTTTTGGCGGACGATTCTGTTGACACGAACAACAAGATCAAGTTGATACTATTATACGGGTTCCAGTTCGATGATAAGAATTTGAGCCGGTTCACTAATATGGTCCACGATTTGTCATTGGTGCAGTTGAAATTGTTGAACAACTTCCACAAGAAGTTCAGCCACATATCCCAGACCCCAAGCAGAAAAGAGCCCGAGAACAATTTGAAGAAGTTCTTCAAGAATTTCAGCAATTCCAACGAAGTGGACAATATCTACTTACAGTACAGTCCACCGTTGAAAGAGTTTTTGACCAACTTCATTAACCGCAGCAGCCCAAGTCTAAACACCTTGGTGCCGGATACTTTGACAGAGTCGAATGTGGTACAGGATGTTGTGGTGTACTTCAAGAACGGAATTACGTATGAGGAATCGAGGATCGTGGAAGAGATCAACAGGAGCAATAAGGCTGTGAATTTGATTGCCGGAAGCGATAAAATTTTGAACAGTGACGAGTGGTTGAAAGAGTTGTATAATTACATTGATTAGGAATACTGGTAGATTTGTATAAGTACATCGATTAGCAGGAATATTGGTTGGTTATTGACCGAAAAGGCCAGATTGTCATAAATACATTAAAGGAGCATCGACTTGCAGAATATCAGAAAGCCTAGTTTGTGTTGCATGTTTCAAGGAGCATACTTGCCATATTTCTCTTCCCATTCCAAGATCTTACTTGTCAATCTCTGCATGGACCCCAAATTCTCGTTGAATGTCTGAAGAAGGGCTTCATCTGAAACCATCTCTTGCTTGACCACTTTTTCCTCCTCCAATTCGAGTTGGCTCCGGCTTAACCATTCCAAGATGGCACTGATTCTCTTCCTCAACTCATAGATGCTAGATTTGTCATTCACATACCGTGGTTTCGAAGCCTGGTTAAGGAGCTCGTCTTTAGTTATATTATTGGTGCCAGCATCAGCTTTAGCTTTCTTTTTGGGTCTACTGTCCTTTTTCTTGGCCGCAGCCCGCTTCAACTTCCTCACGTCCTTCCTCAGTTCAACATTGGCACCCTCATCCTCCGCTTCCCCTTCTATGTCTGGCTCGTCTTCTTCGTCTCCTGCTTCTGTTTCATTAGGTATTTTATCGTTGCTTTCGGTCTTGGCGTTATTTATTAGCCCACCAACGCTAGAAGGCGGACTCGTCCCTTTCGATTCGTTATCTCCCTTGGCCGATTTGTCGTCAGACTTGGACTCCCGGCTTATCGTCTCCCTTTTGACTTGTTCCTTCTCGTCCTTGTTGAGTTTAAGGCCACTTTCTTTCGCACTTTCCCTCAAGGCTTTTTGAAACTGCTCTTCATAATCGTAGTTTCTTCTGTCTTTCCTGGTGAACTTCCGTTTGTTAAGCTTCTCGTTCTCCTGCATGAGCTTCTTCCTTTTCTCGTTCACCGGTTTGTACAACGTCCGCTTGCTGTCGTTGTTGTTATCATGCACAAAAAAATGCAATTCAGGCTTGCACAACTCACACCAATATTTATCAGGAACGTCTTCATTGATGTACAAGCCTACACAGTAGCCATGCTGCCACACAGAGCATTTATCACATTGAATGAACAAGCCCTGGTCGATCTTTATCTGGTATTCGGAGTCCAATAACGTCACCAATGCTTCGTTGATGGTCTCAGGGTTTAAGTCGTCATTGCCACAAATACACCGCGTAATTTCCTGTTCGTCCTCTTCGCCGTCCTCGAGTTCCTCATCTACATCTTCGACGTCTGCCTCCATGTCTGCTTCCGCATTGGCAGACCCATTTTTGTCTGTATAGTTTCTTCTGGCTGATCTTCTAGACATGTTTGGTGGGTATTGATTTTAGTTTTTGAGATTTTTGGCACTTCTGGCATATCGGTTTTTGATGCGAAAGTGGTGCATACAGGGTATACCCTCCGGTGTTATATACACACCGGTGTTCCCACCCCTGTCTATATGCACTCCCTAAACTGTTGCTGGGTCTCCACACATATACAAAACAGGCCCTATTACACAGCCGGCATTGAACCAAATACATTTATTGGTATACACAATTGCCACTGAAACAGATACGTTTATTCATACAAATATGACTAATGACTAACAGTCCACCGTTAATGCACCGTTTCTGTCGTAAAAACCGGCGAATCTCAAGTAGGGATCCAACTCACAGTAGTTTCTTGCCAAAGCAGCGTCCAAATCGATTTTGTCCTGCAAGTACTTATCACTGATACCGGAATTGGTAGACTCGATCCACTTCCTGGTGGTGGTCAAGAACTTCAAGAACAAGAGGTCCCTCTCCCTCTTCAAAGCCACAAATCGGCTGTCTCTGGCCTTCATATACTCAGCATCTTTTGCTGTTGGCACGGGGTATTCTCCATCATACTTGTCGTCTCCTCCCATGTACTCAGGGACCCAACGTGGGTCAATGTGTTTGGTGATTTCCTTGTAATCTTTGGCAAAGTGGATCTTACTTGCAACCACCGGGTCCAACCAGTTCTTGATGACATTCCAAACGGTAGAAAAGATCCAGGGGGCGTTGTAAATGATCACCTTCCCCAAGCATTCGGGGTAGTAAGCTTCAAACACCTCGGCCAAGAACTTAATGGCATTGTAGTCGGCGTTTTTCAATGAGAACCCGGTCAAATCAAACACAATCGAACAAGCGTCGACGCTATCGTTGATGTCTCTCAAAAACAACCGACAACTCTCGATGGTGAACACAGCAAACCTCTGGGTGTCTTTCAACGGACTTTCAGAGATCAAATGCTTCTTGGCCTTGAAGAAAAAGATGGGGTTTCCCTCCCTATCACATCCTCTCACAAACGATTTCTGACTGGTGTAATTTCTGATGAACCCCGGATTCGTTCCCGTCACATAACT
This sequence comes from Yamadazyma sp. yHMH393, assembly GCA_030580255.1. NCBI lineage: Eukaryota > Fungi > Ascomycota > Pichiomycetes > Serinales > Debaryomycetaceae > Yamadazyma > Yamadazyma sp. yHMH393. The sequence continues at coordinate 301,906 of JAKTSP010000045.1, forward strand.
AGGGGCATCTCCCTCCTGCACCCACTCGTCGGGCGTGAAGTCGGAGTATCTCCAGTCCAAAGCTTTGAACGCCATTTGAATAACGGCCTCGGGCTTGAACTTTCTGGCCCTGACGAATCTCAACACATAGTTGTCCACGGCATCGTTTCTCAACCCGTTGAACAACGCCTTGTGGATCTTCCTGGGGTCGTACTTGTTGATCCCTGTTACGGAAGGAAGATGAGATCTGAGCTTGTATGGTTCAACCGAAATCGAAGCAGCCCCTGCTCCACTACTGGCGCTGCCGGGCGCCTTGGTAGCAGAAACAAATGCCTTCATGTCCGGCACGTCGATGGACGTTTCAGCCGTGACAAACGAGCTGATGGACTCAACGTCATCGTCGTCTTGGCCATAATCCTCGTTGTCGCTCATGTAATCGTCGCTGTTTTCAAAATTAGCCTTGTAGTGGTTCACGTAAGCATAAGCAATCTTGGGGTCAATGTCCACGGGCTTGTACTGCTCAAGCGCAGACTGCGTTTGAATGTACCTCAATCTTTCACTATTCGATGGGGCGTGTAGTACCTCCGGCTCGTGGTTGGTGTCCTTGGGCGCCTTCCTGAGGAACCCCGCCTTCTTCTTTCTGCTCAAGGTACTGTAACTAGAAGCGCTGGTCTTATGCGACACATGAGACGAGGCAGTAGACCCTCTGGAATTGGTCTTCTGCAACCCGTAGTTCAAGTCGCTGAACCCCCTTTCGCTCAATTCCTGGGTCCGGGTAGAACTCACAAAGCACTCCTTGTAGTCCAAGTCTTTTTCGGGGAAGTCAAGCTCGTATCCAAAATACGTGAAGAAGTACGCCCACACCTGTTTGAGAACCACTTCTTGGTCGGCATTGAGACTCTGAATCCTTCCTGGTCTGTATTGGACGGGCATTTTGGTGGTATTTTCTGCAAGTTAGTGGCTAATTCTGGTTCAATGGGCCCTAACGTTGAAAAAAAAAACCAATTGTGGCAATCCCCAAACTTATATACTTTGGCGATTTTTCACAAGTGTTTTTTCGCTTCAATCCCATATGAATTTGAATTTGCGGAGATACCTTGACGTCCGTTTATCGTGATTTTATTACAATTTATTATCGGTGTCAGATGCAAGTAGAGGTTTGGGGAACTTCGTTTATGTATTCTAATGTTACAAATATGTGGTCGTAAATGCTTACTTGGCACCGTTTGGCTCTCTCTCTTTCTATTTCTCTCTCTTCCTCTTTCTCTCTCTTTCTCTCTCTTTCTCTCTCTTTCTCTCTCTTTCTCTCTCTTTCTCTTTCTTTCTCTCTCTCTCTCTTTCTTTCTCTCTCTCTCTTGGATCTCTGAGCTGGCTCTCTTAACAGAGCTGGCCCTCTCTCACCCTTCTTCCTGTTCTTCCTGTGTGCTCTGTGTCTTCATCCCCGTCTCTTTCTCATCTTCGCTATCTTCCGATTTGGGCGGTTCATGGGGTTAAGAGCGTTGTTCATGGGGCTGGCCCCATTCATCATACCCATAGGCGTATTTGCACCCATATTTGGTGCAAACGGTGGTGCCTGTCCAAACCCTGCTTGTGGCTGGGGTTGTGTCTGTTGTTGGAACCCAAACTCTGGTGTCCCTGTGCCGCTTCGACTGCCATTGAACTGCGATGGCGTAACTTCTCTGTTAAACCCACCAAAGTTGCTATTGGGGAGCGAAGGCTTGATGGGAGTGATCCCGTTGGCAAACGGGAACGTACTGCCAGGATTCACACCACCGAAAACACTCGCTGGTGCTGCTGTGGGTACTCCGGCAGCTCCCCCTAGCCTGCTGGATGCATCGGCTGAATTAGGAGTGCTTTCTCGCTGGAAAGGAGATGCGGTTTGCAACTTGGGCTTTTCCACTGCTCCAAATTGAAATGGCGATGTAGATGGTGGTGGAACTGATGCTGAAAATGGAGGGGCTTGCCCGTTGGGTCCCGTACCACCCACACTGAATGTTGGCTTGGTAGAAGCACCGAAATTAAACGGTGACTTCGCTTCGTTGTTATTTGTGCCTGACGGCGTAAATGTGGGTTTTTCCACTGCTCCGAAATTGAACGGGGAAGCTGCCTTGGTCAACCCACTGGTAGAAGGGGCATTAGCGCTTCCAAATGTAGGAACTGTGGTGGAGCTGGCATTAGTTGGGATAGTGCCAAAAATGGACGTATTAGGTGTTACCTTCTCTGTAGTAGTGGCAGATTTATCGTCATCTTTCTTGGCCGCCGCATTAGCCCCAACCGTGAACGATGGTGCTGAGTTTGAGCTTTTGCCGGCGTCGGTCGATGGTTTGCCAAAGGTGGCCGGTTCTGTCTTCTGTGGGTTGCCGAAACTTAATGTGGTGGGTTTGTCGGTTAAGGACCCGCCTCCAAGCGTACTTGCTGGTGTATGTTCTTTTGATGTTGGGCCTCCAAAACTGAATTTGGGGGCTTCTTTGTCTTCGGGTTTCTGCCCGAAGCTGAACTTTGGAGCTTCTTTGTCTTCCGGTTTCTGCCCGAAACTAAATTTGGGGGCTGCGTCGTCTTTTGTGTTCTGTCCAAAACTGAATTTGGGAGCTTCATTGTCTTCTTTTTTTTCTCCGAAGCTTAATGTAGGTCCACTACTTTCTTTTGCTGAACCAAAACTGAAAGCCGGCGTACTTTCCGACTTATTATCAGTCTTAGCAGTACTACCAAAATTGAACTTGGGCGTTTCTTTCTTCTCTTGTGTTTCTTCCGCAGTAGAAGTGCCCAAGGATCTCTTTCTCTTAAGTTCCGGTTCGTCCTCTATTTCACGGACACCTGGGAACGAGGGCACTTTGTTATCACCAAAGGAAAATGACGGCTTATCACTTTTCGAATCATCTTTCTTGAGGGCAGACTCACCAAAAAACAATTTCGGAGGTTCACTCTTGTCAGATGCAGGTGCTCCAAAAGAAAATTTGGGGGCTTCTGATTTCTTCTCTTGGAATGAAAACGTAGCAGCTGGTGTCTCTTCTTTTTTGTTGGAGTCTCCGAAAGAAAACTTTGGTGCTTCAGTCTTTTTTGATTCTTCTTCTTTCTTCTCACCTCCAAATGAGATAGCTGGGGTTTCATGCTTTTTGTCAATTCCGAAGGAGAGCTTTGGACCATTGTCTTTGTCATTTCCACCGCCAAAGGAAAACTTTGGTGCTTCGTCCTTTTTGCTTCCGCCAGCAAACGATATCTTTGGAGCTTCGCCATCTTTTGATCCACCAAAAGAGAATTTTGGTGCCTCCTTCTTTTTGTTTCCGCCAGCAAATGATATCTTTGGAACTCCGGCATCCTTTGCTCCACCAAAAGAGAACTTCGGTGCTTCGGCTTTCTCCAAACTTGAAGTATCCTTTGGTTCAGTTTCTTTTACCTCCTCTGTTTGATTCACATCGTCATTTTTGTTGATAATGTTGTTCAAGTCGGTCTTGTTTATAGAAAAATTGAACCCTTGACTGGGCTTTATCGTCAGCTTATCAAGAACCTCGTCGTCCTTTATTTTGATCTTTTCCGACAACTTTTCCTTCTTAGTCAAATACTCTGAATCCAATTGAATCGCCGAATCAGTAGTAAACTCTTTCCTGCCATCTCCCTTGTCATCGAACTTTGGTTTGCTCATCGACCCCAAATACCCATTGAGCTTATTCCCTTGATTTGACTTATCCTTGAAGTCATCCACATCGTAGAGAAACTCACCTGAGAAAACAGACCCATTATTCAACTTCTTCCTTTTAGAATCTGCGTTGTCGTTTCTCCTATCGATAAATGCATTAAAATGTAACTTTTTCCTGAGATACTCGAGATTCTGAGTCTGTGTCGCTGTTTCCACTTTATTGTCGCTCATAAGTATCGACGTGGCCTCATGAGGGTTTATGGTGTACTTCAACCTCGCTTGTATAGTTCTCGAAATGTCGAGCGACCTCTTCAATTCCAACAATTGGTACCGCTCTTTGGGCGCAAGATTGATGACCGGCGGCCTTACGAGATTTCCCTCTTCATCTGTGTACAATGGGGCAAACTTTTCGAGGGCTCCGTCCTCTGTATCCTCGCTATCCCCACTACTCCAGTCCCCTTCTGATGCGGCCTCTCCGTTGCGTTCCAACGCATTGATCATCTGAATGCTCTGACCTCTCACCCGATTGATATCTGGAATGGGGGAATTGTACTCCCCATTATCGTCACCTTCTTGTGCTGGCACCGACGCCCTTCTTTCAAACCCACTGGCGTCTTCGTTTGTCTGCTGGTGGATTTTCTCTAGATAGTCGCCATATTTACTTATGGCCCTGGCACTATGGTCCACAGATGCTCTTGGAACCGACCCCTTCAATTCGTTCGTATGTTGAACGGAAATTCGTCTTCTTTTGTCTGATAGTATATCAGTGTCAGAAGTGGAAAAGTCGAAATGGGGCTTTATTAATGGTACGTCTGTAGGTTTACCCGCTGAATCTCCTAGTCCAAAGTTCAGTTTAAACGTCACTTTCTTTTGGGGTTTGGAGCCACCTGTAAAAAATCCAAACACGCGCTTCAAGCTATTGACGCTTGAAGAAGTCCAATCGTTGGTGGATGGCCTGCTTGTGGGACTAAGCGACCGTTTCCTTCCACTCATTGCTTATGTTTTGTGTATATTCTGAAATTTTTTATTGCGCATCAAACGTCAAGTCCACCAATGATTTGGGGGGTACACGACTTAATTCTACCACTTCTACCAACACTGTACATTATAATAAACTATTAAAACCTTGTTTATAGCGGGCCGGTGGCTGTTGGCGTGCAAGCCGCCTACATTTGAAAGGTGGCTTTGTGCAAATTTGCCGCTTCTTGCATAGATGAGTTTGCGGTATCTAGGCTCATATTTGGGTGAAACTCCGAGTACTCTCCATTGTTGAGCTTAAGACCTTCTCTGTTTGAATCGAACACATCTGACCTGTCATCAGACACATCGTGTTCGTAATAGCTCAAAGCCGGATTCTTCAACCCCGTGAACGGATTATCTCTGGCCACAGAATCGATCTCTTTGATCAACTGTATCATACTATTCTCTCCGAAGTTCACACCATAGGAAGCACTGATGGGAAGAATCCCTTGCACCCAAGCATCCACGATCCTCGATCTCTGTTTTGTACCTAACCTGGAGATCGGGAACTCCCCCTTCTTCATAAACGCTATAATATCCACCACCAAATGATGCTTGCTCAAAACAGTGTTCACTATAAGTGGCACCAAAGATGCAAAGTTCCTCTTTCTCTTGGACTCGCAAACAATAATCGTGTAGTCTGCACACTTGAAGATACAAGACCCGTTCTTGAAAATGTCCATGTGACACAGTTCGACGGTATTCTCGATGTCTATTGGGAAATGGTGTAATCCCATTACCTCGAAAGTATCTGCCACCTTCCCCAACACGAACAATGGCTGGAAAGATGTGACCTCTGGCTGTTCGTCGGTGTTGGCACTGCTCCTGTTCTTTGCGATGGAAATGTGGTGCAAGAACCCCAAATCTCCCGTCCTGAGATATGTCACTGTATCGTCGCCATCGAGAATTTTGCCCAAGAATTGGCTCTCTGTGAAAGTGTCAACTGGCCCCTTGGGCCCATTAGTAAACCCTATCAAATTGGCTTCACTGGAAACCCAGATTTCTCCAAACTCTCCTTCTTTACATAATCTGGACGTTTCAGGGTTAACAATAGCTATCTCCGAACAAACAGGGACCATTCCTGAATCTTGAATGTGCAAAGCATTGGGAGAATCCACTTGGTTAACTATTGATACAAACCCTTGTCTTAAAGCGATGGGGTCCAAAAACAAATCAACAGGGGCCACGGCCATATACGACCTCGAAGATACGATGGGGTTGAACCAATGGTTGTAAACGGTGGACATGGAAGCGGCACTTAATTTCGTGGGCTGGAACACTTTGGCTATCTTCCTGAGCAAATCAATTTCGACCCTGCCTTCGGTGCTTATCATCATGTTTTTCAATCCCGAAAGATTAAACCCTTTGGGAGTGAACTTGATGGCAGCATACTTAAGCATTTGTTCTGTGACAAACACGTCTTTGACTTTGTACCGGGCCAAAGACAAAAAGAACGCTAAAGGATTCTCTGCATAATTCACTGGCGAGCAAAGGTACGTTGTTGTACCCAAAAACACCCCTAAAAGAACAGACTGAACAAACCCGATACCAGATGAGTGACGTACACACCCGACAATTGACGATTTGGACGTCAAATTGCAAGTCTCTTTAAACACTTTGCATATTCCAATGAGATTTTGATGGTTTAGTTTTGCAGCCACTCGGTAATGATCGGAAGTGAAATTCAACCAGATCAACGCCGTTGTGTTGGTGTCCCTGAAATTTACTGCTGCCTGGTGTTTGGATATTTTGGAGTGTAAAGTGGCAACGTTGGACACTTTGGTCAATTTTCCGGTGTTTTTAATTTTCAAGCCCTTGTACCTTTTGTTGTTCATTCTCTTTAAGTTGTCAGCCACAGGCCCACTTTTCAAAAACTTCTCCACCTCTTCATTGGCAAAGATATCACTTACATCAAAATCTTTTATCACCCCTAGAAACCCAGGTAAATCTTCTCCAATTCTATTCGAGTCAAACGGTAACATTGGAATGGGTATTATACCACACATCAAGCACGCAAACACCGCAATCACAAACTCCTCAGACAATGAGTACATCAAAATAACATATTTCCCTGGCTTGATCATAGCTTTGTCAATAATGTAACTTGCTACGGCATATACCCGAAGTTCAAACTTCTTCCACGTCAAAGGCTTGGAACTGCCCTTTCCATGGTCGAGATTCTGAAATGCTACAGAATCCCCGGAATTGGCCACCCTGAACTTCAACACATCAACTATGCTCTTGAAATCCGTGAGTGGGGCTCCTGTCTTATCATCATACGACTTTTCCTTGTATGTAACTTGACTGAGTTGAGGTGTAAAGTTGCCCAAGACGCCGCTTCTCAACTGCGACACATAAGGGGACCAAATTCCTCCTATCAAATCTTCGCCATGGGGAATCATACTGATTGAACTCTTGACAAAGAACTTGACAAATTCTGCTTTCAAACTTCCCTCCAAGAATTTCTTCTTGCATAACATGTTGGCAATTTCAATCCCACCACTTCTCATGATCTTCGGAAGTGTATCACAATCCACCACCAAAACACAATATAATCGGAGTAAATGGTGTTTATATAAAGTGTCAAAACATTTTTGTGCAATGGCATTGAGGACAGGCTCATTGAGCGGTACAGGGTCGTAAAGGTTACCTGCCGCTTCGCTTTTGGCATTGGCGCCTTGTCCATCGCTATTGGCTCCATCTATGACCTTTCTGATCACCTCCGCTTCCACAATAGCGACTGGAAGGTATTCGTTCCCAATGAACACATCGAAAATCGTACAATCATAAACTTGACGAACTTCACTGGCCAAAGTGGCTAATAAGTGAGAAGAATAATGGTATCTCGTCCCATTGCCTATCTCCAATGGCTTGGACATTCTATGATACGCTTTCTGATCAACCCAAGTGATTCTCTGTCTGATTCTGTCTTCATAAAGCCCTAGCACATACACCTTTCCCTTGTATGTGAACCCCAAAAGCCCCGTTCTCAAAAAGTCCATTTCCAACACTCCATTGGCATCTCGACATTTGGCATGGAAAATCAGCTTTGACTCCTTGAGTAGGCCATAGAACCCTCCGGATAAGCAAGGGGAATCAACCCAGATTTCCCCCGCTTCTCCTTTACCAACAATGATGGACAGTTCAGGGTTCACTACTGCTAAAGTGGCATCAGGTAAGGGATAACCAAAAGCGTCAACCCTCAAGTATTTCTTTGCAAAGTCGTCAGACGGTAGGGGATCAACTTCCACGATTTTGATCCTATTCCTTCCCAACTCTTCCTTGTCTATGAGTACAGAAGAAAGCTCTCCTCTCGGCGTTTGATCGCTGGAGTTATCGTCGCTTGGTAGCCAATCTCTCATAGACATCACCATCCCTCCGTATTCACTCAAAGTCAACATTGGGATTATGGCATTTTCAGGCTGCTGACAGCCCAAGGGACGCAAGTATCTATTGGAAAGAATCTCCATGAATTCTCCGTCTATGGTCAAAGAGTTGACCAACACCCACTTCACGGAAGAAAGATCAACTTTCTGAGTCTTGGAGTAGTATCTGGTGGCATTAGGGGAGCTCTGGTAATCGTAGGTTACTCTTTTCAATCCGATGTAATCTGTAAGCAATAGCGATGCCCTGAACTTCGAAACAATATTGGCGTAGAGGCCCTGGATTTCCATGACTTTCTGTGGCGCCCAAATCAATAGATTACCCGAGTGGACAGTGAACAACACCCCCAAAATCAACCCTATGGAGAACCGTATATCCAAAGTGGCCATGAACACCTTTTTGTTCTTCCTGTACTCCTTGTCGTTCCTGACGATCCCATCAGAGTTTGGCGAACTCAGTAACGATAAGCTCAAAGTCGACATCTGGTGAGCTATCGTTCGATGGCTCAACGCTATGCCTCTCAATTCGCCCAACGGAGACCTGGAGAACTCCACGTAAGCCAAGTCGGCCTTTGTTCTTGCTTCTTCGTTCTTCTTCTGATTGGCCTTGGAGTTCCACGATGCAAGCTCCGATTTCCTGGCAGACCCCAAGTCGGTTGTTCTCCATCTCGTCAATTTGGCTGGCCACACGATCCTCTGACCATGTGCATTCAATCTCTCGAGCTCTTTGGCTACAGTGTCAGAGTAAAATACCAACTTCGACAGCGTCAAGTTTATAATATCAAGAACCTCGTAAAGCGACACGTCCTGGTGGATGGGCACTGCAGTGACCCCAGCCATAAAACAGCCAAATAGAGCCGTGGCAAACTCCCCGAGCTCCCCATCCTTGTACAACAACACCACAGTATCGCTGTTTTTCAAGGACAACTTGTGGCTGATTTCGTGGGCAATCTTGACCGACCTCAAGTACAATTTTTCCCAGGTAATGCCCGACACCTCCTTTCCTTTAGTATCCAACACCAAAAACGCTTGTTCCGTCTTATAAGTAGTAGCACGGTTTTTCAAAACATTCAACAAGGTGTCTTTTGATAATCTCGTGTCCTTTATCCGTGCACTCAGCTGGCGGGGATATAAGGGTTTTTCAAGCGATTCCTGATCTAACTTAACTTGTGCTTCGAGTTGTTGTTGACGTATCTTGTTGATAGACTGAAGGATCTGTTCCCTTCTGTTTATATACGTCCACTGGTCAATGGTTTTGTTGACATTGAAATCTTCCTCCAAGTTTTGAAGCAAAATCGCCATATCCGGAGGGATATCGTGGTCAAACATGGGAGTGGATATCCCTACGTTGGGGTTGGTACCGATCGTATGAGACGAGGTGGTGATGTTGGAATCGGTGGCGGAAACGGTGGCGATTTCTGGCGGCAACATAGTGGCCGAGCTCGCCCGGGCCCTTCCGTTGGTGGTATTTTGGCCTGTGGAAGACATCCCGTTCATTCAACTATTCGAATACCAGTATTTGGAAATGGTGTAGCTCAATCGATTTTACGGTTCCGCACATTTTCGGTATGTGTGAAAAATGCTCACAAGTCATCGGCTTTTGCATCTATTTGCAGTCTGTCTTTTGTACACTTAGTTCTTGTGTGTTCTTTATTCGGTGGCTTTCAGTCTGTTTGTGTTTGTGACTTGTATATATGTTTGTGGCCAGCAGGGTGATACCGGCAGCCAGGCTCCCGCGAGGTCCCCCATTTGTACGATCGGTTTTTGTTGCAAGCAAATCACGAAATAAGAAAAAACCCTCCAAAAGAAGCCAACCCGACCCTGTCGTCGACAACAAACTACACAAATGGGCGGTGGACGATAGTCTACGGTCCCTTCGGTCCAAAGAAGAAGATTACAAGCGGAAGCTCAAAGAAATAAGACAGCTCACTTCCAGCGTTTCCAAACTCATACAAAAGAAAGAAGACGACAAGAAACAGATTGAATACGTCAAAGATATTCCGTTGCCTTCGGAGGTAGAGCTCGACAAGGAGATCGATAGCATATATGACGCCTTGGACCCGCCACGGCTGTTCAACCTGCAAAATTCATCGCTTTTGACACCAGTTGTGGATTTACCTGCGGCCATTCGAGACAGATTAGGGTTGTCTGTGAAATACCTTGTCAACCAACAAAATCAAAACTGGCCTTTGGTCCTACACACATTAAGTCTTGGGGGCGGTTTTGAGGGCTTAAGCAAGTTGGATGTTACACAGTTCATCCAAAGTATTCCCAAGAAAGATCTCGAGCCTATTATTCCCCATATAAAGAAGCTAATGAGATCAGCCAACATTCCACAATCTCCTTCGATGTTGACGAACTTCATCCAGGCATGGGGGGCTTACTCCCATATCCCTGAAGAGAACGTCAGCAAAATCGATCTCGCCAGAGAGAAGATCCACAAAATCACAAAAGGAAAGCTTCCCAGGTCCACTTTCGAGTCGTTGGTGATAGTTTATGGTAAGATGGGAAACCTCGACAAAGTCAACGAACTCTTGGTCGAGATGAAAAGCTTGGGGCTCAAACCCACGCCGTTGATTTACCAAAGTGTCTTAAAGACGTTGGTCTACAGGTCTAGCAACCACAAAGAGGCGGTCCTGATCTTTGATTCCATGAAGTTTTTATCCCAAGAGACAAAGCCAGGGACTACGGTATACAAAGACATTATTGTGTCCTATGTCAATGAAAATGATATAGAGAGGGCATTGGACCTTTACCAAGAAATGCTCATCTCCAAAACTCCGGTGAACCAAGAGATAATGGTGGCTTTGGCTAAAGGGTGCAGCAGTAGAAAAGAGTTGCGATTCAAAGCGTGGGAATTCATGTTCGAAATCTACGACAACAAATGGACTCCATCTGTTGAGAGTCTTGAGTACATGGTGTACCTCGCTAGCAGGGATGGAGACCTCGCGTTGGCCAGAGCTCTATATAAGATGTTGGTGTCGACCAATTCCGCTTCCAAAAGATCTTTCACATTCCTTTTGATGGCATATTCCAAGTCCAACACTTTCAAAGGTTCACCAGAAGTGCCCTCGATTACTATGACTGAAAGAGGGCGGAACTTCAGGAGAAACTTGTTGAGCAAAGCGGAGCCTGGGTTGTCTGATGACATGAGGTTGAACGTTCCTTTCCTTCCAGTTTATGACTTGAATACAAAAGAGGAAGTCATAGCGGAATCGAAAGCCCTTTGGACCCATACTTTGATGTTCAACAAAGACTTCGTTAACATCGAGTCCTACAATACCTACCTCAACATACTGGCCACTTTGGGATCTTTCAAAGATCTTAAGGAACTGTATGAGTTTTCTAGGTTGGCTGGTGATGCCCCTGGCGTGAGAGTGGTGGAGGAAGAACTGAACCGACTCTCAGAGTTCAAAACTAAATTCAATCTCGAGAGGTCAACTCTCACGTATGTCATTGCTTTGAAGGGTGCCGGCAGGTTGAAGCAGTATGAGTTTTCACAGGAGATTTGGTCTGAGAGAGGGAAGTATAGGCAATCGCCTACGTTCAAAGCATTGAATATCAGAGAAAAGGATAGACTCGATTTCCAGTTTGCTAACCAAATGGTGCAGAGTCTTACCGACATGAACTTATTAGATGACGCCGTGGCAATCGTTTTGAGTACAGAGTACCAATTCAAATGGGGCTGGATGCAGTTGAATCTGGTCTACTCTCGTTGTGTGGAAGTTGGGAATGACAAACATTGTCGGACCTTAAGAGGAATAGCTGGTAGGGCTCAGATAAAGTTTGAGGGGAAGATCAGAAGGAAAGATTTCAAGGAATATGTTATGAAAAAGAGGTTGTGGAATTCCTGAGAATGTTGTATATAGATACCTCCATAGACATACACCTCCCTGTAAATATAGAGAAATGACGACTTTAAAGAAAGTCGTTTGAAAATTTAGTGTGTGCTTTAGTCTATTTACAATGAGCAGTCAAGACGGTTGACTACTTTCTAATTACAAGAGAAATCATGCCTGGTTTTTTGATCACTTTCTTGACCTTGTCTTTGGTAGTGATCTTACTCACTTGATCGTACTCAAATAGGCTGTCTAAGATGACTTCTTCCGATGAGTCTATGAACTCCTTGGCCTCTTCTAACACAAGCCTTATTTTCCCGTTAACGAAAACGTTATACTTGATAGTTTTAGGCTCTATGACTTGAACTTTGGGAAAGTCTTGTAACATGATGGAAGACCACGGTACATTCAAGCCAGCCAGTAGCAACTCCCAACTCTCTTCGGCTACACATGGCGTTATAGGCGATAACGTAATCAAAAGCTTCTTGTATAAGTCTAGCAACAAGTCTTTGCTGAAACTTTGATCGCTTTTCACAGAAGCAGTCAAGCTGTTGGTGTATTTCATCAAATCGGAGATGATGGTGTTGAAGGAAAGGTCCACGTTGACAGCCTTATCAATTCTGGATATGTACATGTTTGCTTCGTTGAAAAGGGCTAATTCTGCATCTGTGAATTCAACCTTTTCGTAGATATTCTCGTTGAGTTCGACATTATGGTAGGATTGAGTGTTGCCCCTCTTCTTCCCTGTATTGTCGTGACTTATAATACTATCTTGCAATTGAAGCACCTTACGCAACCACCTGTCAACCCCCTGGATCTGGTCTTCGTTCCAGTTCAACGAGTCTGAAATGGGGGCTTGGAAAAGAATGTGGGCCCTCGTTGCATCTGCGCCATACTTCTTCACTGTCTCTTCAGGATCCACTCCATTATATTTGGACTTAGACATCTTTTCGTAAGATTGTAATGGGGTTTTACCACTGCCTATAATCTGAGGTGTAGACCCATGTAAGTCCACTTCTTGGGGCTTTAAAAACTTCCCGGTATCTGGATCGGTGTATGTCATCCCCTGGACCATTCCTTGTGTGACAAGCTGCTTTATGGGCTCATTACGAACGTCACTACCTTCCCACATTCCAATGGACCCAAGAAACTTGGAAATGAACCTGGTGTACAATAAGTGCAAAATAGCATGTTCAATGCCTCCTAGGTACATATCCACGGGCAAGTTCTTACTCACTTTAGCAGAATCGAAAGGCTTGTTTGAGTTCTTCGAGTCCAAGTACCTGAAAAAATACCATGAAGAGTCCATGAAAGTGTCCATAGTGTCAGTATCTCTCGTGGCGTCTCCACCACATGAAGGACACTTACAGTTGACAAAGGACTCCTCCTGCGTCAAAGGGTTGCCTTTGCCTATGCTTTCCACATCAGGCAACTTTACCGGCAACTCTTCATCTGGTACTGGAACTGTCCCACAATCGTCACAATAGACAATAGGAATTGGTGCTCCCCAATACCTCTGCCTACTAATGAGCCAATCTCTAATTCTGAAATTAACTTTAGCGTTACCAGCACCCAAGTCCTCGAGCATTGATGTGATCTGCTGACCGCCCTCTTCACTGGACTTCCCGTTAAGTTCGCCCAACGAATTCTCAAGGAATGCATCAGTAATGATCCCCTTTTCTGTAAAAGGTAAACTGATTTTCTTAGACTCTTTGGACATCACTGATATCAACTGTTCAATGTTGGGGTTATGAATTTTCCAAAACTCAAAGTCTCTTTCATCGTGCGCAGGGCAACCCATCACAGCACCGGTCCCGTAATCCAAGACATAAGGACTGACATAAACAGGGATGATGTAAGTAGAATCAGCAGAACCGTCGCTTTTTATTGGTCTTGTGACTTTTATGGGAAGCATGTATCCATCTTTTTCGCCTGTTTCCCCTTTTGCTGCCTTTTCAACGAATTCTTTCAATTCCGGATCTGTCTCAGCATATTTGACAGTTATTGGATGGTTCACAGATAACGCCAAGTACTGTACACTGAACAAAGTATCGGGTCTGGAAGTAAACACCTTGATTTCAGCTGTCAGATCTGATTGGAAAATTATTTCCGTTCCATGAGACTCCCCTATCCAATGTCTTTGCATGGCCTTGACTTTATCGGGCCACAATGGCAAATGATCCATGTCGACATTCAATTCTTTGGCAAACTTCGTGATCCCCACAAACCACTGGTTCAACTTCCTCTTTTCCACCTTGGCTCCAGACCGCCAGGACTTGCCCTCGGCATCGACCTGCTCATTGGCCAAAACTGTCTGATCTACAGGATCCCAGTTAATCTCCGCTTCCTTCTTATATGCCAACCCATGTTCGTAAAGCAACAAAAATATCTTTTGCGTCCACTTGTAATAGTCCTCGTTACACGTAGCAAGCTCGTTCTCCCAATCGAAGTCAGCCAATACCATCTCCATTTGTGATTTCATTCTGCCTATGTTACTATGGGTCCACACCTTAGGATTGATCCCCCTCTCGATGGCGGCGTTTTCGGCAGGCAATCCAAAAGCGTCCCAGCCCATGGGATGTATCACATTCACTCCTTGTAGCCGTTTGAACCTAGAGATGACGTCGCTTATGGTGTACACTCTCACATGGCCCATGTGTAGTATTCCTGAAGGGTACGGGAACATCACCAACGCGTAGAAGGAAGGTGCATCGGGAGGAAGTGCATGTTTTTTGGGATTGAGCCCATTTCCCTTTGTGAGTTCTCTCCAGCGCTTGGCCCACTTCGAGTCTAGCTTACTTAGACTTGCGTAGTGCCTTATTGATCGTATCATAAAACTGATAGTTTTGCAGATTTGAGAATTGATTTTTTTTCCATTGAAATGTTTAGTGTAGAAAAATGAAGTGTGGACTGTTAGTCTTCGCGGAGAATAATCTTTTTGCAATTTTTGCATCCAAACTAAGAGGAAGAGAGAAGTATCTTGAGTCAATTTCCATTTCTAAGAAACTCCACTTAGCAGCTCATTATGACTATAGGCGGTAAACTTCTGTTTGGGGCTTTTTTCGGGATTTTCACGGGCTCTTACAGCTATATATTCCATTTTGCAAATGTGGTCGTGTGTGACTAAAGTACATCGGTTCATCAGTGTAAGGACAACACTAGTTTGAGTACACAAACAGAGAGAAGCACAAAGAGGGAGATGAGGAAAAGATACGCAAGCGACTTCCATTACTACCTATACCTAAGGCAATTACTCCTAAAAATAATACGATCACTCCTGATGGTGAAGCTCAACTTTGACTTCGCTAACCATGGCACCCTTACCGTCAGTGACAGGGTCGCCGAAGATTTGACCAATCTCTTCCAAGGTGACATCTCTACGGAACCTCGTCTCTGGAAACGTGAAGAAGACCACCACCAATTCCACCGCCAAGTACACCGTCCAAACAATATAGTATTTCCACTCGATAGCGTCCATGGCAACAGGGTTGACATACCCATTGAAAATCAGCGCCAAAGTCAGGGAGAATAAGAAAAGATTCAACCCTTTTGCTCTATGGGTGTAAGGTAAGATCTCTGTCAAGTACAAGATTGGCAATCCATTACAACCGATGTTGAACGCAGCGTAGTACAAGAAGATAAACGCCAAAACTCCATTGGATAACGACGCTGGGTAATTCCGTTGAGCTGCTAAGGCTGAGAGCGCTGTCCACAAAGTATAACACACCAACATCAACGACAAAGATGTCAAAAAC
Organism: Yamadazyma sp. yHMH393; assembly: GCA_030580255.1. Taxonomy (NCBI): domain Eukaryota; kingdom Fungi; phylum Ascomycota; class Pichiomycetes; order Serinales; family Debaryomycetaceae; genus Yamadazyma; species Yamadazyma sp. yHMH393. The sequence continues at coordinate 317,516 of JAKTSP010000045.1, forward strand.
ATGGCTCTTCTTCGAAAGAAGTGCACAGAGAAAGCAGCCACCATAGAAATGATGAAATTGTACAACATAAGGAATCCGTTGATCTCCAATTGCCTGCTGGCCTTGGTGATTCCAATGGAGTTCAAAACTTTGTTCAAGTAAAAAGAGACCAACCCATTCCCGGACAATTGGGCTATGCCTCCCACGTAAACCACCAAGAAAAACCTCCTTCTGAAATTCTTCAATCTGTAGAAGTCAGAGTACGACGACTTGGTGTTTAACTTTTCCAATTCAATGACAGTCTGGATCTCTTTCATCTCGAAATCGACTAGGGCCAAATCCAACGGATCTTCACTGTACCCCGTATGGTGTTTTCTTAACACCGACAACGCCTTGTCGGTTCTGCCTCTGGACACGTAGAATCTAGGACTCTCCGGAATAAACCAGATAAACGACGCTTGTAGCAAGGGGAAGAAACCCTGCAAATAACTAGGCACTTTCCACGCAGTGTCATTATCACCGATTTTGTTGGTGCCGTAAGTAACCCAGGCAGCAACGAAAGCCCCCAAGTACCAACAGGTATTATAAAAGGCAGTAATGACCGATCTTTGAGTTGGGAAGGCTATCTCCGACATCAACGAAGGAGTAGACACCGCCATAAACCCATTTCCAAACCCCAAAACAAGACGGGCACACAAGAAAAACGCAAAGTTGGTGGAAGCTCCTTGCAACACAGCACCAATGACCATAACCACATTGCCTACGAGGAACGCTGCTCGACGGCCGTACCGGTCACACACCAAGGGAACAAATGGAAGTGCAATAATGCCCCCAAAAATCGTCCCATTAGACAAAGCCCCTAGCCGGACTGAGTCTCGACTGGGGTTGATGGTATTGTGCCATGCATCTAAACTCTGCAACCCGTTCAACATCGACCCATCGTATCCGTTGTTTGTACTGGCCAAACAGCAAAGAGCCATTACCAAGTTCAACTTCACTAAATGGCGTTCTTTCCACCATTTGAGCCCAGGCCTCACGTAGTTTTCAACTTTATCTTCCCCTACAATTGAAGGGGCTGCCGCATTTGTTTCAGTGAACTGTGCTTTATCGAAGCTAGCTTCGTCCAAGTGGCTCGACATCCCTACTACCAATACACGCGGGAAACTTTTTTGGGTTTCCAAGGGGACATCTTGGATTATTATACGTCATGACTAAAAGCTTAAAATAGAAAGCTATTTGAGTTCCAAGTACGGCTTTGTTTTTTACCCCAGCTTCTCCACAAAAAATAAAAAAGGAACACAACTGTCCAATGCACTAGAAGTACCGTATTTTGAAAATGTCGCATGCCCCCACCGTTTGACTACCACTGGCAAGAAAGGCACCGTAAACCATGCTAGTTGTAGAAGTTATGTCCCAGTACCACCAAAAAGAGGTGGCTTAGGCGAAAAGAAGTGGTAAGCGTGGCTTTGGAGGTTATATCTACCAGTCCCCACACAAAACGTGCGCTCGAAATCTTGGCTTTGTCAGAATAAGCTTCTACGATTTACAAGACTCGGAACAATTACTGATTGTGACTTTCACCGAAACGGTGCACATCCCCGTTGCTGTGGATGTGATTTGAGGGGAAGAAATGCAACACTGCAATGGTAAACGTTTTGGCGTGGGCCGACTTGGCGAGAACTGTGACTGCTGCCCTTTTACCACCAGTGCACTTGACGAGAACTCAGACTACGGACTCCAACGAGGCCTCGTGCCAAGAACCCGCTTGTGGTGTCAGGCGGACCTTGAGATGTCTCCGAGAAGATCTCCAGGCACCCTCTCCGACAATATCCCCGGATTTTTTATCACCGGCCTACATTGGGGCTTTGAAGGGACCTACGTGGGTACTTTCTTCAAAGGGCCTTGGTTCTAACTGGAACTGCACGTGCAATTTTTGACCACGTCTTATTTCTGTGGTGGCTGAAGAGCTAAAAGCAGATTAGACAGCTGCAAATGTGCTGAGAAGAAATCCTTTGTCAACGTACACAAACGTTCGTTCGTTTGACCCTGGCCCAGCATGTTATGGGTCAAAAGCAACGGTTTACCAAAGGCTCAGATCTCGTAGACTTTGTTATTCTTCTTGATTCACAATAGTGCCGGTGTGCTGACACAATTGAGCTTTGTCATTGATTTCATGGTGTGCTCCAACCGCTTCCACATTCGAGAGCGTAAACACTTTATGGATCCAGTGATTTTGACTGAGCTAGTGACTAAGCTAGTAACAGTGTCAGGGAGCCGTGTACGGAGGCGATTTTGGAGGTCCTGCAATCAAGTTCGCCCGTCCAAGGAATAGATAGAAGCCGAGTAGGGCCGAGTAGGGCACAGCTCAGATGCACTTTTTAAATACAGAAAAAAGTTTAGGGCAGGTCGACAAGACTTCCCTACGCCAGACAAGTTATTTTTTAGGCATTTCCACCTGCTTATCTTGTCAACCATGATAGCACAGACTTAATCAAAACCGATCTCTATTTCTGACTCCAATAATCTAGCGTGCACCAACCACATGAGGCATGACGAGTTCGATTGGAGCTTCCACCTTTGATAAATTTCCGTGCCTAACATGTAAAACGCCCAAAAACTGATAGTGGAAATGTTATCATTCCTGGAGACAATCTTATGACTGACTGATAGCTACGAAATTGGTCACATATATATTCTCTCTTCTCCAACCTCCAAGTTCGTGTGTTTCGTTTTCTTCTATAGCTCTTTATAACGCTTAACTTAACATGAGTGAACATAACGACAAGAACAAGACGGATGTCACCGTGGTTTCTGATTCGATCGGGAACGATACCGGGTCCAGAGCCTCTTTGGGCTTGACAAAGGTCGACGCTACCATAGATGACGCTACTTTATTCATCAACGAAAGAAAAGACCTTTACCCGGATATCACAGAGGAAGAAGAGAAGAAGGCTTTGAGAAAGAACGATTGGTGCCTTCTCATCCCACTTTTCCTTTTGTGTACTTCAGGCGCCACCGATAAGGTGAGTTTGGGGACTGCTGCTATCTACGGGATTCTTGAAGACTGTAACCTTGACAGTAACCAATATGCATGGGTTAATTCCATCATTTTTATTGGTTCATTAGTGGCTTGCTGGCCTATGTCGGTTTTGATGTCTAAATACCCCAACGGGAAGCTTTTGTCGTCTTGTGCTGTTTGTTGGTCGGCCCTCACATTGTGTTTACCTGCATGTAGCAGTTACGGGGGGTTGATGGGGGTTCGGTTTCTTATGGGGCTTTTTGAAGCCGCCATTGTGCCTGGTGCTACTTTGATTATTGGTAAATTCTACCTCAAGAAAGAACAACCTTCAAGATTAGCCCTCATTTTCGCCTTTGGCTCTTCCTTCGTCAACGGGTTCTTGTCATGGTTGGTGGGCAACTTTGGCGATTCTATCCCCAAATGGAAATACCTCTTCATCTTGGTTGGGTCTCTTTCGTTTGTGTGGTGTGCTTTTATGGTTTGGTTTTTACCCAACTCGCCCATGGATGCTGTTTATTTGACTGACAAAGAACGGTACATTCTTACAAAGAGAGTGATAGAAAACAAGACGGGGGTGGTGAGTCACAAGTTCAAGCCTTACCAAATGCTTGAAGCGTTCCTTGACATAAAGACTTACATCATTTTTGCTATGAATGTTTTAATCAATTTGCCCAATGGTGGATTATCAGCGTTCAATGGAATCATCATTTCTTCCTTGGGATTCGATTCCAAGCAATCGTCTTTGATGACCATACCCACTGGGTTCGTGGCTTCTGCCTCCACCTTCATATTCAATTACATCTGTGGAAGAACCAAGGATAAGAGAACCTTACTCTCGGCCATCTCGTTGGTTATTCCAATTATCGGGGCCGCTATTTCCTTTGCCACAGATGCCAGCAACACTGCGGCTAAGTTGGTGGGGTTGTACTTCATGTACTTCTACTTTGTCAGTTACGTTATCATGATTTCCCTTTCCTCGGCAAATACTGCTGGGTCTACCAAAAGAAGTTCCACCATCTACTTCAATTACGTGGGGTACACTGTCGGGGCCTTGTGTGGGAGCCATGTGTTCCAAAGTGGGTTCAATGCGGGGTTCGCCGTCATGTTGGCTGCTTACGCCGTGAACATTTTGCTTTCCGGGGTTTACTGGGTGGTTTGTACTTACGAGAATAAGGCCAAGCAAAAGGTCATAGAGTCTGACAAGGAATTGCAGTTACAGGCAGAACACGAGAAACAGTTGTCGGAAGAGGAGAAGTTGTTGTTGGACCAAACTGATAGAGAGCAGAAGACTTTCATGTATACAAAGTGAAGCGAAGGTGCTTCCTATAAATATGTTTAGCGTAGTGATAATGAATTGAAAATAACCCAACACAAAGCTTGCCGTAAATGAACCGAAACCGTCGCCACCCAAGAAGCCTTCTCCACTCAAGACTGCCCCCCACCCGAAGGCCTTGAAGAGGCGACGCCTTGCAATGACAATTTTGCGGGTGCAACTGCTCTCCAAGAGGTTTGACAGAAGCCAACCTGTAAATCGTATATACAGGCCAAATGCAGGTTATGCATCGAAGCCGTTGAAATAAGGAAGTACGACACGATATCCCTTCTTATCAGTCGGGCGTTCACAAACATTCAAGTGTAATCCACCTGCTGTGTTTCCCGGCAAATATGATTTTTAACTGCCACACCTTGTATAAATCTGATTCTTTTTAACAAGCTTGATTTCCTTTTGAAAACATACCTACAATTCCAACGTTAGAATCCATGACTGTGCAGGATAATAGAGTCACTATCGCCATAGACAGAGGTGGAACATTCACCGACGTCATTTACACCTACGGAGACAAAGAAGGGACATTCAAGCTATTATCCGTGGACCCCAACAACTACAAAGATGCCAATATTGAGGGAATAAGAAGAGTGCTTGAAATCGTCACCGGCAAGAAAGTCCCCAGGAGCGAACCTTTGGACACCACCGTCATTTCCTCCATAAGATTAGGAACCACCGTTGCCACAAACGCTTTGCTTGAAAGGAAAGGTGCCCCTTGTGCCTTAGTTACCACCAAAGGGTTCAAAGACTTGTTGCACATCGGAGACCAGTCAAGACCCGATTTGTTTGCGTTGAACATCGTCAAGCCTGGTGTTTTATTTGCAAGAGTGTTGGAAGTAGATGAGAGAGTAACATTACCTGCCTACTTGGTGGACCCAACGGGATACGATGCCCAGGACCTATACGACGGTGAGAAGTATGTTAGAGGAGAGACGAAAGAGATTTTTGAGATTATCAAGCCTTTAGACAAAGCCCAATTAACTTTGGGGTTGCAACAACTCAGGGATCAAGGTATAGACTCCGTGGCCATAGTGTTTATCCACGGGTACAATTTCCAGAAACATGAGAAAGAAGCGGGCGAAATCGCCAAACAGATAGGGTTCAAAAACGTCTCTTTATCTCATGAGATCTTGCCCATTATCAAGACCATCCCCAGAGGCCAGTCTACAGTTGTAGATGCATACTTGACGCCAATTTTGAAGGATTACATCCAGGGGTTCTTGAAGGGGTTCAGGCCCGATTTCGAGAAGAACACCAGAATCGAGTTCATGCAGAGTGACGGTGGTTTGTGTTCCTGGAGAAATTTCACAGGCTTAAAATCCTTACTCTCTGGACCTGCAGGTGGTGTGGTGGGTCTTTCCAAGACGGCGTTCGATGATGATTTGAAAAAGCCTGTAATCGGGTTCGATATGGGTGGGACCTCCACCGATGTGTCCCGATATGCTGGCTCCTACGAGTTCTCTTTTGAGACCATCACTGCCGGAATCAAAATAGCCACTCCCCAATTAGATATCAACACTATTGCTGCCGGAGGAGGGTCCAGACTTTTCTACAGGAATGGAGTATTTGTTGTTGGCCCTGAAAGTGCCAGTTCCCACCCAGGTCCTGCTTGCTACAGAAAAGGCGGTCCCTTGACCATCACCGATGCCAATTTGTTCACAGGTAGAATTCTTCCGGAGTATTTCCCCAAGATCTTCGGGCCAAACGAAGATGAACCTTTGGATTTTGAAGTCACGAAAACCAAGTTCGAAGAGCTCACCGATATCATCAACAAGGAGAATCCTGACGCCAAAAAGACTGCTTACGAAGTGGCCTTAGGGTTTTTGGAAGTCGCTAACTTTTCCATGGCTAAGCCTATCAGAGAGCTCACTGATGCTAAGGGAAATGATGTCACCAAGCATTCATTGGCCTCTTTTGGAGGTGCTGGAGGACAGCACGCTGTGTCCATTGCAAAGATATTGAGGATCAATAAAGTCATTATCCACAAGCATTCTTCTATTTTGTCTGCCTATGGTATCTCTTTGGCTGACATTGTCAGTGAACAACAAGAACCGGTGGCTAAAGTGTACAATGAACACACCAGAGATGAATTGTTGGTATACGTGGACGAATTGGTTCAAAAGTCAAAAGCAGACTTGCTTCGCCAAGGCATTGACGAAGCCACTATCGACCCAAAGATTTACTTCAATATGGGTTACAAAGGTAGCGATACCAGACTTATGATTGAAAAACCACACGATCTGGACTTTTTGGCTAGCTTCTACCAGATCCACCAAAAAGAGTTTGCCTTCAATGATCTCGATAAGCCCATATTGATCTCTGATATCAGAGTCAGAGCTTCAGGGAATGTTTCTAGCGATTTGACTGAAAGATCTCCTTACAAGGACTACGACTCTGTCACAAGAACTGCAGTGGACAAGAACAACTACTTGACAATTTCGGACATTGTGTTCAAAGAAGGGAAATTGAGTTCCAAGGTGTATGCTTTGAAAGATCTCAAGATAGGCGATGTTGTTGCAGGACCAGGCCTTATCTTAGATGAAACCCAGACCATATTGATTGAACCCAAATCAGAGGCCACTATTTTACCAAGGCACGTCGTCATTGACCTTATAACCGAAGTCAAAACCGAGGTGTCTTCAACCGTTGTTGACCCGATTCAATTGTCCATCTTTGGAAACAGGTTTATGGCCATTGCTGATGAAATGTCCAGAACCTTACAGAAAACTGCTGTCAGTGCTAATGTTAAAGAAAGACTAGACTTTTCTTGTGCTTTGTTCGATAGCATGGGGAACTTGACTGCAAACTCTCCCAATGTACCTGTGCATATAGGGTCGATGTCCCCTGCCATAAAATACCAGTTGCAGTATTGGAAATGTAATTTGAAAGAAGGTGACATTTTGTGTACGAATTCACCATTTGTTGGTGGAACCCATCTTCCAGATATCACCATTATTTCTCCTGTTTTCATTGATGGCAACATCGAGTTTGTTGTGGCTTCGAGAGCCCATCATTCTGAGGTCGGGGGAATCACTCCAGGGAGTTCCAGCTCCTACGCTCGTGATATTAAAGATGAAGGTGTTAATATCGAGACCTGGAAAATCGTCAGCGAAGGGAAATTTGACAATGATGGCTTGATTGAGCATTTCGTGAAGAAGCCAAAGACCTGGGGTGTTTCTGGAACAAGAAATCTCGACGATAATATCAGTGATTTGAAAGCACAGGTTTCCGCTAACCAAAAGGGAATCAAGTTGATCAAGGAGTTGTTCAATGAATACTCTACTGAGACCGTTTTGTTCTATTTGAGGAATATCAAAAAGAGCAGTGAATTGGCCGTCAGATCTTTCTTGAAGGACTACTATTCCGAGTTCAAGGATAGGTTACCATTGCATGCCGAAGATTACATGGACGATGGGTCCAAAATAGCTGTTTCCATCGATATAGACGGGAAAAGTGGTAGCTTGTTCATTGATTTTAAGGGCACTTCCTTGGAGACGTATTCCAATTTGAATGCTCCTAAATCTGTGACGTACTCCGCTGTGATCTACGTCTTAAGGTGCTTGGTTGATATGGATATCCCATTGAACCAAGGGTTCTTGGATGCTGCAGAAATTTCCATTCCGGAGAATTGTTTGATTAACCCTTCAAAATTTGCAGCCGTTTGTGCTGGAAACGGGATGACATCCCAGAGAGTCACAGACTGCTTATTCAAAGCGTTTGGGTTGACTTCAGCTACTTCTGGGTGCATGAATGGCCTCAATTTCGGGATGGACAGCAGAAAAGGTGCAAATGGAGAAGTTATCAAAGGGTTTGGGTACACCGAGACCATTGGCCAAGGGAATTGTGCCGGGATTATCAATAAAGACGGTGAACGGTATGGATTTCATGGTTTCAGTGGAACACAGACGAACATGACAAACACCAGGATCACAGATCCAGAGATTCTAGAACACAGGTATCCTTGTTTGTTGAAGGAATTCTGTATCAGGGAAGAAAGTGGTGGTAGAGGTAAATTCAATGGAGGTAATGGATTAATACGTGAGATCCAGTTCAACGAAGAACTCCACCTTTCTTTGGTTACCCAGAGAAGAGTGTTTGCACCATGGGGGATCTATGGTGGAGAAAATGGGAAGAAAGGAGAAAACTACTTGGGCAGAAACAGAGGTGACGGTGTGATTCAGTGGATTCAATTACCATCTTTAGCTGAGATTGAAATGAAGAAGGGTGATCTCATTAGGGTGTTGACCCCAGGGGCCGGTGGGTTTGGAAAAGAGACCGATACTGATGAATTTTGGGGGTTGACAACGGAGGGAGAGGTCGCCAAACTGATCCCGCTTTCTTCAGGAACTTTGGGGAATTTAAAAGAGGCTGCTAACGCTTCCCAATAATAGTATAAGAATCTTATTGCCTATATTTCAATATTCGTTCAAGAACAAAATGTATATTCGTTGACTGTTGGTCTAAAGATGCATTTCCTAAGGTGGATCAAAAGCTGGCTAGTTTATTGCAAATAATTGAACTTATAAATGCAGCTCGGTGTAGTAGAATGCAGACAATGGCTCCACCAGTTTCGAAATACCAGCCTTTGGAAATTTCTTGAATTCATTGAATTCGATCTCTCTATCTGTGTACTTTGGGAACCATTCCCCGAGTTTTTCATTCACCAGAGATACAAATTCCTTGTCTACAAGAGCCTCGATATTATCTTGGTTCTTCTCGATATCTTCGTTTTCCCTTTTCACACCCAATTCTGCCAAAATACTCTTCAAGGCTACGACCTTGGCCTTCTGCGAGTTAAGGTGGAGAATGTACTTGGGATTTGGTGCTTCTGGATGAATGTTGTTCTTGTAAAACTCGATGAGCTTATCTTTGGTGATCCCTTCAATGTAGCTGACTAACTTCTCGTGCACTTTGAAATCATTGAAACCGTCAGTGATGGAGTTCCAAAACCTGCTTGACTCTTCATTCAAATTCTTCAACTTGACGAGTTTCTTTTCAATTAAAGACTTTTTGTAATCACCAAACTCCGTCTCTGTCATGTCAGTCAATTTCTGGCCCATCAGTGCCAAAAAGTTTTCAATCCGACTTCTTAAGTATGTAGGAGATCTTTCACTCTGAATCAAAACCCTATAACCAGTATAGTTCCGGAGAGGTTTAACACCAGAGAAGACCACATATCCCAACTGTTCTTTTGTTCTGAGCTGGTTGAAGCAAGGTTCGTGGAAAATTGTGGAGATCAAGTCAGTTAACGCTCTCGACTGATAGTTCGTAGGGCTGCCTAGCTTGATGAAGTATTCAATACTTGAATTAACGTTTTCCAGGTCTTGTAAGTCGAGGTTGACAACAACAGTCTCGTCGGTGGTATGGCTTTGGAGCTTTGTTGCTTGGTTAATCTCTTCAATGTTGGAACCCACACCATTGATAGATCCAAAGTGTTTTGTTAATAAATCCAGGAACTTGGTGTTGAATTTTTCAATGTTGAGATTACCAATGGTCAAAGACTCTACAAACACTTGATCAAAAAGCTTTTTATCAATGAAACTGACCAAACTTTCGAACAGAAGCTTCTCCAAAACTGGAACTTTATCTGAAGTTAAGTAAGTCTTTTCATTAACCATGGTGAGGAAGTTGGTATTGATTTGCAAATAAGGTGTTTCGTACCCAAAGTTTTTGTAATCTTGCAATAACTTCTTTTTCAACACATCAAACTTCTTCTGTTCGGGCCTGAAAGTAGTGAGTTTACTCAAAATGTCTTTCAACAACACGAATATCTTGTCGTTGTATCCATTTAATTTGAGTAAGATCCCATCACGCCATTGGTTGATTTGGAAATGTAAGCCAGCCACAGATGCATAATAACTCAAGTCATTCAATTCATCGTCCAACAAATCACAGAATAATTGTGTTTGGATTGACTCTTCAATGCCCTCATTCGACTTTGGCAAGTGCAAGAAGATTTGAAGGATTGCCTTCGGAACTTTGAACTGGTCGTCTTGCTTGTACCAAAGCTGGAACTTCGTGTCATTTCTGATCAAATAAGGTGCCTTCAACGGTTCTTGACGGTCGGAACTCAAGATTTCAAGATTTTCAGGGATGAAGTTGTTTTTCAAAGGTAACTTGAAATGTTCGTTCAAAGTACAATTCTTGACTTTGTCGACCAAGGATGGACTAAAGTCAACATACTCATACTCTGTACCGTACCATTTTTCTGTTTCTTTAAAGGAATCGAAGTCCTTCGACGTCAATTGAATCCTCGAATTTTCAAATGTCAAATAGTTGCAGTATTCCTCGATTTTTGAAGGGTTGAACTCAATTTTAGAAGCATGATTAAACATAAAGTCTGGAGGAATGAATTGATTGATCTTGTATAAGGAATTACTCCATTTGCTAACAGACCTTGCAGCATTTTCCTTTTGTTTGAACTTGAAGTTGATCTCGTTGGTTTGCCTAATTTCATTGAATATTCTCTCCTGAGGACCTAATGTCTTGACCAATTTCAAGTACTCAAAGATGTGGACGATTATATCTTGGTAATTTTCCAAACCTTTGTCAGTCAAGTCACAGTTCAACATGAATAAGGAGGAACCAGAGCATACTTTGGTACTACCGCAACTCAAATCATTAACGTACCCCAATTCATTCAAATAGTAGTAGATAGAACCTTCACTCTCGTGGCCAAGAAGGTTACTGAAGTAATTGCTTGGCTGATACTTCCAACTAGTATCTTGATCATCAGGCACCATGAATGTGATTTCAAGAGTGTTACTATCTCTGATAGACTTAGCCTTGATAATTTTCCCCAATTGTGCTTCTGTGTACACCACTTCGTCATTATATTCCGGTTTCGAGGGCAAGTTCTTATTTTTGACATCAGTGAATTTTTCGACAACGAGAGTGGTCAATTCGTCTAACGTTTCCTTACCCAAGACCACCAAATTCATGATGTTAGAAGAATAGCTTTCTTCGTGGAATTTCATCAAAATATCTCTCACATTCCACCCTTTAGAAGCTGGCTCGTCACCCAAGGTACTCATATTCCCAGTGGAGAAATGGTTAAAAGGGTGATTTGGATTAGAAGTGGATTTCTCCAATTGATAGAATCTCCATAAATCATTCTGTAAGTTCTTCTTGTTTTCACTGTCAACAGCGTTGATTTCCCTATCCTTACACGATTCACTGAACAAAGGATTGATAAAGAACTGTGAGAACCTATCCAACGCACCCTCCAAGTGCCCCGAGTTCACCTCGAAGTAGTAATTTGTGTGCTCAAAAGAAGTGAATGCGTTGGAATGTCCTCCATGACTCGACAAATAAGAGCTGTATTCATTCTCCAACGGGTACTTCTCCGTACCCATGAACAACAAGTGTTCACAGAAATGTGCCAACCCGGGAATGCTGTATTCTTTGTCTTTTCCGGATCCAACAAATACGTCAAGGCCCGCAGCCGATTTGTCAGTGGACGGATCATGAATTAGAAGCGCTTTGAGGCCATTCTTTAACTGGATAAGCTTGTAGGATCTGTCATCCACCAACGGCTTTTCGATGTTTTTCGAAAGGACTTCAAACGGCATGGAACTGATATGTGTAAGTGCTTTCGGTTGTAGTGTTTGCCCTCCTCACGAAATGAGATTCGAAAATAGAACAAAATCGCGATATGAAATTTTCATGTGTTGCAAATGACTTTGGTAGTTACCACCCGGGTTTTAGGCTTGAGAATCTAAGGGCGAAAAGAACGGGGGAAGACCAGTGGTGGGTACAACAAGAATAATGACCGGACCATCAACGCTTTATGGCCTTGAGATTTCCCGTTGTATTTAAAGGGTTCCTGTTGGTCGAAGGCTGCAAAATTTGATAGTGTCGATAAAGAGAAAGAGCACAAGTACAAAGAGCAAAAATAGAAAAAAAGGAACACAAAAAGACAAATCAAGGGTAAAGAAGCGTAGTAGTGTGTCATTAAATCATTATTGTATCGAGGTTCTGGAGGAACAGGCTCAACAAGTATTCTATACTGTCCAATTTGCTGAAAACGCTGGTCAAAATAGGATCGGGAGAGCTTACATCGATTTTGGTGCTCACCATCACCACCATGTTGTTATAAGTGATGCACTTCGTGATGTAGTCCATGGGTTCAAATTTTTGCTTGATATTCAATGTCGAAAGCATATTGTTCAAAAAATTGTGTTTCTGAAGATTATTCAACTTGCTATCCAATTCGCTCAACTTCAACGGTTGACTCTTGAGGATCGGCGTGGATGGAATTGTTCTATTCACAGAACTAGCATCTGTATTGATAGTAGATTGTATACTTGGAAGTTTCATCTCTTCCTTGATTTTGTCGACGTATGATCTGCCATCGGTGATCTCGCACCATGGCTCATCTTTGATGATGTGAAGTTTTTTGAGGTCAATGCATATCTCCGCCTGATTCAAATACAAGTCGATGGTTATGTTGGGAGGTAGCTCGGGTGTGAACATGTGGGGCGGCGTGATATGATCGGGGAACACAAGTTTGGGGTTATATGGCAATTGAAGATTCTTTTTCCCCACAGATATCTTCTGCAAGATCTTGTTGAAAAGGTCAATCAATACTTCATGGTTACACTTGTGTGCATCACTAGACTCTTCCGTTAGAGTGATGACTTGGTTGAGAATATGCACACTGTCGACTATAGAGTCATTGGCTGCGGTGATCTGTTCGAGCAAAAGTGGCTTATTTGACGTGATTTTATGGATTATCTTGTTGAAGTTGGATTGATGCAAGGTGATGGATAATTGGTTGATATAAGGCCCGTCTCGAATAAGAATTCCTTTCAAAATTTCCGATTTGTTGGAGGTCAAAGGAAGAGTGATCGCAGGCCCTTTTTTAAAGCTGGAGCTATCTATCGATTGTGGCGTGTTGTACAACAACAAGTTGGAGCAGATTTCAAGGGCCTCGATTAGTTGTGGGAGTTCGGGGATGATGACACTTTCGATATACCAATGCAATTCTTTCTCTGCATTGGCCAGTTGCTCAGCAGCGACCGTGGCTAGTTCGATCATCAGTGGTGCTACGTGTAACTTGTAACGTGTGCCAGCACAGATAATACTAGTAACGTGTAACTTGTAACCTGTAGCTCGAAAGAAAACGAGGTAACAGGTAGCAGGCAAGATCGTGGCTTTACCAGAATTTCAAAGGGTGTGTACCGCTGCAAAATTTCCCTTTTCATCATATTCTCACAAAAAAACACACTAAAAAACGAACAAAACAACAACCGAAATAAACAAGTTCATACAGGAAGTGCTTATAAAGTTATATACAAGACTGTTTAAATTGAGAACATCGAACCTTTTCAATAACTCCACTTATAGCTTTCAACCCACTTATAGCTGTCAGTACACTTATCGGTGACCAAACTACTAGCAGCAGTCTCAATTCACGATGGCCAAGCCTTCCAAAGCTAAAAAAGAGCAACTAGGAGGTGCTCAAAATGGTGCTAAATTACTGGAATCTCCGCACGATCCAAATCTTCAACAACAGCAGCCCCAACAACAAGGAGGGCAGTTCGGTAATCAGGCACAGTATGCTAACTCCATGGCCAACCAGCAGAATTTCGCCGGGTACGGAGACTTGTTCCAGCAGTTGCAACAACAAGGACTTCAAACCCAACAACAAGCACAAGCTTCGATACAACAAATCCAAGCGGCGGCAGCGGTGGCCAACAACAACAACAACCCACAGTTGACGCAACAATTGAATCAGTTGGCACAACAGCAGTTGAACCAGTTCGGTCAGCACCAATACAACCAGCAATTGAACCAGCCAATGAACCAACAGATGAATAGTCAAATGAGACAACTAAGCCAAATGAACCAGCAGATGAACCGGGGACAAGGAGTCGGGGTCCAACAGCAGGCACAACAGCCTCAGGGACAGACAGGGCAGTCTCAGCAATTCCAACAGCAATTGCAACAGCAGCAGATACAACAACAACAACATGCTCAATTGCAACAACAGTTACAGCAGCAGGCGCAACAAGCACAAGCTCAGGCACAGGCACAAGTACAGGCAGGGTCGCCTGGTATGGTAGGTGTGTTGGGCTTTGATGATTCTGGAAACTTGCACTCAAGGTACAAGGATAACGAGATCATCAAGACTTTTGAGACCAAGGCTGACTTGGTCAAATATGTTAAGACCACCTTGAATGACGAGGAACAGTGCAGGATAGTCATAAACTCGTCTAAGCCCAAGGCCATCTATTTCCAGTGTGAGAAATCGGGGTCATTCCGGACCACCGTCAAGGACTCCAGCAAGAGACAAAGAGTGGCGTACACTAAGCGTAACAAATGTGGGTATAGATTGGTAGCCAACTTGTATCCGCCAGAGAAGGACAAGAAAGGCTTGAAGAGAGGTGACCCCAACTTTGATGAGAAACTCAATGAATACGATCACAGTGGTGTCGGCATAGACGGCAACCCCAACGGATCACAGCATGAAATGTGGATCTTGAGAATGATCAATAACAAGCACAACCATCCAGCCGATCCACCTCATTTGAATAAGAAGAAGAGAACTAGAAATTCAAGGATATTGGTTGAGAAACCAATACCTAAGCCACAGGCACCGTCTATCGATTTACAGACGGCATTGTATTCTGGGCAGCCAGAGCATATACCTCAGCAGAATCTTCATGGGCTTAATGGCGGCCATTCGCAGATACATCCCCATTTGCATCTTCATAATTTACCGGTTCATCAACAGCAAATACCGGGCCAACAACACCAAGTTCATCATCAGACACACCAGGACCTCCAAGATTCTGACGTGTTGGCAGCCATCACCAACAACCCAGCAGCAGCAGCAGCAGCAGCAGCGGTGTTGAGTAATCCGCCAGATGGAAGCATCGAACAGGATCCGGCTCAGGCCCATAACTTGAGGTAAAACCCTATAAAATTTAGAAAGAAAGAGAGAGAGAAAAGGAAGGAGGAAAGAAGAAGAAAAGAAGAAAAGAAGAAGAAGAAAAGAAGAAGAAGAAAAGAAGAAGAAGAAAAGAAGAAGAAAAGAAGAAGAAAAGAAGAAGAGGAAAGATCGACAGATTCACATATGTTTGTTTCGTTTGGATTTATATGTATTTTACCATTTTATTCACTGTATAATATAAAATGTTTCCTATACCCCAGTAAATGTCGCACACGCCCATCGGTAAACGCGACACAGCACCGGTCAAAGTCGCACCGTTTCAAACGCGACAATTAGACGAAACTGGTTAAAAACATCTAAGGGGCACACACTTGTGCAATTTCACAACAGATAAATTACACCCTTCTCTTATTTCATTGTTTGTCTTTTGGTTCTTCTTTTTTTCGTTTTTTACATAAGGCTGCTTTTCCGGATTTCGATTTTTTGGAGTGTTTTTGGAGTTAATCAGGCCGTTTATATACACAAAAGCGAGGCCGTCAATTTAATCAAGTGACACATAACATGGCCAAAGAAAAGAGTAAAAAAGACCCAGAGGTCAGCAGAACGAGTTCGCTTTCGAGGGCGTTTTCGAGGAGAGGTAAGAAAGACGATAAAGAGAAGGAAAAAAAGAGAATCAGTATCTTCAGCAATAAGAGTAAGGAGTCAGTTAATCTGATTGGGAGTTCGAGAGCCAGCACTGAAATTAGAAAGAGTGTTGACCTTAAGGTGAAAGATAAGAAGGAGAAGGAGAAGAAGAAGGTAGACGAGGCAGCTGCCGCAGCAGAGAACTCAGCGCCAACAGAACCAGCAGTGCCAGTGGCAGCAAAAGAGTTGCCTGAAGTGCTGGAAACCATTGGTTCTGCCCCGGTGGCTGCGTCAGAAGTTCCATCACCTGCTGCAGACGTACCAGCCGTACCAGAAACCGTTGAAGAAACGCCGGCTGTTTCTGAACCTGCGGTCGAGGCCGTGTCCGAAGCAGCCCCAGCAGAAGGGCCCATCGACACGTCTTCGAAGGTGTCGCAGCCCATCGCGTCACCTCCCGCCATCGCTTCTCCCATTGCCCTGCCAGAAGAACCCGAACAACTCCCCCAACCCACCCCCATATCCAAGTCTTCCCCAATTCCAGTAGCCGATGAACGTCAACCATTACTTCCTCAAGAACAAGCCACTGTCACCTCCAACTACTTGAGTAACCCTCGTTTGAGCATAGGGTTAATTGTTTTAGTTATCATTGTATTAATAGTATTATTTTTTGTTTATCACGGTTACGGTGTAGATATCCAACAATCAATTCATCCACAGCTACTGGCAATAAGTTTGGTTGGCATCAATGATTTGGGGTTGCAAGTGAAGATCAACTGTTCGGTTGCAGTGGATTATAATGTTTCAAGTATTATATTCCAGAATTTGTACAGGACTTTGGGAATTTTGCTAGGGCCCGTGTTGATCACCCCGTATATCCCAATCAACATCTTGATAAACGATTTGGACTCGTTTAATGTCACCAGTCCGGCGTTTACTATGCTGCTTCAAGATAAAGCTTATAATGAGATAAACTTTGAAACCACGGTGGATATCAACGACCTTTCTTTGATCAAGTTGCTTAACGAGCTAGCTAACCACGAAGAGGTGGCGGTGAACTTCAAGTCGATATTCTACGCCGATATCGAGTTTCGGCGTCTTTCTTTTCACCACATGAAATTCGACGTGGACCAGGATTTGGTGTTCAATAACAATTTGAGTTCCAATCTAAATATCCAGAACAGTGTAATGAGTTACGATCTGGAGTCGTTGTTCTTCAGTGGCGAAGTTGGGTATGCCACATACTACCTTAAAGATGTGCTAGAAGAGTTAAACGAGTTTGAGTTGGTCTTGAACTGCGATGATGAATGGCTGGAAATTGGCAGGGTTCAGGTTGAAACGCACGACAAATTCTTCAGTGCCAATGCCACGATTGATGGCCTTACTGGACCTGAGCCCCAATGCGTGAGCAAGTTGATAGAGAACTATTCCAAGGGAAAGTCGGACTTATTTGTTTCTTGTAAGAATAGGAGCAAGTACAAGTGGTTGGACAACATCTTGGCCAACGTGTATTTTAGAGTCCCATTTGTGCCTTTGAAGCCGGTCAGAGTTGAATTCAATGATCTCACAGACTCCTTGATCGAAATTCAAGTCGCTGATACCGTGAAGGGACGCGTCACCAAGACGGTGGATGCGCCGAGGGTGACTGTGGACCTGATTATCGAGCTTGTGGACTATGATTTGAAGATCAACAGCAGCAGTTTGATTCGAGACGGGATCTTGGTGGAGGATTTTGAGATCTTGGGATCTGAAGGTTGTTTCACCGGTGTGAATGAGCTCCTCAAGCAGTTCTTCAATAGCAATTCTGTGAAATTGAATGTTGCGTCGAAGATCAACAAGATGGTGATGGACGACAGAATTGAAGCCAAGGGCCTTATGTTCAACGACACCGTTAAGGTTTTCAACAACTTGGACGTTAATAAGCTCAACACCAGTGTTTTGGTGGACACTCTCGTGTTGACGGACTTAACGTCGAATTCACTCAGTTTCCGGCTTCTGGCTTCAATTGACCTAGACAGTATCAAACTAAACATCCAACAACCCATGGAGTTCGATATCATGGCCAACAAGTCTATCGGGTGCATTGAAATACCCCATTTGATCACACCCGACGCCGTTTCATTCGATGTGACCATTTTCAAAACCCACGAGCCAGAACTAACGCAGTTTGTGAACAATTTCATCTCTGGCACCGACCAGGCTATCGACGCAGCATTCACCAAAGGATTGCTCGAATCAGTGGGAATTCAAGGCATAAATGTCCCCTCTATCCTGTTCCAAGAAGGCACGAAAACGATGCATTCGTTCATCCTCTCATCCACCATCCACATTTTGACGTCGGAGGTGGAATTGATGATTTTGAACCCAATTATGAATCACGAGATAAATGTGGACTTACAACAAGTCACGGCCATTTACGAGGGCGAAGTCATTGGCGAGTTGGCCAAACGCCAAATGATAATGTTGCCCGGAGGCGTTTCCAAAGTGGACAAGATTCCTATCAAGTTGAACAGGATTGGAGCCGATATTGTAAGAAAAGCGTTGAACGGCCAGATCGAGGTCACTGTTACGGCGCAGTTTCGGTTATTCATCGAGGACGACGACCAGTTCTCGTTAGATCTCCAATACAGCGGCGATCTGGTTCCAGCAGAAATACGGCTTTGATCCACACACCCACTTGACCCACACACCAGACTAAACCCACACACCAGCTGAACAGCATATAACGATGTTACGAATAATCAATAGTGTAGCCGGCTAATATACAGTACCGACCAACCGTAAATGGCAAAATAACCTTGCCCCAGAAGCTTATATGCACACCATCGACAAATCTAGAATTATTACTTAAAATAGAACAGGAATGTGTTTATTTACAATAAAAAATTTTCGAGAAATTTTCAAATTTCTTAAATCTTTAACACTCGTTCGATCCCTTTGTAAAGTCCCACTACTGTTAAGTTCTTCACTCGTTACAACTTAAACATGAAATTCGCTGCTTTATCATCCGTGTGTTTGTTATTGGCTTCCTCCGTCATCGCCACTCCACCAGCTTGTTTATTGGCTTGTGTGGCCCAAGTCACCAAAAAATCAAGTGATTGTTCTGCTTTGAACGATGTCCAATGTATCTGTACCAAGGAATACAGTGACGTCGAAGACTGTTTGAACGACATTTGTCCTAACGGTGACAGTGATACCGCTGTCAGTGCATTCGAAAGCTCCTGTAAGGGATACACCAGCTCCAGCTCCAGTGCTTCTTCTTCCTCCGAAGCTTCCAGTTCTTCCTCCGCCGAAGCCTCCAGTTCTTCTTCCACCGAAGCTGCCACCAGTTCTTCTGCCGCTGCCAGCTCAAGTGCCGTCGAGGACACCAGTTCTTCCGTGGCCGAAACTTCTTCAGTCCAATATTCATTAGCTGCCGTCTCGGTGGTTGAATCTTCTGCTGCTGCCCCAACCACCTCCGAAGTGGTTTCCACCGCTGAACCAACTACTTCATCTACGCTTGCCACTAGCGTTGCTGCCTCTTCCTCCGTGGAAGCAACCAGTGCTGTCACTGTTCAATCCGCCGACTTTGCAAACGTCAACGCCGTCTCTGCTGGGTCCTTACTCGGTTTGTTCGTCTTTGCTTTAATTTAGGCGATCTCGAGTCGTGTTTATACCCATTTGGTTTCGGTTTTTAGGTACGTACACATCATAAAATATATGCTAGTGTTTGAGAAAGCTCTCAGGGAATTCCCCACCCCACAACCAACCGGTGTCCCGAAAATGACGTCTTGCACCAACGCCAGGACCTCCTTTTAAGCTTTTGGTGGCTTTCGTTGTTCGTTTGGTTGTTCCTTTGGAGCACGGTGACCGTTTTCTGTGCCAAACTTCGCTCTCTCTCGTCACCAAACTGCCACCTTTCTCCCCCAAAACCGTCTTTTGGTGCCCGGGGCCAACTCCAAGTAGTTTCTGCCCCTTAGTACAACCTATTCCGGACCTGTGCTTGTTTCAAATACTCATAACTGACGTGCAACGTCCCTGCGTTGGCCTAACAGGGCTCGTTCCGATGGAACTTAAAACTGATAAGCTCGCGCAAACTTACACAAACCCAAAGCAGAAACCGATTCGCAATCAAAGTATAAATAGGCGTTGAAACGTCACTTTTTATTTACACCCCAGAATACAAGCAGTTGGCCTTTATCGAACTGCTGCACCGATTCTATTACGTAACCGCTCATGATGCACAAAAACCTCCTGCTGAAGGCCACCGAGCCTATCCCTTATACGCTTTATTACGGCACGTTTATCGACACTCCAGAGTTGGGTGAGATCAGAATAAGAACCAAGACGTTGGTGGGGGTCGACGCCGACGGGCAAATCGACTTTGTTCACCCCAACAGCAACAAGAGCATGTCCTCCAGCACCGCTGTGCTTGAGTTCTTCAAACACAACTACACGAATTTCAACAACGTCAAGTCCAACTTCAAGTATGTGGACCATTCCAAGAACCCCCATCAATTCTTCTTCCCCGGGTTTGTCGATACCCATATCCATGCGTCACAGTACCCCAACATTGGCATTGGCCTCAATATCCCGTTGTTGGACTGGTTGAAGACGTACACGTTCCTGTTGGAGAACTCCTTCAATAAGGAGAACCTCGAGAAATGCGTGGATATCTACACCAGAGTGATCAAGAAGACGCTTCACAACGGGACCACCTGTGCCTCTTACTTCACCACCGTCGACAGAAGCACCACCGAGGTGTTCGGCGACTTGCTCTTGGAGCACGGGCAAAGGGGGTTCGTGGGCAAAGTGTGTATGAATCACAACCCAGATTACCCACAGTACGAGGAAACGGAATCTGAGTGTATGGATTCAATGCACCACTTGACCCAATATTTGAACGATGCTAACCCCGATAACGAGAGTTTGGTGAAGCCCATTATAACTCCTAGGTTTGCACCCGTCTGTTCTAGGTCTTTGTTGAAGTCGTTAGGGGAATTCTCCACCAAACACGACTTGCCTATCCAGACACATATATCTGAAAACAAAGGAGAGATTCAACTTGTGAAAGAGATGTTCCCCGAATACTCCAACTATGCCAGTGTTTACGACGACCACAACTTGTTGTCCAATGCTACCATCTTGGCACACGCCATCCACTTGACGGACGAGGAATGCAAGCTCATCAAGTCCAAAAACTGCTCGTTGAGTCACTGTCCTACCTCCAACACCTTCATCGCCAGTGGGGAAGCTCCAGTCAAGCAGTACTTGTACCACAACAAAATCAATGTTAGTTTGGGGACAGACATCAGCGGAGGGTTTGAACCTTCCATCTTGGGGATCGCCAAACACAGCATTTTGGTTAGTCATCATTTGTCTATGAAGACCAACAACAACTTCGACAAATTGAGTCTCAACGATGCTCTTTACATGGGGACACAAGCCGGGGCTATTGCCGTGGGGTTGGAAGAACAAATCGGGACTTTCGACCACAAGAAGAAGTTTGACGCTCAGTTAATCGACTTGTCTAGTATGAACAGCAACGTCGATGTGTTTGAATGGCAAACCCCTAACGTCAACGATGAAGAGGAAGAGATCAACGGCAAGATTTTGAACATGTTGAACAAATGGGTTTTTTCAGGTGACGACAGAAACTGCTTGAAGGTCTACGTCAACGGTAGACCGGTGGTTGACAAGTCTAACCATTGGGTTTTGATCAATTAGGACTGGATCCTTTACATCAGTGTATTAGTTAATAAATGGGTATTGACTCTGGAATATGCAGCAGGATGCAAGTTCGGCCCACCGAACGTCGCTTACGTTTGCCGTCCCAAACGGGGACACCAGGGCACTCAACCATAATACCGGCGCCCCGGTTTTGCATCCCCAACTTGTCTCTGTATTCCACTTGCAGAGAGCATTTGAACTATCTCTATATTTAACTCTAAACAGTCTAAATTTGGCACTCATTAGCTGATGGAGTACTTGTCCTTCCCGAAGTTGGGCTTGCCGCCAATGCTGCCCAAAATGTCTCCGATATAGTTATCAGCCTTGACTCCAGTATCGTATTCACTCCAGTTTTCCACAATATCTCTAACAATAGGTGAACCACCGAGGAATAAGTTCTCCAAAGCATGGGCAATGCCGCCTTTGTCCATCTTGAGGAAGAATTCGGTGGCATCAGCCACGGACGGAGGAGGTCTGACGAAATTGGAAATAGATCTCATGACCATAACTCTATCGAACGAAACCAACCCGAATTTGTGTAGCCTTAAAAGGGCCTCAAGCGTGGCGTTTTCTTCCTGGGCCGAGGAACAGTAGTTGGCGGTGTTGTTGGTCACAAGGGCCGTGTAGTTCATGTAATAGTCACCCAACTTGTTCCCAAAAAAGTAGTTATCCGAGGTGGTTACATCGCAGGCCAAAACCATGGGTGGCTGGTTCCCAGGAGATTCATACATGCTTCTCACACGAACGTTCTGTTCGCTTCCCACACTCAAAGAGTCCTCGCTGGTTTTGGCCAATGCCATGGCTCTGTCTCTCAAATTTTCGTTCAATTCGTACACCTCTGTGCCGTAAACAGAATCGGGGTAAGTGAATGGGTCTTTGGTGCCGTAACTGAAATAGCCAGAGGGCCAGTCGCCGTATGCGGCACTCAATTCCTTGGAGTCCACCTGGTACATCAACCCCACTTGGATGGCGTACTTGGCGAACGTCACAGACCCCGTGGTGACCTTGCTTGGTTCACCGCCGCCAATCCCATTCAAAAGGAAGTAGGTCTTGGAAAAATCAAACTGGGGGTTCAAAAGCAACGCCATCATGGAATTGGCAGCGTTGATCTCCCCCTCTCCTGTAGTGAAATGGCACACGGAGTAGTCCTCCACACAATGAACGAATGGGTACAGAGGAGACAACCCGGGGAGCGTGAAGTTGTGCTTGAAGTACATATTGTGTGTCCACGCCTGTTCTTCGGGCTCAAACATCGTGACAATGAACACTTTGGGGGTCATGTTGTTGTAGTTGATGACAGGCGCTGATGCCGCCACTAGGGCCACACACAACCACAATAAACGGAACAACATAGGGAACGAAGGCACCTCTGTATAAAGGAAGGAAATTAACGATGGTAAACGGGCTCGGGGCTCTATTTAAGGGTGTTTTTCTGAGCGCTACTGATGAGATGCGACTAATTCTTGGACCGGCAACAGTTGCCGTATGGGAGGTTTGGATTGATGGCCTTCGACCCAGTTGTTGCAGCTGCCGAGCCATCTCGCAACAATGAACATGCACAAACATGGAGCGAAGAACGGCTCCAACGAATAAAAGTCCTTTGAAAAGACTACTAGCTCTTGCACCTTTCGTTTGCACCCACTTGGAAAACCATCGAGAGCGCAAGAACCACAAAACTTCTGCCAAACCACACACGGGCACATACACACGGGCACATACACACGGGCACATACACACAGACCCACCGCGATATTCCGTGGCAATGTACTGTCCGGCCACACAACCCACACGTCCCGCAATTCGTTTCACCTGCCTCTGGTTCAAATGTGATGTATCACTTCTGATCAAAATCTCAAAATCTCAAAACCCAGTGGTCGCGACTTATTGTGTTATCAGTTTTCTCCTGTTTACACATACACCATTATGCATAAAAGGCCTGCAGAAGAAGACATAGGTGATGCTTCTGTATCCAAGCGAGTCACAATGAGCCAGACCTTGACCCAAATACCCAAGAGGTATACGACTTCGGCGTCCACTGCTTCAAGTACGGCGGAGCATTCGAGCCTGGAAGAGTACGAATCAGCGCTGGAATCAGGGCAAGACTCTGACACCGAAGATGACATGATTCAGGAGGTGGACAATGCTGGGATCATCAAGAAGATCTCGTTGACCAACTTTATGTGTCACGATCTTTTTGAATTGGAACTAGGGCCTCGTTTGAACTTTATCATCGGTCGTAACGGTTCGGGAAAGAGTGCCATCATTACAGGTATATCAGTGGGATTGGGAGCCAGGGCCACTGAAACTAACAGAGGGACCAGTATTTCCGACTTGATAAAGGACGGGAAGTCAGTTGCCAAGATCAAGATCATTTTCAACAACAAAGGCCGTGATTCTTATAAGCCGGAAGTGTATGGAGATGAGATCTCGATCGAGAGAAGACTCACGCGTAAAGTAGGGTCAAACTACACCGTCAGAGATTCCAAGGGCAAGACCATCTCACTGAAGAAACTGGAAGTGGACAACATCCTCTTGAAGTACGATATTCGTGTAGACAACCCGTTGGCTTTCTTGTCTCAGGATAAAGCAAGGGAGTTTTTGACTTCAACGGGAGACGAAGAGAAGTTCAACTATTTCATGGCGGGGATCAGAGTCACGGATATTGTCAGTCATTACGAGGAAACGTCTGATAACTTGAAGAGCGTTTCATACCAGTTGGAGGCCACAAAGGCTCGTGTCACCGTTACCAAGAAAAAGTTTGATGATGCCACTGAAACTTATGATAAGTTTAGACACTCAGATAAGTTGAGACAAAAACTACAGCTCTTGAACGGAAAAATCTTTTGGTACAATGTCACGAAGATTGAAAGTACCATCGGAAAACGTTTGACGGAGATCAAGCTGTACGAATCTGCCATTAAGGATTTGGACTTGAAGACTTCAGTGAAGACTGAGTTGAGAAACAAGTTATTGGAAGAGAAGGTGCAAGCTGAGGAGAAAATCAAGCTAATAAAGGAGTCGCTCTCCAAGAAGCTGTATAGCTTAGAGCCCTTGAGGAAAAGAAGGGATCGTCTCAAGGATGAGAACAATACAAAGATTCAAGAAATCAGAATCAACAAGGACAAAATCAATTCAAACAACACTGAAATCAAGAGTTTGAAAAAAGATTTGAGAGGTGAAGAGGAAAAGTTGGAAGTGGACCAAAATATGGATGCAAAGAAAGAAAGGCTCAAGACCATGAAAGACGAACTTCAAATGGTAAAGGACCAAAGAAACGTAGCGTTGAACGATCTTTCTAGTCTCAAAGACATACGAGACATACCTGAATATAACCAGAAAAGGCAAGACTATGAGAGAAAGAAAAGTGATATAGAAGATCTAAAGAAGAAGCTTAAGATGTTAAGGGAATCAAAAAACGATAAATTGAGTGCATGGAATCCCAATATTCGAAGACTTGTGTCAGATATCGAGTTGGTGACTACATGGAAAGACAAACCCATTGGCCCTTTGGGAAGTTTAGTGAGTGTCAGGAAAGGTTACGAAGAGTGGAAAGATTTGATAAATGCAGCCTTACAGAGGTCTTTGAACTCTTTCCTAGTTACAAATGAAACTGATAGAAAAAAGCTTGTTTCAATGATGGCTCGGTCTAAGATCAACGCCAATATCGTCACAAGAAAGCATGAAAATTTTGATTACTCTAGGGGACGGCCCGAGGGGGAGACTAGCTTTATAGATGCTTTGGAGTTTTCAGAAGAGAGAGTTTTGTTCACTTTGATTGATATCAACAGTATCGAGAGATCAGTGATCACAAAATCCAGAAATGAAAGAGAGTTGATAAATTTGCCAAACGTGCAATACGTTTATACCTTAGCTACAAAGTACAGTGGGAGAAGGACCAGTGGGAATGCTAGGAATATCGCCAACGATCCGGTTCATTATAACACCAAAGATACCCACAAGTTTGCTGCTTCCGCTGCAGGCATAAACTCACAGATGAATGAAACAGAGGCCTTGATCAAGTTGGAAACGGCGTCGATGAACGAGTTGGAACAGGAAATTAAGATGATGGTAGCAGAAAATTCCAACCAAAGAAAGACTTTGGAAAGGGACCTGAGGGAATTGAAAAAGCAGGCACAAGACTTATCAGACGAGATTAGTCGGTTGGAGTATGATTTGGAGAATGGAAGTGAAGAAGTATTGAGTAAAATTTCTTTGATCAAATCACAAATTCAAGATTTGGAGGATAACAATGTTCAGAGCCACAATATATCGATTTCGTTAATGGAGGATTTGGAACCTCAAAGAATAGAGTTCAAACGTATCGACGTTGAAGTTAAAGATTCGGAAGAGGAGATCGGTGAATTGGAAGAGTCCATTGAAAAACAGAACCAGGACTTACAGGAATTGACAGATTCCGCCATAACCACTGACTCCGAGATTAATAACATACAACAAGAAAAGATTAGAGCAGGAAAGTTGATTGAACATTGCAATTTGAAATTAGAGTCGTTGAATCCGAAGTTGATTGAAAACAAAACGAGAGCAGAAGAAGTGTGTGAGCGGACTGAAGTGAACATAACGAAAGAGGATACACCACAACTGATTGAATCAGAGTACATGGCTACACAGAAAGCAGTAGAGGAAGCGGAAAGGACAGTTGGGATAACATTTGCTGAAGCACAGAAACAATATGAGTCTTGCCAAGCGAAATTCGAAGCTGCTGAACATAAACTACAAGAGCTACAAAGAACTTTTACCGAGTTGTCGGATGACTTGAATGCTAGGTTGAAGTATTTGAAGACTACGCTAGAAGTGAATATCAAAGAGGCGTCAAATTCCTTTGAAGAGTCGCTTGATAGTAGAAACTTCAGAGGGAAATTGAATGTGGACACGTCGAGGAAGAGAATCACTATGGTGGTGGCACCACAAGCCGCATCAAGGGCAAGGACGGTGGAGTCGTTATCCGGGGGAGAAAAATCGTTCACGCAGATTGCGTTCCTTTTGAGTATTTGGAAAATTATGAAGTCAAAGATCAGAGGATTGGACGAATTCGACGTTTTCATGGACTCAGTTAACAGAACAATCAGTATAAGGCTTCTCTTGGAAGAGTTGAGAAAGTCGCCCAATTCCCAGACTATTTTCATTACTCCACAAGACATTACCAACATTGCTAATTTGTCTACCACGGACTGTTTGATTCATAGAATGTCTAACCCAAGAGATGATTAGAGGAGCAAAGCACGAGGATTGATGGTTGTATTATTTACAAGTTTTGATATTTACAAGGTCTGACCTGGACGGGAACAAGTTGGCTATACAGGCCTTGGAACTACGATATCCCTAAAGGCACTACTCTCAAGACCATACATCCGGTTGAATGTGTTGTAGTCCTCCACACTCAAGTATATCTTGTCATGCTTGTCTTTCTTTGCTGCATATGCCTGCAAGTTCGAGTGAACCAAAGGCCTTTGAAATCTCGGGCTTTTCAACAGCAAGCTCAAATAAGCAGCCATAATCTTTGAGTTGACACCCTTTTGAGGTTGCTTCTTATTAACATTGAGGTATCGTTTGAGCATGTCGTTCAAGAAACCATCCAACTCAAGCAATTCTTCAACATTATACAAACCGGCTGCAATAAGTTGACTCATATGTTTGGAACAGTTTTGAAAGATTTGTACAAACATGTCATCCGGAAACAACACGTGAAGTCTCAAGTCGAGGTACTCGTACCTTACTTTTGACAAGAACAAAGAAGCTTCATCGAAAAGGCCATTGGTCGTAAGACTATGTACAATGAAGGTTATCAATTTGAAGTGGTTACCCTTGACCATTTTCAACAAGTACGTCACCTTGTGAGACCCCTTACCTTTCAAGTGCTGCATGATGACGCCATTGATCAAATGGCTAAACAAGGGTAAATCAGACGACACCACAGACCCTTCTATGAACGGCTGCACCCGGGTGGATGAGCTTTTGGCATCAATGGGCCAATAAAGCACTCTTCCATTCTCCATCAGGTCAAAGTCTTGTAGCTTATCGAAGTCAGTTTTTGTTTCTTCGGGCCATTCTGGGTACCTATAGGCGTTGGTAGCGATGTTCTTTGTTCTCCAAGCATACGAATCATGGAACGTTGAGTGCACTTGCTCCAAGAACTCTTGTCTTTTCATGGGATTACGGTGTCCTTCAAACATCATGCAAAGGTATCTGAAGGCACTTAACGACTTTTTCACGTCTCCGGCTTTGCTATATGCCTCCACCAACGAGATGCTGATCGTCTTGAAAGCCCGTCTTTCTCCATAGAGTGAATAAAACCTTTTCAAATAGTCTCGTATTAATAGAATCTCATCTGCCATGCCATTCTTCTGGAAAATCCCACAAAGACTCTCCAAAACCTTCGGCGTCACGAGAAACGGGAAGAAGTCTTGCGTGCCGTTGTAAGCAGAGTAGTCTTCTCCGTAGAACTGGTATCTATCAATGATATTGTGGAGGACCAATTGAGCTCCTTTGAGTGAAAATAGCTGGCTTGTCAATTCGATGAGCTGATTCCACATCTGGTTACTAGCCACAAAGTCCTGCTTCTCTATCAAGATTTGAACGAGCAGAACCATTTGGTCAAAGTTGGAGGCGGTAATGTTGTGGCACACGAACTTTTCGAGTAGTCTGTGATCGAGCTGGTCGTCTAAGTGGTCTAGGATGAAATCGACAGTCTGTGTAGTTGGAACTGATGATAGTTGGATATTAATGGCCAAACGGTCGTCTTTTGACCTTGAAGTGAAAGAAGCCGAGCTGGGGATATCATGGCTAATTCTTCGAAGATCCTGGCCACTTTCAGGTCCCTTTTGGTGTTCTTCCTGTGCATTTTGGTGTTCTTGCAGTATCGTTTGGTCTTCGTGTGGTAGTATCGATGCAGACCATTTGTGTCGTATACCACCCCAAGGTCGCGAGGGAATACGTTGTGTTCGTATTATTGGCACGAGCCGCGCCCTGGCAGTTAAGTGGCCTCGTATCATCGTCAAACGTGGACCTCTCTGTGTAGGTTCTTTGGTTCTCTTGGTATACAGCGAAACAGGTCCTCGCGCCAGTGAAAGTGGTCGCCGCGAAACAGTGCAACCTGTCGCCAAATTGCCAAATCCACCGCCGCGCACCGCCAAAGCACCCGATCGCGAAAAATTTTCCAGCTATTCATTACTCACCGCTACAATGTTCAGACAGACGGTGCTTCGTAACGTCGGAAGCAGCTTCAAGGGAGGCAGGACCATTGGGCCGCTTATACACAGACCATTCCTTGCCAGTGGGGTCAGCGGTGTGCGGTTCAACTCCACCCAATCGGAGATTTCAGATAAGCTTAGCCAATTTGTTGAAGTCAGTGAAGTGAGCGGCTTGACCTCCGATAAACTCGGATATCTCGACTCCATCGGCATGGCACAGGGATTCGGGCCCACGGCGCTCGTAGAGAGGCTTCTCGAGTACACTCATGTGTATTCAGGGTTGCCGTGGTGGCAAACAATCATCGTTGCAACTATAGGTGTGAGGCTTGTAATGGTGCCCTTATACGTGAAAGCATCTGCCAATGGGGCCAAGATGTCCAAGGTCAAGCCCGAGTTGGACGAGGTGATGAAGCAGTTAAAGAACTCTGAAAATCCTCAGGAACAAGTGGCCGCTACCCATGCCAGAAGAAAGTTGTTGAAGCAACACGATATCCACATGTCCCACCAGTTATTTCCTGTTTTGCAGTTACCGATTGCTTACGGGTTCTTTCAGGGGCTTAGAAAAATGGCCAACCACCCAGTAGAAGGAATGGCTGATCAGGGGTACTGGTGGTTCCAGGATTTGACGCAGGTGGATCCGTACCTTGGTTTGCAGCTTATTTCGGCAGCTGTCGTTTGGGGGATGCTCCGTGCTGGTGGTGAAACCGGGGCCACGCAGATCAACCCTGCATTCAAGAAAGTGATGTATGCCCTTCCCGTATTGTCGCTTTTCGTCACCAAGAACTTTTCAGCTGCGGTGGTGTTGTATTTTGCAGTCAACTCGATCTTTTCATTTGGTCAAACGATGCTTTTGAAGAACAAACATTTCAGAAGATGGTTTAAAATCCCGGCCATAGTGGCCCCGGCCCAAGGCGCCACCGACAAGCCCCAGAACTTGGGAGACTGGTGGAAGGAGTTCAGCAGCAACACACAGCAAAGCACTCACAAAAGAATGGAACAATCAAATAAGAAATTGGGTGCTATGCAAAAGAGAAGACAGGACGTGAATAAGAATTTTGTAAAGAGACACTGAAAGTCCCTACAAATAAGACTTGTATATAGATAAAGAACAATTTAATGTCTATTCTATTCGTGTACATAAAATGTTTGTAAAAATACTCATATGTCATTGGCAGTTGGGTGTGTATCGGCACCGATAGTTGCGGACTCTTCCGGGTCAGCGTCTGAAGTTGTTTCTGCCGCTGGCCTTCGTTCTTCAGCCCCAAGTGGCTCTTCTTCTTTTTTGTCGTCGTCGTGTTCTTCCTCTGCCGTTTCATCCTCGAAAATCGCCGAGTAGTTCACAAGAATCTTTTCAAGGATAAAGTTCATGAACCCGAAATTGTTGACCAACACTTCCAAACTGCTGGCTTCTGTTAATGCTGGCCCAATCACCGTGGCAACATTAGCAGGCGTCATTTTGTTCACATCACTGACTGCGACCACTTTGGTCAAGTGTTTTATCAAAGCCTTGAGTGTTTCGTAGTTCACAGAAGGCAACGATTGCAAAATCACCTTGAACTGTGCAATTACTCCCTTACTGTCAATCTCTTCGCCAACTACTTGCTGTCGGAGTTTGAAACATTTCTCAATGACTTTATCGGTCAACAACGCATCAGGCAACTCTCGGAAATAGGACTTGACGCAACTGGTCAACGCATGGGTATCATAACCTCTCTCGTTGAAGTCGACGTGCCCTTGCTTGTCGATCATGGCCTTCAAGTTACTCAATTCACTGATGGACGTACTGATTCTGTAGACCCCTACGTCTTTTATCCCTTCCGCTTCTATTTCCCTAAAGATGTCAGTCAAAAACGTTGGCACCAAAGTGTTATGTCTACTACAGACGACGTTGATGGGTACTCCAAACGTGGTGTGGCTGGACATTTTGATGGAGTTTAACGTTCTGGAGAAGAACCAGTGCCTATTGGCATAGTTCAACTTCATTAACCAGTCGTTCAAATCACTGTCATCCAAACATTGGAAGAAATAATCGTCTTCTTTGGAATCGCTATCAATCTTGAAAGATAATGGCAATAGGTAAACAGGAAATACCTTTTTAGCTTTCAACGCAATGACGTATGCCGGTTTCTGCTTGGTATCCAGAAGCTGATCTGCACTGGGCAAGTCCTTAGAATGTATGCTCTTTTCAGACAGGGACCCGAATTGCCCGGTAGCTGGGTTTGAGCTTGAAAAGGTGTTGTTCCCACCTAACGAAAATGGTCTTGACTTGTTGAAGAAACCGGATATCTTGAACCTTGAACTGGAGTTTTGCTTGTAAGACAAAGATTGTCTTCTTAGTGATGAATTCGATGACTTTTTGTTCAACGAAGTCAGCGGTGCTTGCGAACCGCCGTGTTGGTCTTTCTCTCTTCCAGTCTTCAAGGCCTTTTTTCTGTTATCGATGATTAAGATCTTATGTTGTTCTCTCAAAACCACTTTGAAAAGCTTTATTCTATCCTTCTCTAACAAGGTAAACTCCTTGATGTTTTTGTTGTTCACCAAATTCTCGTCAAGTTTCAATAGGAACTCGAATTCTCTGGTGTCATTATGATTCAACTCCTCGTTCGAATTCACTTCTTCAATAGTCAATTCCTTCAAAATCTTGAAGATCAAGTACTTCTTATTCAAATTGATCAAGTTGTGGTTGAAATTGCTGATTCGATTCATTTCTAACAAGTTCTGGATAATCCACCCGAAACAAGGTAATAAGAAATCCGTGATGGCCAAATCACTATTAGTAATATGTTTAGGTAAAAGGGCATTCAAATCGTCGAATTCATTCTGGTCTTCGTTATTTAAAGCCAAGGATGCTTTAAGCCACAAGTTCGTGAAAAGTCTACTCTCAGGGGAGTAAATGACATTTGTGATGGCTGTTTCGATGCAGGATGGGATGGCACCCTTACCTTCAAACACAAATTGGGAGTTCAGCATCTTCACCTGACAAATTTTCACCATGTATAGTAAGGTCTTCATTCTGTCCAACCGTTCATCAACAGTGATGTTTAAGTCGGTCAACTGTATCAAAATGTACGTCTTGAATTTACTGTACAACTTGAATAACTTTTGGAAGACTAGCGGGAACCTCTTCAATGTCAAGATCGATTCTTGGGGATCGTTAAGGGAATCCAAGTAGTTGAAGATATTTGAAATGATAAGGTTATCATCGACCACCACGTTCCTCTGTAAATGAAATTCTAAAAGGTTGTTCTTTTCGAACTCAATTTCAAAGACTTTGTATATGTGTATCCAATCTTCGATCTTGATACCTTTATAAAACAACGTTAGCAATTTGTTGAACTTGTGCAAGAACTTTTCTATTTTGTGAATGTTCTTGTGGCCAGGTAAGTTCCTGTTCATTGGAACTTCATGCAAGGAATTATTGAACTTAAAGTCATTTATAAGAAATTGATTGAACCTACCAACCTCGATTGGCCTATACGTTTTCTTCACGAACAATTTTTTCAACTTCTTGTAGTAATTAACCAAACTTTCGAATGATTTTTCCAAATTGCTGTCAATTTTGTTGGAATTGTACCATTGAAGGATTTCATTGCTGAAAAGCTTTAACAACTTGATCAATATCTTTTTGTTCACCAAATCCATGGAGAAATTGGAGTAGAAGTTATTGATCAATAGCACCAACACTTTGAGGATGTTTATCTGTATCTTCAATAACACAGAATAGTCAACTTCGCCCAACTCATTCAAATCGACAGTTGGGTCCAAATTCCAATCGGGAAAGTCTGATTTCTTTTGTTGTTGATTCATCTTCGCCATATGTAATCTCTTCATGATAGATATCACAGCATTACCTGAATTGATGAATCTATGAGCCAATTTGTCAAGCAACTCTCTGGTAGTGATGTATGAATTGTAAGTCAACAAGAATACAAATCTGTACTCCGTCAAGTCGATGTTGATAGACTCATCTAAGTATTTTGAGTCAATGATGAGCAAGTCTATCAATTTATCAATGCTTGAGTACTTGGGGATGTACTTGTAGATATGTAATTGTGTGGAGTCGGAAGATACAACGCTGAAACTATTAGTGGGGAGACTGTGGTTCTTAAGCAAGCCACCGGCCGTCGAATCTGGTTTGGTTGCGCTGGAATTCGTATCATCATCGTTGCTCATGGAAAAGTTGTTAAACTTATCAGAATTTAGGATATCATCAACGTCAATACCGAGACCTGCCACCTCTTCATCATCATCGTTTTCGTCAACCTCCTGTAATTCCCCAAAACTGGAGTTGTTATTGTCGAGATCATTGACAAAGTCATCTATACGAAAAGTGAGCTCGTTGTCGACTTTGATGTTATGCTTACTGTTCGTGTTCTTATCAGAAGAACCTTCAGGGTACAATTCGTCATACTTTGCAAGGTTGATTCTGAAATATTGATCGTTGAAAGTGGGCAATCTTGTTGCGGCATCGGTACTGGTGTAGCTGGTGTGGTTCATCGTCTCTTCAGAATCTGTGGAGTTCAAGGAAAGATTGGAATGGTTGGATTGTACGTTCTTGTACAAGGTGTTGACCAAAGGTGCAGGTTTCAAGTAGCTTTCAGGAAGTTCCGGTTGGAATGTTAAAGATAACACCATCAATTTGTCCAAGGTCATAGAATCAGACGAATTCAAATCAAGTAATTTGAGTAACTGATTCTTCAAAGATGCATTTATCGTTGGATCATTAGTGTTCAAATCAGCCGCCCCGCCGTTCATTTCGAAAGTCAGTGGCAACTTCGTGTCATCGTTGTTGATACCAAGGTACATGACTTGGTTCAAGCTTTCATTGGAGAAAATGAAACCCATAGAATCGTACCTTTTCAACACATCGTCATTGTACTTGATAATCTCATTATAATTGGTCAAGTGTTTCAAATAATCATTCCATCGATTGAAGGAATATTTGATTCTCTTATAAGTCAGATCCAATTCTTGGATGCTGGTTTTTGTCAAATTGTTAATAACAAGATCACCGAAGTAAGGCACCACTTTCTCTTTTGGATAGATTTTACCAAGACCTCTAGGGGCCATTATATGGAAAGAATCAGGCGGATTCAAATCTTCGTTGATGTTCTGTTGATTGGGGGAAGAAGGATTGGATGACGTTATACCGTTGATGAGAAATCTTCTGTCCAACTCGAATAGCACCGGCGACCAGTCGTTTTTCAAGAGCTTTATGTAATCGTTGGAAACAAAAGGCCATATTTTGCTCAATCTCAAAACTGGTTGGGATAAAATTATAGATGCAATTCCCAACCAAGATGACATATTCCCTGACTTATCAAGCAAACACCCCAAGTCGATCCATTTTTCCAACAACCTTGCTTTGAATTCCAACAAGGACGTAGAACAGTTGAGACTAGTGGAGTTGGTCTCCAAGAATAAATGATTAATCAACAACCGAGAAAGATAATGGATATGGAACTCATTGTTGAAAAACAAGGAATTTTTCTTGTAAAAATAGTCATTAGTCTGATAGTCCGAGTTGATGGATGAGTAAAGTAACAACGACTTATCGATGTTTGAATTCCAGTCCTTGAAAAAGGTCAAGTCGATATGACTAATGATGTTGGTTAGCTCTATGAGTTTAACATGATTCAAGAAATAATCAGCATTCAAGTCCACCAACGGCGTAAGGTCGTTGATCAGATCGTTGTTGGAGATCAAACTAATGAGGTTCTGTTGATGAAGGAGCATATTGGACTTGAACACTTTCAAGCGGTTTAAAAAGTCAGAAAAATCGGTCCCTGATGTCTTTGCAATAACGTTCAAGGTTTCAGATTCCGCCACAGGCATCTCTTCCTTACGGCCATCATGACCATTTTGTTCTTCGTCTAGGTGTTCATTCAATGTCTCCAACATCTTCAAGATGTATGGGGCCACATCACTTTTCAACAAAAAGCCTTTGAAGTTTTCCGCCACATTGTTCAACAATGATAACAATCGTTCCAAGGTAGTTGGAAAATCGTAGTCACCTGAAAATTTGTTATCCAACAAGTGAGCCAAGTACAAGTTCAACAATCTGACGGTTTTACCAAAATCAGGTATAAGGGGCAAGTCTTCGATTATTTGGCTGATTGGCAATTGTGTATCTTGGGGCTCAAAAAACACCAGGTGAATCAACGATTGAATGGAACTGTCGCCCAAGGAATGGTCGTTAGTCTTCAAATCTGGGTGTGTAGACGTTTCCCAGAACGTGATGGCATACTCCTCATTTTGGTCGGCTGTCCTGACGATGCCAGGGGTCAAAATCGTATCGAATTTCGTAGCGTGGCTTTGAAGGGAATTGTTTGACCCGTTTGATTGTTTGAACAAGTCCTGTGGCCTGTTCAAGGTCTCTCCAGACAACAAGGGAGCACTCAACGGGCCCGAGATAGATGCCAGATCTATATCGCCCAAATTGAAGGTCTTATGGTTCAACAAACTATTGAGATCATCTTTGCTTTCGAGGTTGACCTTGAAACTTCTATAGTTCAAGTTAGATTTGTATAAGTAAAGGTGACTGCCTTTCAATTCAGCTCTAAACAATCTCAAAGTTTGATCGTTCACTTCGTTCACGGTGGTGTTGACCACCAAGTTCACCCACGAGTTTTTGACCAACTTGGTGTCGTAGTCGTGTTTGACGAGTCCCTGCACGGTTTTGGGGACTCGTGTCACAATGCTAGCATTGCCGCTGCCGCTGCCGGCGTTGCCCAAGGTTTGGGCTGTGGTGCCAGTGCCGGTGGTGGTGTGGGACTCTTGTACACTGTGGGCCAAGGTGGCGTCGTCACGGAACTCGTTGATGGACGCGGCGGTCCCGCTGTACGGTTGTTGGCGTTGATTTTGGGCATGGGTCAAAGCACTGGGGCTGATCAACGGCCTGTCTCGACCACTATCGTACTCGCCAGATTCTCGTGCCGACATCGTCGTGTGGAGGCTCGAGCCATTGAAACTCCTTCGTTTCTCCTTGGTGGCCCTTTCCCGTTCCCGTTCTCGTTCTTTATCCTTGTCTTTTCTCCAAATTTTTCTCATGATCCTGGTCTCTGCAATTCAGTAACGCACAATTGGCTTGGTGCTACGCAGACGGGACGTGTAGAAGTAGTTGGACCTGGCGAGTCAGGTGTTTATATCCAGCAGAATGACAACAATTGGTCGATGGATGTGTTTTTCTGTAGCTAAGGATTTTTCTAGGAACCAAAATTATTATAAAAAAAAAATTTTCGCGTCAACCACAAAAACAAAATAGACTATACAAAGCCAGTTCCAGCAGGCGCCCCTCAAATCCAAACTCGTTCCAAATAGGTTAAACAGGAAATGGCAAATAAAATAATTATCAATTTAACCACATCCAGAAATAGAACAAGAGGAATTTAGTGCAACCTCTAATCGTAATTTGTTTTAGTTTCAAATGAGTATTGTTCCAAGAGATCATTGATTGTTGGGCTGCTGGGTTTATTGTTCGGGTCAATTGGTGAGTGGAACGCCAGGCCATATGAACCCTTCGCCCACATTGGAGAGGTTTGAATTTCTGTGAGTTTTGCAGATATACGGTGGGTTCGCTCTTGTTTCTAGGATTGGGCCCTGAGTTCCAGAGTTCCAGAGTTATGGCGCAGGTGAAACGCAGCGGCAGGGGAATGTGCTTGGTTGCCATGGTTCATGCAGCGTAAGGTTTTTGTTCCAGGTTTTTTGGCTTTGTGTGAAAGTTTAAACGTTGACGATGAAACGGTTGGTTTGATTTCGGTTATATCTCATTTTTGTTTACATTACCATTGTCCACAGTGCGTTACCGGGCAAACACTTTCTCGCTTAATTATGGCTGAAGTTTGCAGGTGCCGGTGGGAGACGGTGGGCCACGCTTAAAGGGGTAGCTGTTCTGGCGTCTGTGTTGTTGTTATGATCTTTTGGTGGTGCCGGTTTTCTGATAGTGCTGTTTTTGGTGGTGCTGTTAGTGAAAGCTTGTGTCGCACCGATTTTTTCATTCTGTTTTAACACTCTCGTCTGTACCGAAATGTTGGCCCTCACATGGCGGCATCTAAGAGGCGGTTCTGCTCCAAAAAGGGTCTGCTTCGTCTGGGGTG
The DNA here is from genome assembly GCA_030580255.1 of Yamadazyma sp. yHMH393. NCBI lineage: Eukaryota > Fungi > Ascomycota > Pichiomycetes > Serinales > Debaryomycetaceae > Yamadazyma > Yamadazyma sp. yHMH393. Next base: position 354,372 of record JAKTSP010000045.1, read on the forward strand.
GTTCTTCGGTTCCACCCTGTCGATGGCTTTCGAGTGCTGAAAACGAGGATGAGTACAGAAATCGTAAGAACCTCATCAACGCCCATGACTCCATCAGTTACTATCCACCGCTAAGGACGTTGAAATGTGACTACGACGTGCAGCTTCGAGTGCCCAGGTTTGTGGACACGTTCAGAGACGTGGACTTTCACCAGTTGCCCCAAAAAAGAAGCTCGCAGGTGATAAACTTACAGGGCAAGATCGCATCCATACGGAAAAATGGCAAGTTCATGTACTTCATCGACTTGGTACAGGACTTGACTAAGGTGCAGGTGATACTCAGCAACAAGATGTGTGGCTTGACGAAGGAGGAGTTCACCAAACACCATACCATTTTGAAGAAAGGCGATTACATCAACTGTGTGGGGTACGCTTCTGTCTCCAACACCGGAGAATTATCATTAAAGTTGACCCGCCAAATCGACATGTTGTCCCCTTGCTTGAACTCCATGGTGATTCCGGAGAATCTCTACGATAAGAAGTTGATCAATTCCAACAGGATTTTGAACTACTTGGCCAATCCGTTGGCGAAAGAACGAATTATCATCAAAAACCTTGTCATCAAGTTGATCAGACAGTTTTTAGTGGATCGAGAATTCATGGAATTTCTGACCCCTTTGATCAACGGGGAAGCCACGGGTGCCACTGCCAAGCCATTTGTCACCAGCTCTACGCATATTGATGCAAATTTGCAGTTAAGAGTAGCTCCAGAGTTATGGTTGAAGAAGCTAGTCATCTCAGGGTTCGAAAAGATCTTTGAAATAGGTCCCAGTTTCCGTAACGAAGGTATAGATGCCACCCATAACCCCGAATTCACAAGCTGTGAGTTTTACCAGTCATTTACGGACCTTGAACAGTTGATGGCTATAAGTCAAGACTTGTTCAAATACTTGCACCAGAACCTCGAAGCAGAAGCATACAAGAGCAGTATCTCCTTGCTCAAGGAAACCTTACCACAACTACAAGACCTCACTAAGGACTTTACAAGGGTAGAGTTCATCCCCACTCTTGAGTCTGCCACAAATTTACCGTTGCCTCAAGAACTCACATCGGAGAACTTGGTCGCCTACCACAAGGCCTTGAACATCCCCATTCCACAGACAAAATCGCCCGCTGGGCTACTCGACAACTTGTCGTCCATATATCTTGAATCTATCAGTGAGAAGTCGCCCACTCCGGTGTTCATTTACAACCATCCATCGGAGCTTTCTCCGTTATCCAAGTCCATGGACATTCTGTACTCTGGTGACAGAACCTACAACATCTCGTTACGTTTCGAGCTTTTCATCAGAGGAAAGGAGTACATCAATGCTTACGAGGAAGAGAATAGTCCCGAAGACCAGTTGAAGAAGTTTCAAGTGCAGCAAGCGTCGAAGGACCAGCACAATGACGAAGAAGCTTTGATCCCCGACTGGAACTATATCAAGTCGTTGGAGTATGGGCTTCCGCCAACAGGAGGCTGGGGGTGTGGTATCGACCGGCTAGCAATGCTTTTCTCCAGTAGCGAACGGATCGATGAGGTATTGCCTTTTGGTAACCTCCGAGACGTGTTGAAAAATTAATCTTGTATATACACTTGTCTATAGACCAGAAAAAATGTCCTTGTACAAATTGGGGTCTTTTGCAGATAGCTCCGTACGCCAATGTTTTTGTGTCAATTTTTTTTGTCAACCTTTTGTGTCAACATTTTGTGTCAAAGAGGTCACCTTTGGCTCTCGTTCATTGTGCCCTGAAATCAGCGATCTCGGTTGAGAAAACATATTTGAAATCTGAAAAAGAAAAACAAAAAACCTTCCAGGAATTAGGCACTCAAATACCATGGCCGACACTTCATATTTCGAGGCCCGAGAGGACACAGACGGGGTCAGAGTGAGCTGGAATTCGCTACCTCGGACTAAGCTCCAGCACGAGCGGAATGTGATCCCTCTTGGGGCCATGTACACGCCGCTTAACAACAAATCAGCGGACCCGATTCCTACCACCAATAACGCCATAAATTGTCGTCAATGCCAGGCTTTCCTTCACTCGTACGTCCAGAGAACCGAGGAGACCTGGATGTGTTCATACTGTCATTTCAGCAACCGATTGACTTTAGACCTGAACGGCCAACCACCCATCGGCTTAAGCGCTTCCACGGTAGAGTACAGAACTGGAAAATACAATGATCTCCCGCCCATATTCATATACATAGTCGATACGTGTTTCGAGCTGGAAGATTTGGATGCTTACGAACAGTTGAGGCAGAGCATCACGTTGTCGTTGAGTTTGTTGCCGGAGAATGCGTTGGTGGGGCTTGTGTCGTTTGGGAAAAACGTCATGTTGCACAATTTGACCACTCCAAATTCCGTCACCTATGCCTTCAATGGGGCCAAGGAGTACGACTTAGAGAGCTTCCGGACCGCCTTGGGCTTGTTGGACCCGGCGTTGAAAAGAAATGGCCCTGCTGCTCATCTGCCGCAGGATATGTTTGGACATATAGGGCAACAGTTTCTTCAACCTGTCAATATGGTAGAATACCAATTGACCAATATCATTGAAAATTTGGTCACAAACACTTTCCCAAGGAAGGAAAGAACAGAACGGCCCTCCAGAGCCACCGGGTGTGCCATCAATGTTGCGTCGTTGTTCTTGACCAGTTTGTTGGGCAACTATGGGTCGAACGGTGGTCACCTACTTTGTTTTATGGGTGGAGCCTGTACTTATGGACCCGGAGCCATCGTTGGGACCCAATTGAAGGAACCGTTACGATCGCATCACGACATTCAGACCTCGAATCAGTCGATCATCAACAAGACAATGAAGTTGCCCCAGCAACTGACAAACTTCACCGTCAACTACTCTTTGGTGCTCAAAGCGAAGAACTTCTATCAGACCGTTACCCAGCACCTCATAAAGTTGGGGGTAAGCTGTTCTTATTTCATTGGAAGTTACGACCAAGTTGGACTTTATGAGATGGATGAAGTTTGTCGGAAAACAGGAGGGGTTGTCATAATGTCTGATTCTTTCAATACTTCGATCTTCAAGCAAAGTTTTGTTAAGTTCTTCAAGAAACTGGAAGGGTCTGATTTCCTTGATTTTGGGTTGAATGCCTCGTTAGAGATTAAAGTACAGGAAGATTTGAAAGTGGAAGGGTTGATAGGTAATGCTATAGGATTACCTGTTCAAGAAAGAAACAAATCTTCATTATCCAAAAAACTGGTAGGGGAAGGAAACACCAATTGTTGGAAACTATGCCATATAAATCCCCAGTCATCATTTGCCATCTACTTTGAAAAATTGGACAGCTCACTCAATGCCAACACCAGCATCATTCAATTCATAACCCACTACCAACATTCTTCGGGAGAGTTCATCGTCAGAGTGACGACTTTCCCTCTTGGAATTATTCCGGACACAGACAACCTTAACTTGGAAATAGGGTTCGACCAAGACGCTGCTTCGGTGTTAGTGTCCAGAAACATTATCAAAAAGTTAGAAACAGAGAACGTCACCCATGTGGAAATTGTTAAAGAAATTGATAATTTGACTATAGAGTTTTGCAAAAGGTTCGCTCAGTACAACAAAGGCGCCTTGACTTCTTTCATGCTTTCAAACAAATATGCATTCCTCCCCCACTTTATTTACCACTTGAGAAGGTCCCCGTTCATCAGTGTGTTCAATAATTCCCCCGACGAAACTAGCTTTGTCAGACATATTTTGATGCACGAGGATACCAACAATTCCCTCATAATGGTACAGCCGACTTTATTGTCCTATGATATTGATGTTTACGGTTCGACCGATGAAAATGGAGACACAGTGGTTGACCCTGAACCGGTACTACTCGATTCAATGTCGTTGAGCAAAAGTAGAATCTTGTTGCTAGACACTTTCTTTCATATATTAATTTATCATGGAGAACAAATTGCCCAATGGAGAAAGCTTGGATACCATGAACAAGAAGGGTATGAGCACTTCAAGGAGTTCCTTGAAGCCCCGAAACGGGAGGCCATGGTCATTCTTATGGACAGGTTTCCTTTACCCCGGTTCATCGATTGTGATGAGGGAGGATCACAGGCCCGGTTCTTGATGGCCAAATTGAATCCAAGCAGCAGTTACTCTGCCAATCCCAATATTTTCTACGGCAATCAGTTGGACGTTTTGACCGACGATTTGTCTATGCAGCTGTTCATGGACCATATACAAAGGGTAGTCACTGCCAAGTAGAAGAAGCCAGACCACACATGTGCCTAAAGTTTAAGGCCGTGCGCCATTTAATGAGCATTAACCCCGGGTCTTGAAGCCTAGGCCTATATGAGGTTTAATAAGCAATGACTCCCACACTACCCACACCCTTTATAAAGTTATAGACACAGCTGACCATGTCCATATTTGCTGACACCATCCCCGCCTTTTATTGTATAAGTACCCCAACTTTCCGTGTTTCTTTTTTTTTTTTTGAAGGTTATACTGTCTCATCTTCTACCCCGGAAACGCGCTAGTTTTTTTCACCAACTTTTCAGCAACAGACCTAATAACGAACCTATTCCTATGAAGAGGTCCCTTGCACTTTTTGCCACGCCCCCATCTTCGCCAGAGTATGCACCTAAAAAGCGTTTACCGTTGACTCTTGAGACCCGAAGTCGAAATGGGGAAAAAGTCGCTGGAAAAGTCATGGCAATGTTGGCACATTTGACTCTGCCATGCGACGAAGATATGATGGACGATACCAGCGACATGGGAACCAACAGCAGAACCCAAATTTTGGTATTCCTCGACACTCAGGGTAAGCAGTTCATAAAAACGGTCGATACTTTGTTGGAATCGGTGGACGTGACTCTGCATAACGTTTGCGTCTCCTGCAATATGGAAGAAGCCACATCTACCTCCATGACACAGACGACCAACCAACAGGCACGGTACTTGGCCCGGTATTTCGGGGTCTTGGATCCTTTGGGAGGCGACCAGTACCCGTTCAACTTTGTTGTGATTATTCACGACGGAGCAATGGTGATGAAGCTGCCCATCAAAATGAACTGCTTGAACCCGTTCCAGAAGTTCGGTATCCCGTTGGATGGGTTGAAGAACGTGTTAGAAGACGTGCTTTGTGAAAGGAGCCGACCCTGAGTGGAGAAAAGATACTATTCAACGGAAGCATCTATGGCACAAAAAACAGAATGAATTATGAATTAACGACACAAACAGCATCAATGGGGCGAATCTCATTGAAGTGAAAAAACACTCACTGCAACCACAAAAGCGTAAGTGAACCTTCTTAGCACTTTACCAATAAACAGTCAAACACATATCTTACAGTAGACATCAACTTGCAGTCATGACCACAATCACTGCAATAATGCTATCTTTTCCTGCTCAAGGTCCTTGTACTTGTTTCTCTGATTTTCTATCTCCTGTTTGATCTTGAAGATCTGGGCGTCAAGTCTGGCCAACTCATCCAACTCGTCCTGCTTACAAAACTCTTGGTCTTTCTTCTCTTCGTCTTTCAACTTCATAGGTAAGTAGTTGGCAGGTTTCTTCGTCAAGATCTCGAACGTGGCTTCAGTTGGTTCTTGGAACACCAACTCATCGTACAAAACAGAATGCACTTCACCGTTCTCCTTCACGGGAATCTGTGGGTTGAAAGGGTGTAGTTTCAATCCATGAAACACCTGGAAGTTTTTTTCATTTATGCCTAGTTCTGCTCCAGGGTGGAAGTGGATCTTGATGATGATTTCAAACTCTCCCCACCCCGTCTCTGTCACCTGATATGGCGGGTGTTCAATGGACCGCACGGGAGTATCGTAAGTCTCATGTAATTTGAACGTAACTCTCTTGATTAAAGGCGTCAAATCAATATCGTCTAGCACCGGTTTGAGAAAGATGGTCCACTCGTGTGTATGGTCTGGAGGAGTTATCGCCGTCCGCTTATCGTCGGTGAGTTTCACGGCGTGGTTTCCGTACAAAATAGGCACGGCTATCGATACGTTTTTGATTCTTCTACTCATAGTTATGTTTGTTGATTTTTTTTCTGCGAGAACTTATACACTAAACTCAGAGGTTGATGGCTGCAAGTTTGATAGCATGTTGTCCACAAACAAAACTATGTTTACAAACACACTATCCACGGACAATCTAAGAACAATAACAAGAGCGAAATCACAAAATAAATTAATACATTACTACCTAATGAATTCGTCGGTAATACCACGAAGAAGTTGCAAATTGTAGCTTGTCAGGACCGACGCAAACGTATCCAACTTTTTAACGAACAACAGATGTTCAAAGGTCTCCTGCCATTTTCCAGAACACTTACAGTATTCACTCATATTGTCACTCTTGATTTGGTGGCATTTGTCACACTGTAGATCCTGGTTCAAGTATTTGGTGATAGTCTTATGGAATTGCGTAACCAATTCTTCCTCCAAGCTGATCTTGTTGTAAGCCCTACGACATTTCCCACAATTCCAAAGAATTTTTTCACTGTCTTTGCAGAAATCAAGGTCCCTGGTGTAGTTACAGTAATCACATATCACCTGCGACACCACAAGAGACCCACTTGGATTCTGGAACATGGCCTCTAGACTGAACTCTCTGATTTCAAATACTGCCAACAATTCTTGACGTAACACCCGTACTTCGATGGACCGCTTAGCGGATAAGCCCATAACTGCACAGAAAAACTTGACAAGTTGCAAACAAGGGTTACGAAGATGGAGGTGGCTTCCAGGAAGTTGAGGAAACTCGTATTCGGAAACCATCTCAGGGTTGATAATCGATTCCATTTGACGGCGATACAACAGTTTGACTCTTTTGTTCAATTGTTTCCGGAAAATGTCTGTCACTCCAGAAACACCGTCCTCCACGTCGTCGGCAGCCTCTTCTGAGTCGAGCTTTGCCTGCCCTTTCAAAATGTGTGCTATTTGTGTGACTCTTGGGGTTCCTGATTGAGTGGGCCCCGTCAATGTATCGGCTTTATACTTGGTCAAAGAATCGAGGAAGATAATCAACCAGTCTTCGAATTCGGTTCGGAATATCACCGGCAAGAAATCCTTGAGCTGCCAGTTGTTGACGGGCTTGAGGTCTTGGATTTCGTCGTTGGTGATCTCTGTACAGTATCTGCCTCCATAATTATATTCATCCATCCATATCAAGATGTCCCAGTACTTAACGATGTTCATCTCCAAGAAACTGAATAATGGCTTAGACCTTGCAGATTTGACAATGTACTGGCCATATGCGTACGAGTTTTCCACGGACACTTTGGACGTCTGAATGAAGATTTTGTTCCTGTTGGCAAAGATTACGTTAGCATTCATTCGTTTGAATTCCCCAATCAATTGGAACAACGCTTTGGTGGTTAAGTTGTGGATGTGGTAGTGCAAGGCGTAATCATACAAAAAAGAATTGTGTTTTTGCACCCAAGATACCAAGTGGTTGATCATGGCGTCGGCATTGTAATCATTCTTCACAGCATCGTCCCACCAATCTTTAACCATACTCCGTAAAATAGCCAATTGCGTACTTCCAAAGGAATCCTCCATGAGAGTCGAGGCCCCATTGTTTGAATCAAACACTGTACCTTCATCGACCAAATCTGCCCCCTCTGCTTCGTTGATTATGGAACTGGTCAAAATAGTGTTAATGGCCAAAGTTCCCACATCGATCTCCAAACATGCAGTCTCGTAAATTTCGGGATTGTTGATTGTAGGAAATTCCAAACTCTCGTAGTCTGGCGCCTTATCCATTTCGAAGCCACCATGGTCTGCCAATGGTGTATCCGACCACCAAAGGACAACATTGTTGTGGGTCAATCTCCTAGCGTATTCGATATCGATCAAGTAGTTGATATTCTCTGCCTGTAAGTTACAAATCGGGATGTTCCCATACTTGGCCATCGCAATCATATTCTTTATCCAAGAAGCAAGAACAAAATAGTGGTTTATGATCCTCTTGCTGATGAGATTGTGCCATCCCACAGCCGGTAACGATATCTCACCGACTTGCATTTGGATGGTGGGGAAACTGGTGATACTGTTCAAGATCTTTGTTAGCCTATCAGGGTAAGGCGACTGGATGGTGAACAAGGCCTTGTTACTCTTGCTTTCATTGATCTTGCTCATGGTTTTGTCCAACTTCTTGAACAACTTGCCATTGTCTGTGAAATAGCTTACGTCGAATTGCATCTCAGTAGGGTACTCTATAATATCGTACATCTTGCCCAACTTATCTTCTTTGGTTGCAAATAAGTCCTTGTAAACCTTATCCATGCTCCCCGAAAGCTCTTGGGCACTGGCGGTGGGTTTCAAGATGAACACATTGGCTTCTGATTCCCAAGACTTGAATAACACAAAAAATTCATAACTGTTTGTGGTGAGATGGAGGAGGTATAAGACATCCATGCCGAACCGTCTCAAGTAATCGGCATTTTCCACCTGCATCAAGTCCTTGGTATTGAACCCGTTTTTCAACCCTTTACCTAAAGCCCCGACTCGGGTATCATCGAATTTCACAGAGTTTCCAAGCTCAATGATAGCCCTTTCCATAGGCTTGACTTTACTTTCATAAACTCCCAAAAGCTTGGAACTATTGAGAATGCTGTCCACTTTGGCCATTTCCAGGTGATAAGCCAGTTGGCTCATGGTGAACCGATAAAGGTTGGTCCCATCGTGTCCATTGGGTAAAATGGCGGTCGATTTCTCGATATCCCCATTTATGTATGTCTTTCCAAGGTCCAATTCGGTCTTGAAAGAAGCATATACCTTTTTAGGAATATGGAAATTGAACGAGTGAACTTTTCCACCTGCCACAATGAACACCTTCAAGTCACCTGGTTTATTTGGATCTTCCTTATACTCGAGAATCTGCCAGTCGGTTCCGGCAACATTCTCTGCTTGACGACGGAATAATCCTCCCACAGAGGATCTAGCAGAAGAGTCGGTGGTTTGTCCAAACAATTTGATTCTTCTTTCTCTGTTTTTCTCCTGTAGTTTCCATTTGGCCTTTTGGTACTTCAAAAACGCCCCATAATCTTCAAACATATCAGGACAAGGCCCTGCCAAGATAGCTTGGTTTCTTTGCTCTTCTTCTTCGTCCTCAAGAGACTTATTGTTCTTAGCTAGTTTCCTTTTTCTTGATGTGACTTTGCCCACTTTGGCTTTCCCGATATCTGCAGCCACATTGCCAAAGTCTTCAATGTCTTTGATCTTTCTGGCACTGGCGGCACCGGCGTCGGATTTGGCAAAGAAGGTCGAAATTGAAGACTGTTGTTTTTTGTCTTCTTTACTGTTGATTTTCTTTCTTAACCAGTCTGGATGGCTGACTCTGGGGACGGGATTTTTCACATCTTGTAAAGCGGCAGGAATAGTGATGATTTTCTGTACAACCGAAGCCAATCTTTCAGCGTAGTAGTCCCAGTCTATAACACTCCTTGGATCGAAGGTGTTGAGCGAAGGATCTTTCAACCATTTTTTCAAGAAATATTCCTTCTTATCAGAAGAGAAAATAGACACCGGCACGGCTCTTTCAGTGACTGGAGCCCCAATTGGTTTGGCACTGATAATGTATTTTGTGGCAAGACCTGCATCTTTGACCATTTCCTCTCCCAAAAACTCACCCAACCTTCTAGCGGTGGTGATTGAAGTGGATTTCTGTGCTCCGTATTCTGCAAGACTCTTGGACATACTCCTATTTTCACAAATAAGTTCAATTAAGTCTTCATCTTCGAGCATACCTCCTTTGGTGTCCAAGACATCTAACCAGTTGTTGGCCACACTGGCCACAGCACCATAACAAGCTTCTAATGAGTCACCCTCCAAAAATAATTTGAAAATATCAGACTGGAAGTTTTTGATTAACTGTAATTCACCTCTTCTTTTCAATTCGAAACCTTTCAATTCCGCTAAAGAACCGTCATCATTGAACACAGCGTACCTCTTCTTCAACCCTTTACCTTCTTCTTTTGAAGTTGGAAGTATCATAGCTTTATAGGGACCGTCAACTTCAAAGAAAATGGAGTTCTCGGAATGAGTATCGTATTTGAATGTATCTGGATCAGATAACGTTTGGTATTGATCATTGGTAAACTTTTGATGAACCTTATAATTCAACATCGAACATGGATACTCAACCAACGCAGTCTTTCCATTCTTGAGCTTGATGTTGAAGTTCTCGGGGAAAGATTTTGGAATAATACACCAGATCCCATCTGTGTCCAATTCCAAAGGTCTCCCTATTCTTTCCACCAAAGATCTGGCCATTTGAATAATGGTGGCTCCTGTGAGACAAGTGATCCCAGCCATCTCCATCGAATACCACCGAGACCCCTTTCTCATGACGTACCCGTAAAACGAGTTCAAAATCACTTTGTGGGCTAATTGAAGGGAATCGTATAACACCACCATCTTCTTTGCTTCGTCCTTGGACCCAGGATCTGCTGTGGCCACTTTCCCCTTCCAAACTTTAGCCAAACCTTTGAACTCGTACCGACGGTCTCTGAAATCTCTGACGGTGTTGACGTAAAACGGATTCTCTCTTTGACACACAATGGACTCCCTGGTTTTGATCTCAGTTTGCTTGACCTTATGGTAAACTTTCCGAGAGTAGTCAGAAAGCCGTTTTTTGATCCGGGAAGCCTGGTCAGCGTAGGATAACTCCTCGAACGTCCGGGGAGGTAACCAAGGTTTTAAAGCAGGAAAGGCCTCATTTTGAAGCGATCTCTTGATCATGCTATACTCATTCATTTGAGCAGGAAGGAATTCACCCCTCCAAGACCATGGCAACCGTCTATCACAATTTTTGCCTGGCCTGTTGAAATCACACGACGCACAGTCTTCTTCGGATTTCATGGAGTCAGGTTGAAGTCTATTGGATGTCATGATATTGGGATACATCGAAGCCACATCCACATGGTAGATGGACGGAACTTCGGTTCTATTTGGGTTGGCTTTCAACTCTTGTAACTGGGTCTTTATTTGGTTCAAGATCTCGTCAAAGTTCTCCACATCCTCCATCTTCTTCTTGTGTTCTACTTCAACACAGAATTTAAGGGCAAACGGAAGATCCGTGATCAACTCATCGATCACCGTAGGGTCTACTTTGAAGTCGTTGGGAATGTCACTTCGGAAAACTCCTGCTTCCAAAGATTCAACATGCCCTCCCACATAAGTTTCCGACTCTAGCAAGTGACCATCGTAAAACCGTTCCACGGGATCAGTGTATTTGTTGGGTAGCACAATGCCTTTCTGATATGCTTGCACCATCAATAACATTTCACATAAGGTACCGGTACCTTTTCTAAGAACCTCATCGGGATTCAAGGGTAAGATCGTGCACAAGGAGAAGATGAATGGATGAACGTACTTGTAGTACAAATAGTAAGTAGCCACAGCGTCTGACACAGAATATTCTGACAAATACTGAGGCCTTTCATAAGCATAGGGTGTCATTAGTTCCGGGTCCAATTCTGTAGGATTGTAGCCCAATTTGGCGGTGGTGACTGCTTTCAACCCCTGGGAACCTTGGGGTAAATAACTGTCTCTTTTAACCCATCTGTAACAATCCATATGCACACAATACTTCGATTTATATTCCCCTTCGTTATCTTTGGCAAACCCGATTTCCTCGAACATATCAATGTCGTGATATCTGGACCGTGTTTCGACAAACGGCCAATCGAAAAAATCACCATTGAAGGTAGCAATAACCGTAGGCCTGGCATCTCTTATATGTTCGAAAAACCTCAATAAAACAGCTTTTTCATCTGCTTCATTGAAAATGGTAAACACCCCTGGGTATTCTGGTTTGGGGGTGTACTCGAAATCGTTGATATCTTCAGAAATGATCTCTCTGTTGGTGATCAAATATCCTTCTCCGTCAATCATATACGAAATCATCATCACCTGATCGATTTTGCTATCAGGGAACTTCAAAGGAGCTTTTGTGGTTTCGATGTCGAACGCCAAAATCACCGGGTCTGCAAACGCTATCTTTTGCTTGTCCTCTTCGAAAGTGATCTGACCGTGTTTGGCCCACACATTGTACCATTTACCAATTCTTAAATCTTGATCGATGGCCACTCTTGCGTGGTAGGGAACGTCATATTCTCTCATATCTTCAAGGTATCTCATTGGGTCTGTGCTGTCGTTCTTCCCAGAGTCGTGGGTGTATGACATGACGTTGTAGATCTCTCTTGACTCCTTTTTCATCTGGTTGTCCTTGATGATAGGCGACAACAATCTTCTGGCACTGAGCAAATCGGAAAGATTGTGGAACGTCAATTGTATAAGCGTTTTCTTCAACCCAAGCAAGTGGTTGGGCAACGAGAGGTCCTCCTTTTGACACTTGCCGACGGTCTTCAACGAGCACAGCTCTAAGAATTTCTTGAGGGTTTCTTCCACCACCGATTCGTAGCCTGCTTTCACCACAAGAAAGAAGTATGGATCGTACTGATATGTCACTTTGAAGGACCCTCCTTCTTCGTCCAAGAAGTAGTAGTCAACACCAGAGTACCCGGGAAGGTAGTCCTCGCTGGGGATCGTGGTGGAATGCATGTTTATGAGCCAACCTTTCTTTGGCTTTGTGCCGTCTGCTTCACCATGTTCTATTCTCTCGAACCCCATCACCGAATCTACCTGGTCTATCCTTTCCACCAACTCTCTCTTTTGAATGGAGTCATTGAGCATGGGGTTATTAGACACCTCTTCGTTTACAGCGGGGTCTTTCACCCCGAAATTGGACCGCACAGTGTTGTTCTTGACGAACCGGGCAGAATTTGACCCTTTGAATGCATTTCCCGCCATGGCCCTTATTAATGATTAAATGCTTGAAAAATGGGGGGGGGGGATTAAATGGATAAGCACAGTCTGGGAGTGGTGTGTGATGCAAGAGGAAGTAGTGGCCTATTTCAATCGGATATTTCCAATATCTGTGGATTATGAGTATGATGATAAAAAGGTATAAAATCCAGATGAATTTTCAGGACGCGTACGACGCGACAAGAACGCGGTCAAATGTGGCACCAAAGTACCGCGGGGGACGGTACCGCGAGCGGCCGTAAATTAGGGCGGGTTAGTGAAAGATTGTGCCTGTGTATTATCTAAACTACAAGTTCATAAACACAATGATCAATCCCTGGACCACAAACGAATATAAGAACAAGAATTGAAGTCTGATCCGCCTCTGGCCAAGAGGAATACTATTGGTGGCGGTGGACCCCACCACGGGGTTGGCGGTGGGCAAAACAAGAAACCTCAACGATCTCATCAAGAATAAAGCAAAAGACCCCGCCAACAATAAAATACACCCGTAGAACAACCATCCTCCGCCAATGACATGTTTCAACACCAACAACACAATGATGGGCACGTATTTGTAGCCACTGAAACTGACGACGTCCCAGAAGGATCCGCTCGTGGGACAGTTCAATAAATAAAGGCCCACTCTGAAGATCACGATATCGAATATCAAACATGCAAGCGCCTGAGATGCCAAGTAACCAAACAACTGAGGGTGGAAGTCTCCATTCAACCCCTGGAACAACGCCCACAATAGAATGTACGTCACGTACGACATGAACGGGATGTATAAGTCGGGAGCATTGATATCCTGGGAAGGTGGGGCGTAGCTGATATTGGCTTGCACTCCATCAACAGAAGACTGGCTGCTGGCCAACCGCGCCCAGCTCTCGTTTCTGAATGGGAACAAGATCAACCGCAACTTCTTCACCACGTACGAATTGCTGATCTGGAAATAGTAGTTGAGATTCGACGTGGGAGGGATGAACGCTCCGAAATTCTGTTGGAGGTACTGGTTAGATTGACCAAGCGAATTCTTAGCAAACTGGGCCGCCATCGACAGCGCCGGGTCCTGGAAAAACGTGTTGTAGAACTCTCCCTGTGGCTGTTGTCCCGGCACCTGCCCCTGTGGGAGCTGTTGTTGATGTTGTTGTTGTGGATGTGTCTGTGGATACGTCGCATGCTGTGGCCGAGGATGCTGTATGTTCCCGTATATATTGGGGTCCTGGAACTGCTGTTGCAGCAGCTGCTGGAAGCTGTCTGTGTTTCCGTACGGTGTATACATGTTCGACAATCAGGTCACGAAACGATGTGTTCGTTTGAATCAGTGTTTAATGAGTTTCAATGTTTTTGGTTTTTGGTTTTGGTTTTTTCCGCCAAAACTACTGGCAACTGTATCGCGACTTTTCCTAAGACTGTGGGTTTGGTTTTGTGTCACGAAATTTGGCCCCAACAGACACCGTCAGTGAGGTTGTAATGGGCTGTTGGCCTTGTACAACCTTTGGAATCCGGTAGTGGAGTGCTACGCTTGCAATAAGGCCGAAATCGGGCGGGCCCCACCTTCCAGCCCCACAACGGCGCAACCCCTGACGTTTTAAGCCTCTACAGCAAGCGTAATTTGGAACCGCGCAATGGTGGATAATTTGGATCGAAACTGCTAGAAATCTTGCCATTTACTGATATAAAGCCCTTAGCAATTGCGATCACAGCAAACCAGACAATCAGACAAACCAGATCTGGGTAAGACATATAAAAGGAACGCTTCAACCACAACGCAAACACAAACACAAATACATATACAAGTACAAACACAAAGAACACAAACACAAAACAAAGAACAATGGGAAAAGTATTAGTGGTATCCAACAGATTGCCAGTGACTATCAAGAGATCCCTGGGAGGAGATTACGACTACTCCATGTCCTCGGGCGGACTTGTCACGGCATTACAAGGCCTCAAAAAGCTGACGGAGTTCCAATGGTTGGGATGGCCTGGGTTGGAGATCCCGGAAGCCGAACAAGACCGAGTCAACGATGACTTGATGAATAAATTCAAGTGTACTGCCATCTTTCTTAGCGATACCGTGGCCGACCTTCACTACAACGGGTTCTCCAACAGCATCTTGTGGCCGCTCTTCCACTACCACCCGGGCGAAATGAACTTTGACGAGAATGCATGGGCTGCTTACATCGAAGCCAACCGGTCATTCGCCAAAATCATTGCTTCTCGAGTGGATGACGACGACTTGGTTTGGGTGCACGATTACCATTTGATGTTGTTGCCGCAGATGTTGAGAGAGGAGTTGGGCAATTCCAAAAAGAACGTCCGGATCGGGTTCTTCCTCCACACGCCATTCCCATCTTCAGAGATTTATAGAATTTTGCCGGTGAGGGAGGAAATCTTGCAAGGAGTGTTGAGCTGTGATTTGATTGGTTTCCACACCTACGACTACGCCAGACACTTTTTGTCTTCGGTGTCCCGGATTGTGCCCAACGTGTCTACTGTGCCCAACGGAATTGAGTACCAAGGCAGATCCATAGGCATCGGAGCGTTCCCCATCGGGATCGATGTGGATAAATTCATCCAGGGCTTGAAAAAAGACAGTGTTGTCGACAGGATCGAGCAATTGAAGAAGAAGTTTGGTGACACCAAGGTGATTGTGGGTGTAGATAGATTGGACTATATCAAGGGAGTGCCCCAGAAACTCCATGCGTTTGAGATCTTCTTGGATGAACATCCTGAATGGATAGGAAAAGTGGTGTTGGTGCAAGTGGCAGTACCTTCCAGAGGAGATGTGGAAGAGTACCAAAGCTTAAGAGCCACCGTCAACGAGTTGGTGGGGAGAATCAACGGGAAGTTCGGAACCGTGGAGTTTGTGCCTATTCATTTTATGCATAAATCCATTCCGTTTGATGAGTTGATCAGTTTGTACAGGCTTTCCGACGTTTGTTTGGTGAGTTCTACAAGGGACGGGATGAACTTGGTGTGCTACGAGTACATCGCTTGTCAACAGGAGAACAACGGGGTTTTGATCTTGTCTGAATTTGCAGGTGCTGCTCAATCTTTGAACGGAGCTTTGATCATCAACCCTTGGAATATCGAAGAGCTTAGTGGTGCTATTCACGAAAGTTTGACGCTTACGCCCGAGAAAAGGGCTTTCAACTTCAAAAAGTTGTTCGAATACATCACCAAGTATACCTCGGCCTATTGGGGGGAGAGCTTTGTCAAGGAATTGTACAGATATTCCAAGAAGGACAAAGCAATAGAGAGCAATTAAAAGAAAAACTGTTTGAGTTAAGTAAATCACCTTCTAATAAAGATACGAAAGTAATGTCTCTCTCTGGACGTATATTGTCTATTCCACGTGGTCGTTAAAATCGTTAGTTATGCTTAAACTTGAAAATGTATGGCTTGCCAAGTTCTTTTGTGTCAATGGCTTTATCATGCTATTCTCTTTGTCCAGTTTTGGGGTATCACCGGCGTCGTGTGCCTTGTTATCGATCTGTCTGGTGCCGCCGATGTTAACCGTGGTGTTCAATCCCAATTCTTTCTTCGGTTTGGGTTCGGTGTCGGTGGTTATGACTTGGGGCTTGATTCCTAGCCGTGATAAAAGCGAATTATTGGAGTAAAGGAACGAGTATGGAGATGGTCCTTTGGGTTCATGCAAGATATGGCTTTGGGCATTCAATGGTGTTTGTGGAAGGTTGCTTTTGTGTTCGGGGTAGTACACATGCTCCATGATGGTAGACGAACTGCTGGAACTGTTGGGACTAGTTTTGGTGGGCTTCTGTTTGTGTTTCTTCTCCTTGTGTTCATCCTTCAGCTTGAAACTGTTTATGTCTTGTTGGACATTCTTTGCCAGATCGAATGCCGACATCAAGTATGGCATTTCATCGGCAAGGGTGGTTTTGTGTAGAATGGAACTACCCAATCCGAATGCCGAAGGTTCCTCAGACTGTGATAATTTGGTATTTTTCAACTGAGAAGACACTGTCGGCTGTGACGTGATGGATCTGATCATAGGAGGGTTATGCACCGTAGACCCGTACATGCTGGAGCCCATTTCTGAGTCGTAGATGGAATCAGTGTCGTCGTCGCTGCTAACGTGATGGGAGAAAGTCGAAGGGCTGTGGATATCGGACTTGGGGCTCTTGACATCGAACGAAGGTGGGAGAAGCCGGCTGTCCAGGAGTGTTTGCTCCTCTTCTCGCTGTCTCTGCTCCTGTTCTCTTTCCCGCTGCCTCTGTTGTTCCCTCTGCTGCTCTCTAACCTCTTCTTCCTCTCTGTCCATTTTCCGGGTCAAGTCTTGCACTCGTTCCAATTTGAACGCCTCAAACATCTTCTCCATATCATTTATCACGGCCAAGCACTCGTGCTTCTCCGTCATATCCTCTTCCTCCACCGCCGTAGAGAGCTGCTTCAACAAGCTGGCCACAAACGACTTGTAGGTGCCAACGGTGGAGTCACTGTTGTCGTCCAACATGTCCTCCAACTCACTGCCCATAGTGATTAATTTGGCTTTCAGGTAAGCCACCGTGACCTTATCGGTTAATTCATGCTTTAGCTTGATGTTCCGCAATGTGAGCGACGTCAACAACGTTCCTGAGTCCAGAACATACTCCATGGGGCTCAAGGTCCGGGACGCTTTGGTGATATAGTCAAGATCTATGGAGATTCTGCTTAGCTTCTTATTGAGATCGCTGCAGTCGTTCAACACCTTCATGGAGATGTTGTGGTTAAATTCTTTGATGTTGTCGTTCAGATTGTTGAAATGGTCACCGGAGTTGATGTCCAACGACAAGAAAGCCCAATTTTTGAGATTGAGCTCCACTTTCTCCAACGTTTGCAAGATGGTAAGTGACAATTGACATAGCTTGCTCACTTTCCTTTCAGCAATTGAAAACTCCGAAATCAAATTTATCAACTGGTTTGTTTTGCCCACTTCCTTGTTCAAGTCGGGGTCATTGGCCAACTGTATTATGGGGTCTTGGTACTCTATATCCGACATCTGGGATGGGGGGGCTTTAAAGGATGAATAAATGGGTGAAAAATGACAAAAAAAACAATGCAACGAAGACCAGATTTAAATCACAAAAAACTGTGTACTTCGGCCGGGGAAAATGTCTGGTGTAATGCAACGATGCTGGTAGATGCGGGGTGTTGTCCACTACGAAGGGAACCCACAAATCTATGCTATTGAAAAAGAAGTGTTGAAACTACAGTAAGGTTAATCGCATGTTTTTATTTGTTTAAATCATGAGACGCATCGAAACAAAAAGATTGGTTGAGACAAGATCGGTGAAATCTTAGATACAACCCACGGCTAACATAGAATTATCCATTATAAATACAAACACAGGGGTGATTAATCATGTAAGTTTTTCTCTCGTAAAATCCGCTGTTTCATCATATCGTACCACTCATTTATCGACGTATTCTGATCATAGATGGCCACAATGATCAACGTCATATTATCGAATCCAATGCCGGTGATATTCGATGCCATTGAAATACAATCATTTAATACGAACTCGGTGATATGCTGTAAGGTCCAGTCTAATGCAAGCTTATCTCGTATGACCTTGATCAACGCTTCGTTCCTGTAGCAGTCCCAAATCCCATCACAGGCCAACACCACGAATTCCGGTTGTTTCAAGTTATTCAAGTCATACACCATCAAATCGGGTTCACAACTCACTTGCAACAATTCGGGGGGAAGGTAGATCAAGTCGTGCTTGAAGTATTTCTTGTTCCGGGCAGTGTACTTGTTATGAGAATTCTCCAATTCAATGAAGGGGATTTTGAACTTGAAATCTCCAAATGCTCTTGATAATGCTAATATTTCGTTGACCCGGCCATTGATGACGTATCCTCCGCTATTTTCGATTCGGACTCTTTCCCCCATGTTTGATGGCTTGTGGTCGAAGGATAGCGTCTTGCACGCTCCTCCGTTCAATGATAGAATTCCTCTGCTGTCGCCCGTGTTGGCCACTATAATGTACTTCTTCTCAATTATAGCTGCCATGATGGCGGTGGTGCCGCAGTGTGCCAGCTCCTTCAGGGGCAAGTCGTGGTCCACTTTGAAGAAACAGTCCTTTATACATGTCATGTAGTCTTTGAGCTGGGTGTCTTTGTCGTGTATCAACTTGTTAAGCTTGTCAAACAATAGGGTGGGCAACGCATCGCTGACGATATCGGCCACCGCCTTACCGCCATGACCATCGAACACCGAGAACAACGCCAACGTCTCGTCTTCATTCACCTTCACCGAGTGGGCGTCCTCCATCGTCGTTCGGTAGCCCTGCATCGATCCAATGCAGTAGCCGACGGTGGAATGCTCTCGCAAACTGATGGTCTTATCCTCTATGGGGTGTGACAATAACTGACCCATTTCTCCGTATTACTGTGCCCGCTGATACAATCCTGTTGTACAACCTTCGGAGCGTGTACTTTCAGCCAAACTTGCGTGTTTGTAGTCAATTGTGTGGATCTGTTTCGATCTGTGGTGTCAACACTGTAGCGGTTTCTGCTGGCGATTCGATCCTCTAATACAAACGCTTAAAATACGTCTCCGAATACACGTCTCCTGAATCAATGCCCTCACAATGTAACACTAACTGGGCCTGCTTTGTCAAACTCTAGTCGGAAAATCGGATCTGGATTATAAAACAACTCCTTGAGTTATATGCCTTTCCCTATTGTGCTGTATAAAAAAAGATAAACTTTTCCCTCGCACATCAGTGATAAAAGTCGAAAGTCGTGCACCAATAATTGCTATCTAAGTAATTCGGTGACTATAAATAAATTTGCATTTTAACTATGATGCTACCTCGAGTGACGAAAGATTCCGTCGAGGGAGACCTCGACTATAAGGCACCCACCTCGTTCCCCATTGGCCCACATTTCGAGAAATACTCTGGCAACCCGATTTTGAAGCCCAATCCCCAAAACGAGTTCGAAAGTGCCTACCTCTACAATGCCACAGCAATAGTGGTGGACGATAAGGTGTACATGCTCTATCGGGCACAAAACAAGGCCAAGACGTCGTCGGTGGGTTTGGCGTGGTCCTCCGATGGCTACAACTTCACTAGGTACCACAAACCGATCCTCTACCCCACCGAGCCCTGGGAAGAAGGCGGTGGCTGTGAAGACCCTAGAATCGTACGGGACCCTGTTCTGAAGTTATTTGTGGTCACATACACCGCCTACGACATGCACACCGCAAGGATATGCGTGGCGGTGTCGGAGGACTTGTTTGAGTGGAAAAAGTACCCACCCATCATTTCCCCGGATTCCAGCTGGCACGATATCGCCATTGACAGCGACGGCAATGAACTCATCAGAGAGGCGTGGCTGAAAAGCGGCGCTGTGTTTGTGGACAAGCACAAGGACGGCAAGTACTATATGATCTGGGGGGACTGTGCGTTCCATTTGGCGGAGTCCACTGACTTAAAGCACTGGAAGCTCACGTCTAACAGTTTGGCCAAAAACACGTTTGCCAAAGGGATCTTTCCGTGGCAGAACAAGTTGATCGAGCCGGGGGCTGCACCCATCAAGATCGACTACAAGGACGGTTCCAAAAACCACTACGTTTTGTTCTACAATTCTGCCACCACTGGTGGGGGCAAGTATGCCAAGGACACCTACACCATCTCGCAGATGTTGGTGGACTACGACGATCTTTCGGGGCCGTTGGCACGGCTTGAGACGCCTTTCTTGGCCCCCGACGCCGCCAACGAGATCGAGGGCCAGGTCAATAAGGTGGTGTTCACCGAAGGCTTGGTCCAGTTTCACGGCAAATGGTTTTTGTACTTCGGCCAGGGCGACTCCGAGTTGGGCGTGGCCACCTGCGACGTCTAGCTCACCGGCCCTTGTTAGACTTTGATAGTTTCAGATTGTGTTTTGACGAAAAGTTACGTAAAGTTATTAGATACGTTATTAGATACGGCATTGCTTAGACAATGAGACCCCAGATTTTCTCACTCTGATTTTTTTTTTACCGTTTGTTACTCTTTGATTGTCTGATCGTATCAAATGACATCGTTTGTCAGAGGCTCCTTGGCGGTAGAGACGTTCAGCGTGGATGTGCCGCTCAATTCAAGCACGCCCATACGAATCGCCTTGCTTGGCGGAGCGAAAACTGGGAAAACATCGATAGTTTCGAAGTTGGACCAGGGCATTTATACCGACACGTATTACCCAACGAATCGAGTTAATCCCAACATGTTCACATACCTAGCGCAGTCAGAGTACAGCAGAACGCTTTTGAACTCGGCCGGGGACTTTGAGTGTCCTGCAAACGTGGTTTTGAGTCCTGTTCTTCAGAAAATGAAGAAGGTGTTGTTGGCAGGCAAAAGGGGCAAGGCCGCCATCGATTCCAACGGGTTGGAAGTGGTGGTATACAACCGGACCGACTTCTACCGGACCTACAACTACAAGGACCACAAAAAACAGACGCCGCAGGTGACCCCAATTCTCGTGGAGTTGATCGATACCCCGGCGTACAAAGCCGACTTTATCCCATTTTTGGAGAGTTCATTGTACACCAACCTCGAGAAAGACGTGTTGAAGAATTTGGCCAACGAGCCGCGGAGGCATGTGCTGGCGATGCCGCTATTGGTGGCTAGTGGCGCCGGCGAACTCAATGGGTCTATTGACGGGTACTTTTATGTGTACAGTGCCATTCCTTCATATAATCCGCCCACGTACCACAGCTCCGATACCAGCACCGAAGAGAACAGTTTGCAGATGCTCAAAAGGATCGGGGCGTCCATAGATGAGGCCTGGAAAGAGTTTTACACCTACAAAATGAAGTGGGAGGAAGGCAAAGAAACAGACATCTACTCCTTGAAAGGGGCCTTGAAGAATTTCATGAGCAATAAGAACGTCGATGATATAGAGAGCAAGAAGCTCAGCAAGAGGAAATACTACAAGGACCTACTCGACTATCCCACGGACCCCGGCGACCCGTTGTCGCCGCCTCCAACGTGGATTATTTGCACCCATTGCAAGAGCCATTTAGCATCGGCCAATTTGGTCGACGAAGGGGCAAACCTTGCCAAACAATGGGGATGTGGGTTTGTGTCCCTCGATATCTCGGACAACCTGGTGGAGATTGCTCTTGCATTGATGATCCGGGACTTGTCAGAGCGGAAGAGGCTTCAACGGCTCCGGGAAGTCAACGGTAAATAGTAAGTACGGAAATGTATTAGTCACGTGACCCTCGCGTATGTGTACGTCTCTGCTGCGATAAGATAAAATGGGTTATACCTGACGTTCCAGATGGATGCACCCAAAGCACCCAAAGCCCCGCCACAAGCACAGATCCAATGTCTGGCGTGCCAGGTGTCACAAACGCGAGATACACAAACGCTTATTTGTGCCAACTGTCACAATCAAAAACTCGAAACCATAAAGAACTCGTGTATTGACAATGATGTTACAAATCATGACAACAGGCAGAATATTGACCGGATATTCGAAATAAGTGAAAGTATACGGAGAGGCAAAGTTCCAGACCAGGCCATTTATCCATCACAACCCATGTCGTTCATCAAAGTTCTTTCCCTTCTGCTTTTGAAGAGGGAATTGGTCAATAAATCAATCCGAATACGCAATATACAGCGGTCTGCTGATGCTTTCCAGCAAAAGGTGTTTCAATTGAACGAAAAGATAATGAACAGAGAGCACGAAATCCAGCAGCTGCGCCAGAAACTACGAGCTCTATCCACGAGTTTGTACGACCAGTACACAAAACAAATCCAGACGACGATACAGGACACTGTGGAGACTCGGCACAACAAAATCGTTCAAATTGAAAGACAGTCCACACAGCTCCAGCTTAATGACTTCAGGGTTCTTAAAGAAGTATCACTTCACAAGAAGGGGTACATATCTCGCAAAACGTTGTTGTTTAACCAACCGGTGATCGATATTGATAACTTTTTTGAGTTCAATAATAAGCTTTTCCAGCTCAATGGGTTCTTGGAAAACTTGATAAGGCTACAGATTCATCTTGTAAAGATAATAGACTTGAAGCTCCCATACATCGAAGAATTGGTGGCGTATCTCCCCGACTCGGAGTTTTATGATTTGGTACAGCAGAAGGAGAATTTCATGATCAATGGTGGAGAAATGGAAACTTCTGGCCTGGAAGAAACCATCGCTGCTATTGACATCAACGAAATAGACACCAATACGGAAAAGGTGGTCAAGCTTGGAGAAATGATAAAGCTTCCGCTCTCGTCGAAGACTATCAATAGCCAACTACGAAGAGCTAGTTTGGCGAAAGCTCATGGCATCAGCGATAGTGAATCGTCGCCGTCCATGTCTCGGGGCAATTCTCCTCATAAGGACTCTAAGCACCCGTCTTCCACGACATCACCGGAAAATACACTGCCCCAGCGGCCGCCGGCCAAGTCTAACCTAACAGGTAAAAAAGTGGTCATCGTGCCCCACAAAATTTTGACAAAACCGTTTACCAAGCTTTCGTCTAAGGAGTACTTGAAGTTTCTCCTGATCATAGTCAAGCTCCTCGTAAACTTCAAGGTGGTGCTTGCTTCAACAATTGACACCTTGCCCAAGACTTCCAACATCTCCAATACGTTCACCAATACCATAAGCCACCTCAGAAATAGCACAGTCAATGATGAACGAGAGAATTATATGACCTTCAGCAGAGTTTTGGACCAGGTGTCTCGAATCGACGAGTTCTTCGAACACAAGATCAATGCTTTGAATCCCAAGCAAACCGGTCACCCCCAAGACTTTAGTTCCAACTTCAATTTCAACAGTTTGAATCTGTCAAGCTACACTAAATCTCATATATCCAAGGATGCTTCGTCTGGGTCTCAATCATTGACTCATTCCACCTCAGTGATCGGGTCTCAAGAGCTTAATGAGCTTCGAAAATTCGACCCTAAGGGCGCTGGTAAGCTCCATGGGCTTCGGAACTTGTACCATAACATGTTCAAGGACTCTTTGCCGGCAGAGAAGTCGGAAATATATGGAGTCTTCAGCCAAACACAACTGCTGCCTCAAACCCCATTGCAGTCTTCCACACAGACGGTACCTGGGGCCACCAGCGACCAATTCATCACCCCTAAGCATGACGAACACGACCTCAAGAATATCATGCAAGCAGTTAATCAGTTGATGCTTAACGGATCTAATCGCACCAATGCTCCTTCCAATACCAACCTTGCCCATACTTTCAATATGATGGTAGAATCCAAGCTGAAACTTGACGACTGGGATATCGTCAGCAAAATGTACCAATAATAAACTTGTGGTTTATTTTAGGTAGACCCGTTCATGTATCCTGCACATAGGACGTTTTTCAGAGTGTAATACGGCTGCAAATTTCACCCTGCAAATATGTCGGTGTCAGAGTCGACAACTTTGCTTTACGGCCCATAAGCACTTCTGTTCGCCATCGGCATATTCGTTGACGGGCACTAGTGGTTTGCTGTGCTTCACAATCTATAGCTATTATGGCTCTTCGGTATATTCCGGACTGCTTGCAATATACGAGGTCCACCAAAGCCGGTTTTATGGCCCTTGGTGCACAGTATACCCTCAGGCATTGTAGTGTGCATACGGTTGTATCAACAACGGCCACATGCAGCCAGCCAGCTTCGTCGTAGACGGCAAGTAAACAGGTAGCAGCGGCGGTTGCGTAATTTACAGACCGGGATATAGAGTAAATTTCAGCACGTAGTTTGGGGTCCCCTATGCTCGTTGAAATTTAACGAAATTCATCAAAGGAAAACTCTACCTCCCTTTATCTTTATAGAAGGAAAGTAATATCTTATCAAACCATGTTGTCCGATAAAGAATTATTTGATTTGAACAAAAAAGCAGTGACAGAAGGTTTCAACATCAAACCAAGAGTCAATTACAACACTGTTGGAGGGGTTAATGGACCTTTAGTCATTTTGGACGATGTTAAATATCCTCGTTATAACGAAATTGTTAATTTGACATTACCCGATGGAACCTCGAGAGCTGGGCAAGTGTTGGAAGTCAGGGGGTCCAAGGCCATTGTGCAAGTGTTTGAAGGTACTTCTGGTATTGATGTGAAGAAAACCAAGGTCGAATTCACAGGTAAATCCATGAGAATCCCAGTATCGGAAGATATGTTGGGAAGAATCTTCGACGGGTCTGGTAGACCAATTGATAAAGGGCCTAAGATTTTCGCCGAGGACTACTTGGATATCAACGGATCTCCTATCAATCCATTTGCACGTATTTATCCCGAAGAAATGATTTCAACTGGTATTTCTGCTATTGATACTATGAACTCCATTGCTAGAGGTCAGAAAATCCCCATTTTCTCAGCTTCGGGTTTACCCCATAATGAAATTGCTGCTCAAATTTGTAGACAAGCTGGTTTGGTTAGACCTACTAAAGATGTTCACGATGGGCACGAAGATAATTTCTCTATTGTTTTCGCCGCCATGGGTGCCAACTTGGAAACTTCCAGATTTTTCAAGCAAGATTTCGAAGAAAATGGATCTTTGGAAAGAACCACCTTATTCTTGAATTTGGCTAATGATCCAACCATTGAAAGAATTATCACTCCTCGTTTGGCTTTGACCACTGCTGAATATTTGGCTTATCAAACCGAAAGACACGTTTTGACCATTTTGACTGATATGTCCTCCTATGCTGATGCTTTGAGAGAAGTTTCTGCTGCCAGAGAAGAAGTTCCAGGTAGAAGAGGTTACCCCGGTTATATGTACACAGATTTGGCTACCCTTTATGAAAGAGCTGGTAGAGTCGAAGGTAGAAATGGTTCCATCACTCAAATTCCTATATTGTCTATGCCAAACGATGATATTACCCATCCAATTCCTGATTTAACTGGTTATATTACCGAAGGTCAAATTTCCGTTGATCGTCAATTATCTAATAGAGGTATCTACCCCCCAATCAATGTGTTGCCTTCATTATCTCGGTTGATGAAGTCTGCCATTGGTGAAGGTATGACTAGAAAGGATCACGGTGATGTTTCCAATCAGTTGTATGCCAAATATGCCATCGGTAGAGATGCTGCTGCTATGAAAGCAGTGGTGGGTGAAGATGCCTTATCTACTGAAGATAAATTATCGTTGGAATTCTTGGAAAAATTCGAAAAGAACTTCATCTCTCAAGGTGCTTATGAAGATAGAAACATTTTCGAATCTTTAGACTTGGCTTGGTCCTTGTTAAGAATCTATCCAAAAGAAATGTTGAACAGAATCAGCCCAAAGATTTTGGCCGAATTTTACGACAGAGAAGGAGGACAAGATGACGATGACGAAGAAGATGAAGATGAAGAAGACAAAGATGCTTCTGGCGACAAATCTGAGAACTTGATCGATGCTTGATTCTATTTCTTTTTGGTTCATCGTTAAACCAAAAATCTACTTCACTTCAGTTCCTCCACTTATCTAGAAAATCATCAGTTAGAAGTACAGTTCATTAATAAAATATTAAAATATTGTTTGTATATTACTAGGTTGATGCTTTTGTAATTTTGTGCCTATTCACAGATCTATTGTTACACTTTCAGGCTTGTCCGGCCTGTTGCTTTTTCAAGTTACCGATATGGTTGATGGCAGACCCTGCTTTGAAGAAGTCAATTTGATCCTTTGACATGGTATGCTTACATAAGATTTCAAACTCCCCTGATCCATCAGTCTTGGTGACCTTCATTCTCAAGGTACCACCGTTGTTTCCATCCTTGGCGACCATATCTTTCAAGTCAATGGTGGTCAACAAGTCAGTGGCAGAAATCTTATCGTAATCAGCTTCATCAGCGAATGTCAATGGCAACATACCTTGCTTCTTCAAGTTAGTTTCATGAATTCTTGCAAAGGATTTGACCAAAATGATAGACCCACCCAAAAATCTTGGGGACAATGCAGCGTGTTCTCTGGCAGAACCTTCACCGTAGTTATGTTCAGCGACAACAATCCAAGGACGGTTTTCGTCTTTCCACTTCATCATCAATTCGGGAATTCCATATTTGTCACCGTTGAAATCGTAAGCGGTGTTCACTTCACCAGTCTCTTTATTCACAGCCCCGATCAACGTGTTGTAAGAGATGTTTTCTAAGTGCCCTTTGTATTTCAACCACGCACCAGCAGCCGAAATATGATCGGTGGTACATTTACCTTCGACCTTGACCAACACATTAGTGCTTAATTCTTCTCCTGACCAAGCTTTGAATGGTTCCAAAATCTGTAATCTGTCGGATTTAGGAGACACACTTACTTGAACTTCGGGCTTTGGTTGTGGGTTTGGTTCTGGGTAGAATTCTTCCCTTCCCTTAAGGAATCCTTGACCGGGTAACTCTTCCCCTTGAGGAGGTTGGAACTTGAATTCTTCACCGTTATCCAACTTGATAGAATCAGTCAAGGGGTTGAAGTTCAGGTCTCCGGAATAGATCATGGCAGTGACAATGTCTGGGGAAGTCAAGAAGTTCATGGTGTTTCTGTTTCCATCATTTCTAGCTCTGAAATTTCTGTTGAAAGAGGTGAAGATGGAGTTGGTTTCGCTGGAGGTCTTGGAAACGTCAGTTCTGTCCCATTGCCCAATACATGGCCCACAAGCGTTGGCCAACACTATAGCACCATTTTTCTCGAACGTTTTGATTAACCCGTCTCTTTCAATGGTAGCTCTGATTTGTTCTGAACCTGGAGTGACAAAGAAAGGGATCTTTGGTTTCAACCCCACTTGTTCTGCTTGTCTGACAATGGAGGCGGCACGGCTCATATCTTGGTAAGAAGAGTTGGTACAACTTCCAATCAAACCAGCACTAACGGTGGAAGGCCACTGTTCAGCTTGAGTGACTTGACCGAATTTGGAGATTGGAGTGGACAAGTCAGGAGTGAAAGGACCATTGACATGAGGCTCTAAAGTCGATAAATCGATTTCAATCACTTTGTCGTATTCAGCACCTTCGTCGGCTCTTAAGAAATTGAATTGGGAGTTTGCAACATCGGCCAGGTCAGCGATAGGACCTCTGTTGGTCTGGTACAAGTACCTACGGTGAGCGTCTTGGTATGGGAAAGTGGAAGTGGTAGCACCAATTTCGGCCCCCATGTTACAGATGGTGGCCATTCCAGTACACGACAAAGTTTCCACCCCTTCACCAAAGTACTCCACGATGAATCCAGTACCACCTCTCACGGTTAAGATACCAGCCAACTTGGTTATGACATCTTTTGGAGAAGACCATCCGCTCAATTGCCCTGTCAATTTGACACCCAAGACTTTTGGAGCCTTTAATTCCCATGGAGTGCCCGTCAACGCATCCACGGCGTCTGCTCCACCCACACCAATGGCAATAGCACCAAGACCACCGGCGTTTGGTGTATGCGAATCCGTCCCCAACATCATCAAACCAGGAGCAGAAAAGTTCTCCAACACGATCTGGTGAATAATACCAGATCCAGGGCCCCAGAATTGGATTCCGTACTTTTCACCACAACTCTGTAAGAAATCAAACACTTCTTTGTTTGTGGCAATGGAGGCAGTTAAATCATCATCAGCACCTTCTTTCCCGACGATCAAATGGTCACAGTGGATACTTCCTGGTACAGCGGTGTTTGGCATCCCACAAGTCATAAATTGCAATAAAGCCGTTTGTGCAGATGCATCTTGCATGGCTACTCTATCGGGATTCAATTTTAAGTATAATTCACCTCTGATGTTCGACAACTTTCCTCCGCTGGAACCCAAGCTCTCTTCTGGGTTGCACAAATGGGAGTACAAAATCTTCTCTGCTAACGTCAACGGTTTATTGTCAACGATCTTGGATACTTCTGACAAAGTCTGGATCAATTTTTCATAAGGTGGGGTTCTGGATTGAAATTCACTAGGAACGTTGAACGACCTTGTGGCCAATGACCTGGCCAACGCTCTGGACCTACTCCCAACAGCTTTTGTTGTTAACATTTGTTCTAGGCAGTATTGTTAGCGACCTTGCAACGAAATTTTTCACAGTGAAGAAAAAAAAAATTTTCCAACCAATTAATTTTATCACAAGTTTGATTACTTTCCTGCATTTCGTTGATGTTTTCAATTTTCGATAGATTATGACTCAATTTTTTGCGATTATCGATTAGGAATTTTTCCTACAGATGAGATACTCTGAGCTGTGATCGCACCAGTAGTAGATTGGTCAGGTGCACGACCTTTTTGCAACCAGCAAAGTTTGAGTTTACAAGAAAGCAGGTGGCAAGACAGCGTCAAACGCTCACATGTATTGAGACAGGGTATACACATAGCTTCACAAAGTTCATAAAACTTCTTACAGGCTCTGTTTGTGACAACTATACTAAACACTTCACAGGTTGCCGGTACAACTTAGACAAATAGAGTTACGGGCTCTGGTAAGTGCTATATCCTGATGCCGAAGATTTCGGGTCAACGAAGAAACACAAAAGACAGACATGGGTTGCGATGGCCGTTGAAACACATTTCAGGTGTGCAGCCGTCACAATGGTATGGTATTTCAGGTTTTGCAGCCGAGGTAACATAGCGGAAGGTGTTTTAGGTTTTACCTCAACACCGCAGCCGAAGAATCACACCACGGGGGTTCCTTCTTACTAGAAAGAATCATTGGCGTATACACGCCAGAAATCCACGGAACTTGACTGACCTTTGCTTTTAACAAATTGCTGCTTAAGTTTATCAGCAAATTTTGTACGTTCCTTTGCTGGTGCCGATTCAAAGATTGCCCAAATATGAGCCGGTAATACCAGGACGTAGTCCACATATTGGCGATCTATTGTTGTGCCCAAGCATTTGGATCCAAATATGGTATCAAATGGAATATGTCTCCTGAAGATGTCAACTTTCTTAAGAGCACCAAGCATTAAGTGTGTCCCCAATCTGTCAATTAAGTGTTGGCAGATTTCATAAGCATGGTGGATTTGGGTTTGAGAAATCTCCTGTCCTTTACGGACAATTCCTGCTCTGATTAGTTGAAGCATCAATTCCCGATCAAACGTTAACAAGTACTTTGCTCTCCCAGAGGCAGGAATTGATCTATAAAAGTCAGGGTAACGTGGTTTCCTGGGTGGGTCCGGCATATACGGTTTACGATAAATCTTCCCCAAACTATTATAATGACCAAACAAGTTTTCAAAAGCGTCTAACCAGGCTTCCATTGTGGGTACTTCGGAGGATAATGAAGGGAGGCGTTTAAAGAAAGTGGCCGCAAATTTAGCTCTTCCTCTGGCCTTATGAATGATATTGATTTTTTCGGTTTCGTTTGCATAGTCTTCAATAACGGCACCGTCATACTTGAGGAGATCCTCGATCCTGTAATCACCCGAGTCTAAATACGCCATTTCTTCGGCAGTGGTGCCACCAGCGCTGGTCTGCTCCTCAATTGACAACCTTTCCGTATCCGTCGACGATGCCAGGATGAATGATGAGGAGTCACCAGTCTCAAGCAGGTCTGGGGTTCCGGCCCTAACAGGAGAACAAAATCCCAGGTTGGATGATGAAGAGGAACCAGTCTCAAGCAGGTCTGGCGTTCCGGCCTTGATAAATGAACGAGACATTAAGCTTCCAATCTTTGTGGGTTTCCAATTGAGATAAAAAAAGGTTGATAGGTAACCTGGTAAAGACGTTTATCTGTACGTTGGTATCAGTTTAAAAAAATACTTAGGCGTCCAAGGCTATATTGAATAAATGTAGTCAATTCCAAAAGTAATGATTTTAATTGCGTCTTTTACCTTCCTTAAATACACAAATATATTCCTACATTGGTAAAGAATAAGCTTTTGTTGCCCCATGGCGATACATTAACTTGCAAGGTACGTGGGTTCTTATCAGCTTACTATTAGCCCCGTAAAACAAGCTTGATTCAGTTTTTTTCTTGTCCGAAACTCTTTGACCTCCTATACCCTAATTTTGGGGACTAAAGAGCAGTAGCGATATATCCTGATTTCGTGGATTTCGTTATCATCACTATACAGATACGGATCGCCACGGGTTGTAGCCCATGTGTGATATTTTAGATTTAACAGCAGATGCAGCACGACGTTGGCCCATGTTTCACCACGTATAAGAATAAGACAAATATAGTATCGAATTATATTTGACGAACTATTTCCTGTTTCTGGTGAATACATTTCTAATCAGGGAAATAACTAGTTGGAAAGCTGTCCGGAAGGGTATATTGGAACAATAAAGGAGAGCACATTGAAAGACCGGAGTTATGTACAGTGTTTTCGGTTTGAATACTGCACCTCCATTATCTGGATGCCCACAATTCTCGAATATTTTGGTTGGGCTACAAAACCTTTTTATCTCGCAGTTAGGAGGTGAATACACATTTTACTTCTACTCCAATGCTCCCAATGTTCCCGTTTTTACTCTTTGTTAGTTTGATGAATGTATACGCCTTCGCCACAGACACCATCGATACACTGGCCACCAACTTCACCGACTATTATGCCGCTGTTAACGATACTGTGTTTGGTTCAGCACTCGATGAGATATGGTTAGAGAGTTTGATGAACAAGGTGGTTGGTCCATTTTTCAAACAAAATGATAACGACGTAGTTACGTTTCATTCAGATGAACTGTACTGGGAGATCAAAGTTCCGGGGTCGCCTACTGAACAAGCGGAGAATTTGGAAGGTGCGTTGGAGACTTTCCTTGAGAGCCATAACACCATTTGCTTTAATTATTGTGTCGGAATTGATCAAAAGGGCAACTGGACAGCATATGTAAAAATATATGATCCAAATCAGGACAATGGCCTCAAGGAATTAGACTGCAGTAGCGCCATTCACCTTACTCCGGCTTGTGGGAAAGGAGTAATGAAGAATGGAATATAAGTATAATAGTCCGTAGTTGATACTATCTATAACAAATAGTTATTGTTTGAGGTATGAAACAATGAGATATAGTCAGGGACATGGATCATAGTACGAGACATTAGACTATAGTACTAAGCATTGGGAGACAATAGTCGAAAGTGTACAACCACCAAGATGTTATAATAAGTTGTTGTACCTCATAACAAATCTATCATATTTCAGGTTGCAACAATTCAGAATATATACCTAATTCAGAGAGAACTGGATTCAAAAGTGATAACAATCAACAGCAGGATAGTTGCTAAAATAAATGGTTCTTCGTTCCTTGTCGTTACAAATTGAAAAGTATATAAGTGGTTCTTCATTCCTTGTCGTTACAAAATGAAAAGTATATAAATGGGTTTATCTTCCCGAAAAAGAGTGAAATCTTTAGTCGGCTAAGGTCGTCAAATATAACTTACTGTACCACAAAGGTAACCTGTAAAGTTGTTTGTGTGCTACTTGTTTTTATAAATTGGTTAACCACAAAGCTAATCTGCAAACCTATTTGTGAACAAGTTCTTCCTTTATTCCAGTTGACCACAATGCCAACCTGTAAAGTTGTTTGTGTGCTAGACTAAAATACATTTCATTTCTGAATAGACAAATATAAAATACTCTAATGACCATCTCTTGGCTGGATCAAACAACTCAATTTCCAAGCTCGATCGTCTTCTTTCTTGTTTAACTGGCACACTTTCCACAACTCAAGCAATACAAGCTCTTGCAAGGATGGAACACTGGCTATATTATAGTCGGTGATTTCTTCATCAAAGTCATTACTGAAGGTACTCAATTCTCCTCCCTTGTCGTAACTGATCTGCAAACTCTCAATGTCGGCTATGATTCTGGCGATCTTAAGGTACTTGTCGATATTGATCAATTTCTTGTTCAAGAAATCATTCGCTTTTCTGTAACTGGAATTCCCATCACTAACAAATGTCAAATCTTGAAGGAATAAATGAAAGTAAGGCACCACGGGGATATTGTACTCATTTGAAACCAAGAAATTTCTGAGCTTAGCCCTGTAGACACTATAGTTTTTATCTGGATGTACAATTCCCGATAAGTATTCATGTAATTCTTTATACTTATCAGACAATTCGTCCCACAACTTGGTTAACCTGGTAATCAAATGTGACTGTAACGATGTGATAATAGCAGCCAAAGAGTTGAAATTCCTCAAGTAAAGACATGAGATGGCCACTTTCAACCATGTTTTAACCACGTTCAATCTCATCTTGTTGGTAAGTTTCGGTTGCAACACAGATTCGATAACGTATCCTGACAAACAATTGGTGAACAATAACGATTGTCTAACATTAGGGGCCAACTTTAAATGGGCCCTCTTGGTGGAGAAATTGTCATTGAGCAACTCGTCGGGCCTGATAGCACAGAAGATTGTAGACTCGATCAATGTCAACTGCTTAGCCAATTCCAACCCATTGAAATCCAATAAATTGGGCCTATAATTGGACAAAACCCAACTTTGGTCGCAAACATTATACCAATTGGGCAAAAGGCTTCTCAACTCAATAGCGATATAGTTTTTGGGGTTGATGAAATTGTTTGGACACCATCCGTTACCTATGATAGCACGATATGTCAAGTTCAATTTTTCAATGGTGGAAATGTTTGCTTTGGTCAATAATGAAGATGCCGAAGGGGTTTGGTTCCCAACACCCAAGGGTAACGGCAAACTAATCGATTTGATGGAACTAGAAGTCGATGAAGCAGTGTTGATCTTACTCAACTCATACCCATCGACCATAGAATATCTCGAGTTGAATTCATTTGAACCTCCGATAAAAGAGTTCTTTCTGTTCAACCTAGTTGCCGTGATACTTCTAGAGACCAATTGCTTCTGAGTTCTATTCTTTCTACTCCGCTGGATTTCCGTCACGGGTTTGGAGCATAACTTTGTAGCCACTTCCACCAACTTCATTGAGTCCAAGGGCAAAAACTTCGAGACTCCTTCATTGAAAAAGTTGATCAACGTAGGTAATAAGGGATGGTCAAGTTCGTGGTTCCAGTAACTTTCCAACCACAACTGGAACATTTTCGAGATCAACCGCCTTCTGTTCTTAATCTTCAAATCAACATTGATGGATTGTTCGATTTTTGGATCACGTGAATAGCTATTGACTATATCAAATCTAGTGATCAACTCTTCAATGAAATCACTGCCAGTTGCAAAGCTCCGGAAACAGATGAAGAACGTTGACACAAAGAAATATTCTGGTGGGGAATTCTCGTTGGTTAAAGTGTATACCAACCCCTTGAAAGAAGCACCGAGTAAGTTGCCCTTGGCATCCACCAACAATTCGTTACTGGCTTGGAAATCATCTGCGCCTTTTATTTCATCGTTGGTGTACTGCTGAAATTCCTTGTCTGCACTGAATGATCCATCAATGTCGGTGATCAACACATCGTGTAATAAACCTGCACCGCCAGGCGTTAAACCCAACTCTCCTGTCATGCCTATTCTCATGATGGAATACCTATTTGCATTCGTCTGCTTTTCAGGTTTCATATTCTTCAATTGACGATTTCTGATGGTATTGGACTTTGCTATTCCAAGACTGCACTTCTTGATAAACTCTTCAGGTTCGATTCTCATTTTAGAGTAGTTCGGATAAGCTCTTTGGGCATTCAATTTGAAGTTTCCAGTGATCTCCAACAATTTCCTTATAGATATCAACGTTTTGCTGATAGCTTTCACCATTTTTGACGCAATTTGAATCAATTCACCTCCTTCTTGGGTATAGAAATACTCGGAGGTAGATTTCTCATTTGATTCCGAAGGGACTGGGTGATACATTTGGTCTTCGACCGTCTCATTCAAAGTCTTCACCACCAACCCCTTCACAGCCGTAACAAGGTCACTGACCAATGACAATAACGAATCTAAGGAGTTATCCAAGTCTGCAGGCTTTTCAGACGAAAAATCCGACCCTGTCTTAGAGATGAACAATAACTCTCTCAAAAGTAAGATAATATGATGGGTTAATGTCTCCAACAAGTCGCAACCGACCGAATTGTGCTCGATCAAATCCAACCTTCCAACAATCAATCCCAAATAAGAATATAAGATGGCATGGATCTCGGTGACCCTCTGCTTTGCTAATGGGGGGGTGTCAAGCAACGGATAAGTGTTCATATCATTTTGTAATTTCCTCTCACTCTCCTTCTTGATGATCTGCTTGCTCTCAATAGACCACACTTGTAAGAAAGAAATCGCCTTTCTGATAACCTGAAAAATCATCAACGTCAAAATTTCGACCTTATTGTAATCAGAGGTTCCCTTGAAATCATTAGCTTTGGTCATCAAGTTGTACCAATCTGCTAATAACGACTTCCTCGTCTTTCTGACAATTGGCCTCTTTGTCACAATCTCATTACTTCTACTCAAACAGTCGGTTTCTTGTAGCAAGAGCCTTACTCCGTCTCTGATGGAATTAACCACACGAATACTGAAAGTATATTTCCCCTTCCTGTTCTTGTGACTCAATGGGTTTATCAAAAACTTCCCACAGGCACTGAACAATGGCTTAAGATAATGATTATTGGGTATGCGACCGACATCTGCATCCTCGTCCAACTCCTCTGAGTCATCGAAGGAGTCATCTAGATCGGAACTGTCAATGGCAAACTTGAAATAATTCATTGGCACCCAGCCTCTCTGTAATGTTTCCACTAGCGTGACTTCACCCCATCCCGACTCGTCAATTGTGTGTACAACAGCCAAATCGTCTTTTTCAAAAGCCAAACAAATGGAGGCATCTGCCTCCGACTGGAGGGTGGAGGAATCAAATGGGTGTAACGCTCTTACAAACAAAGACGACAAGTCTTCTTCCTCGCTGCTCACATCGATAGCATTCTGGAAAGTCTCCGGAACTGGGCGCTGCTGGACTTTTGTTACCTCTTCCGGTATCGTACCCTTCTGATCACTCGTCTGGTGGACTCCATTACTGGTGTTTGAATCGTACGAGATGTTTAACCCACTGGTTT
Source organism: Yamadazyma sp. yHMH393 (assembly GCA_030580255.1). Taxonomy (NCBI): domain Eukaryota; kingdom Fungi; phylum Ascomycota; class Pichiomycetes; order Serinales; family Debaryomycetaceae; genus Yamadazyma; species Yamadazyma sp. yHMH393. Next base: position 390,058 of record JAKTSP010000045.1, read on the forward strand.
GACTGGATGAAGATTCTGACCGGTTGTGTTGTTGGTTAGCTGTATTACTGAATAAGTCCCCTCGGCTGGGGATGTCATCCGTCAGGATGGGAATGGATTGATTCCTTATGACTTTCAAGGTATTTTGCTTCGTATGGTTGGGGAATTGATTGTGGTTACCGTTAGACCCCCCAAAATAGAAATCGTTATCAGGAGGACCATCAAGTTTGGAATCAGGCTGTGTTTCTTCGTTACTGACAAAACTGCTCCGATTACTGACAGTGCTTGTGTCGGACTCGTAAGTGTTTTTCTTGAAGTGTGAATCATCTTCCACATAGTCATCGTTGTCCTGATCACTCCTTGGGACTGTGTCATTTATCTTGCTATAGTAGGAACTGGTTCTGTTATCGGAGCTAGGCACATTTCCGCTCAAGCGGACATTATTGTTGAATTTTGTCATGAATGATTGTGAATCATTGGAAGTGTTCATATTGGTCGACTGCAAGGTGTGGCTCAATCTTTTGAACTTCTTACTCAAGCTCTGTTGTGGCAAATAGTTGACATCAAGATTGTTCGCCGAATGGCTTTGGAACATGCCGTTACCTTTGCCGATTATTGGCGTGGTTTCATCGATGGGATCTTTATAGGCGCTGGATATTGGGATTTTGGGGGTCAAGTCGTCGTCCACAAAATTCGACAACGTCCGCTGGTTGCCACTTCCTACCAGGCCCTGGCTCGTATTGAAGTCATCGGCGCCATTGTTATGGTTCAAGATAGAATTGTTGATTGACGTGAAACTGGGATCACTGGCACTGAACGAATTCTGGAGTCCATCAGGAGCAGGAGGATAACTGAGGCTATCTTGGGACCGGATCTTGTCCTGAGACGTCGTTTCGTCTTGCGAAGACAAAGAGTTAGTGTCTTCATTCTCTTCCAAGATCACCCGTTCTGAAGACTGGAACCCAAACTCCGGTTCTGTCAGCGAGTACACCGAAGACGATGTGCTGAAATGAGGATGGGAATTGGCAGTGGTGGTTTGGTTGGAAAACATCGACGGCCGTGTTTTTGTGTTCAAAAGGTTAACCTTGCTTGTGTACAATCAACCCTTGATTTGTGTTTTGTGATTTCTTTACAATTTCACTGGAGATCGAACTCTGGCGTTGGCACTTGTATTAGCGTGGAATGCTTCTAGATGGGATGGCCAAAAGATAGATACAGGTTGTGATTCGAAAATGGAGCTTTGTGATTTCAAGGCAATGTTCAGTGTTTAAGATCTAGCCTTAGTCTTATTGTTCTGCCACTACAAACCTCTTTTTCAAGTAGTTTATAGTTGTTTCAAAAGAAAACAATTCAAAAGAGGTTACTTATTCCTTCGACTGGTCGTACGCATTTTTTTGACCTCGAAAAAATAAAAAATAAAAGTTAACACCATCGCCCACCGCCCAAATTTAGCCACCGCACCGCCGTGCCACCGCCGCAGGGAGAACAAAGGGTGGTACCTTTTTTTTGGAAGGTGCCTTTTGGTGAAAAAATTAGACACAACACATAAAATTTTTTAGAGCAGAACGCGTTTTTTTCTATAAAGGCCACAGACGTGTTCTATTGTTTCAGATGAATTGCGTTGAATGGATAAGCAGACATATACGAGAAGGACTATTGTTTGCTTCAACAGAGAACCTGTACCGGCGGACTTATACTGGCGAACTTGGCCACCGGCGACGAGCCCTGTCCGTTGGCGTTGTCTGCTTTAAAGTTAGAGCTTTAGAGCTTTTGGGCGTTGGCAATAGGACGTGGCTCGAGCCGTGGGGCATTGGCTCAATCTGTGGGTTGATTCCCTGTTGTTCGGAGCTTTCAGCAGAAGAACGGGTTTCTATTTGTGTACGGTAGTTGTGTTTGTGTTCCGTAAAGTCTCTGAAAAGTTAATTCCTCCTGTAATTGTCATTGTTTTGTTATTGTTTTGTGACACAGTCAATGTGTGCCTGTGGGGTTAGGCGTCCATTGTACGGCTTGTACACTGTGGTATGGACATGATGTTGTGAATATCAACGTTTAGTTGCTAACAACCATTTTGTCCTGTCGATTGTAGTAACATAGACCGGAAATAGGTTTGAATAGGTTTGAAACGAGAGCATCTCCCGCAGCCCGTCGAAGGCTCTGATAGCCCTTGCACGACTCGTGGAGTTTATCCGTCAGCTTCCATCACCATCTCTGCCATGGACCGTAAAAGCGAAGGTCTTCAGTTCGATGTCGAATTGGGAGTACACGACTTATTTTGCAGTCTTCGAATGGTGAGTGTTTCCACCCCATTTACGTCTGTGTCCTTTGAAGCGTTGTAAGGGGGTTGACTGTGTCATTCTTTTGTATACTATATCCAACGATCTGTCCTCGGCTTGTTATTTTCGAACTTGGTATTCTATTTCGTGATAGTTGCAAAAAGCACAATGCAAACAAACGACATGTTCATGATGGATAAAAATGGGCATCTTTGTGGCCTCGTGACGCTACACCAGGTTCCGCAATAGTACAGCCCAGCGCAAAATAAAGCCAAACCATTTCAAGCCCGGCCAAAACGATTTTCGCTGGCAAACTGCCAAACTCAGTGTCTTGTCTCTCGCTTTGCTGTTCTCAGTTTTCTCACTATCTTCAAATTCAGCCAAATCTCATCTCAAAGCTTTACATCCAAATGTCGTCCTTCACTTGCTGCACATGCAACAGCGTGTTCAACAATGACGACATCACCAAGCACTTGACATCCACAAGACACAAGTCCGTCAAATTCGATAAGTCTGGCGAAGTCATAGAGTGTGAACTGTGCGATAATAACAATAATATTCACCAGCTACAGATCCTCAGGTTCGGGTTGAACGACATGAGTTTGTTGTGTGTGGACTGCCTCGGGAAGCAGGAGGCCCCGGACGCAACTTACTCGTTGAACAATGGGTCGTTCTTCAAGAAAATCGATCAGTTTTACAAGTTTCGTGATATCGAGTGCCAGATATGTGGAAACGACAAGAAATTGTCTGTGGGCAACAGCAAAGGTCAGCAACACATTGTGTGCAGAAACTGTTTACCGGGCTACAGTCAACAGCACCCGGCTGTCAAGTTTGTTTCCGAAGATTCAGACACTTTCTTGTCGGAATTACTTGGGTTGACACAGTTTGTGCCCAAGAAGAATTCAGGCAAGAATAGAGGACGAGGTGCCATGAAACGAGGAAAGAGAACAAAAACCCTTACTCCTAAGATGGAGAAAGAGGCCCAGGAAAGGAGGGACTTCTACTTCAACAAAATCAAGGAGACGAAGGAAATCCGGGGTGGGAATATCGTCAAGGCAATAGGTGTTGATGAGATCGGGAAACTGCTCAAGGATACGAAGCTTTCCAAGGGGTCTGCTAACGGCAAGGGTGGTTTTGGTAGCGGCAAACCAGGACAAAGAGGTGGCTCAAAAGGTGGCCCCCAAGGCCCCAAGTCCAACTCGAGTTCAGCGTTCAGCTCAAGAAACGGCTCTAAGACAAATTCTCCCCACTCGTCAAAAGGCAATTCTAATGTCAATAGCAAAAACTCGTCAAGGTCTTCTACTCCTGCCCCAACGAATCCTGGAAGACAAGACCGGAAATCCGAAAAGCAAGATAAAGGCCCCAACCAGGCTAATGGGGGTAAGCGAGCCCCACCGAAACCAGCTGACAAGCAGGTTAAGCCAAAGGCTGAAAAGGTCAACGGAAACTCTACAAAGCCACAATCCAAGAAGGGTGGAAAGGGTCCAACTGGGTCTGCTGTCGCTGAACCTAAGCCACAGAAGCAGGAAGTTTTATCACCTTTCGAACAACTGTTGGTGCCTAGTCCTCCCCCACCTGAGCCACCCATTAGGTACGATGATCTAAACTCTTATTACAAGGAAATGAGTCAAAACTTGTTCCTTGAAGAGCAATTTGGTGTAAGCACCGGGGAAAACAAGTACCTCGAGCCAACAGAATTCTCGTTGGGCTGGTTCCAAGAACAGGACAAGAAACACAAGCAGTTTTTCGTGGAGATCGATATGACTGATGAATTCAAGAGAAAGCATTTGCAATCCAGACTTGTCAAATTCAGAAGATCCCCATTCGCTGTTGACCAAGCAATGTTCTTGGTGTACAATGACAAGTACCCTTGGTTTGGAAAGATAGTTCTCAACGAAAGTGTTCAAAACAAAAGAACTAGAAGAGAAAAGTTGGAATTGGTTATCCAGTTGTACCCGTGGAATACAGAAAGGCTCCCGATTGAGGTAAACATAAGAAAATTGAAGTTGTTGCCGGCATCAGTACCTATGTCTAGAGTGTTTTACGCCATGGACAGATTAAAAAACCCCAAGTTTCAAAAAATGTTGTTGGGACATGAACCTATCCAACAATTGGTTTTCAACAATTATGTGAAGTTATCAGACGGTTCCAGATTCAACGAATCACAAAAGGTTGCCCTTCAGTCTGTGTTGAACAACTCCGTCACCGTGCTTCAAGGTCCACCGGGGACTGGTAAAACGTCGACCATTCATGAGATTATTCTCCAGTTACTCAACAACTTCAACACGTACCCCATCTTGGTGGTGGCCGCTTCCAATATTGCCATCGACAATATAGCCGAAAAGATGTTGGCCACCCATGAGAAATCAATCATCAGAATTGTATCCACCTCAAAAGAAGCAGATTACGATGAATCTCATAAATTGGGTGGCATTTGTCTTCACAATAAGATGTACGGAATGTTGCCTTTACAGATGAAGGATACCATCCACACGTTAAGGTCTCCCCGTGCAGATACCGTGAGTTTGAACCAGCACAAGAAATTGAGAATGAAGCAATACGAATTGAGCAATACTCTCGTGGCACAAGCCAGAGTTATATTCACCACCAGTGTGGTGGCTGGAGGAGGGTATTTGAAGTCGATCCCAAAATTCCCCGTGGTAATCATGGATGAAGCTACTCAGTCGTCAGAGCCCATAACGTTGATTCCGTTATCCATGCCGGGGGTTTCAAAGTTCGTGTTTGTGGGAGATCAGAAACAATTGAGTTCGTTCACCCAAGTGCCCAATTTGTCGTTGTCATTATTCGAAAGAGTTTTGTTGAACGGCACCTATAAGACCCCACACATGTTGGACACCCAATACAGAATGCACCCTGACATCAGTGAGTTCCCCCGGGCCAGATTTTATCAAGGACAGCTTAAAGATGGGCTCACTGCTGCAGATAGAAGCAAGTACCCCATCAAAAAGGCAGTTGAGTTCTGGGACACCAAAGGGAAGTGTCCCGAAAGCCGTGTGAGAACTTTCACCAGGGAAGACCATGGCTACACTTACGACAACAAGGGCGAAATCCAGTACATTCTTGAGGTGTTGGTGAAGCTCATTCTCGAAAAGAATATAGAAAGGAAAGATATTGGAATCATCACTCCATACAGAGGACAGAGAGACTTAATCTCCGCCAGGTTATCGGAAAATGACATCATCAACCCAGCCAAGGGCGAGATTCAGGTGGAGGTCGATAGAGACGATATTGACAGCGATACCAAGCCCGTGACAATTCATACTGTCAATGACATCATGATTGCTTCCATCGACGCGTTCCAGGGCCGAGAAAAGGATTTCATTATCTTTTCCTGTGTCAGGTCCAATCAAGAGAACAAGATTGGGTTCTTGAACGACGAAAGAAGATTGAACGTTGCCTTGACAAGAGCCAGGTACGGCTTGGTGTTGATAGGCGACTATAATTGTTTGGTGCACGACCGGTTGTGGAACCAGTACTTGGACCATTTGTCGGCCAAGGGGTCGGTGAACACGGCGGACGAGTTCGACATGTGAGCCACCCAAGGCAAGAAGGTTCAAGACAAGAGGGTTTAATATATAGAAGCTAGGTCACAAAAGCAGATCACAAAAGCAGGTCACAAAAGCAAGACACAGAAGCTGGTAATATACAAAAGCTAATATACTAGAAACGCATATTCTATAAATAATCTCCCATTACTGCCCGATGCGGTAGAGTAATTGCCTACGCTACCACGAAAATCTAAAAAAAATAGAGGTAATTTCAACGCGTCCAAGGAGTAGACCAAGGAGTAGTGGCATTTAGCCACAACTGCAGGTTTCAACCGCCCAAACAACTGAAACATTGGCCAATTCACGGCTGCGAACCGTGCAGCGGTCGTTCTAAACAATAACCGTGTTTGCAACAAGAACACAAAAACACTTGTGCAAAGCCATGTACAAAATGCACACAACTGCTCAATTGCCCAGCAGGCGAGCTCGTAATACATAGACTCTCAGTACCAGCCGCTTCTCTGGACCTGTGGCTCGTTCTGGGCCCAATTCGTGGTTCTTTTCAAGCTGTGTTTCACAATCTCGTTTCATAAAGAAAAGATGAGAAAACCTTAATAAAAAAAGAAGTGAAAAAAATTGAAAAAAAAAACCAACCTGATTCAGATCTAAAGGGGGTGAACCTGGCGACTTGAATTTTTAGTTTTTTTTTGTGTGTCCAAGTAAACGTTATAATTGATCAGATATCCTGGTGAAGTTTGACAAAAAGCTTTGTCACTAAGGAAAACCACGCAATCGCCGCCAATTAATTTCCAGTGGCCTGACCATGATGAAAACTTTTAGAAGAGGCAAAAGACTGTCGGAATCGTCTGACTCCTCGTCCAAACACGTCATCTCCCGAATTGCATCTTCCTCACACATGTCCCACGACAATGGGTCGAATATCTTGCAGACCCCACGGATCGTCATCAAGGCGTTATATGACTACCAACCGCAGGGGCCTGATGAATTACTGTTCAAAAAGGGTGACTTCTTCCATGTGTTGAACGCTGCCGATGAGAACGAACAGAACGGGTGGTACGAGGCCACAAACCCCATGTCCGGGGCCAAAGGCATGGTGCCTGTGAGCTACTTTGAGGTGTTCAACAGATCAAGGCCCAAGACTGACGAGTCCAACTCTTCACCTGTTATCAGTCACTCTAAAAATAATGACCTCGGCCAAAGTCCCCAGAGAAACGGCAAGGGCAGGAACTCCAACCAGACGCTATACGCCATTGTTCTATTCGAGTTCAAGGCCGAAAGAGAAGACGAGTTGGACATTGTGCCGGGTGAAAACTTGATTATCTGTGCCCATCACGACTACGAATGGTTTATTGCTAAGCCTATAAATAGATTGGGAGGACCGGGTCTTGTTCCTGTGAGTTACGTGAAGATCGTTGATTTAGTCAACCCTTCCAACAACGTGCATAACAACGACGACGATTTAGTCAAGATCATCAACAATTTCAAAATCCCTTCTGTGGAACAGTGGAAGGACCAAACCGCAAAATACCAAGCTTCCACCATCCCATTAGGATCCATATCTAACCAAGCACCTCCAGTATCGTCCAATACTCAATATTTCCAGCAACAGCAGAAAGATGGCCCCACGAATTCGGGGTCTAATAGATCTTCTTTGAGTTCTTCCAACACTTCCATAATGGAAGCCAGCGTGGACTCTTACCAGTTGGATCACGGCCGGTATCAGTACTTGATCGTGGCCAAGCTCAGCAATGGCAGAATGAGACAGTTGTACAGGTACTACCAAGATTTCTATGACTTACAGGTGAAACTATTGGAGTTGTTTCCCTTTGAAGCCGGGAAGATTGAAAACTCCAAAAGAATCATCCCTTCTATTCCTGGTCCTTTGATCAACGTCAACGACAGCATATCCAAGTTAAGGAGAGAAAAGTTGGACTACTACTTGAGGAACCTCATTGCTTTGCCTCCCCACATATCCAGGTCAGAGGAAGTGTTACGGCTCTTTGATGTCTTAGACAACGGGTTCGATAGAGAAGTCACCGATCCTTATCCCAAGCAGAGACAGCTGAAACCAATCAGCCAAAAATCCAACTATCAGCAGGACAGATTGTCTCAATACTCGACCCTTTTGAATCAACAAACGGGCAATGGCAATGGCAGGTCGTCATCCACGCCTAATTCTTCAGACTCAAACTTGAACAGATTATCTCAGTCCTCTGGCACTTTGTTCAATGTTGTGGACCAAGTCCAGGTGCAACAACCCCAACAGCAGCCACCACCATCTCAGTCACTTCAACAACAACAACCTCCCCAAAATCAGCAGTCATCACAGTCGATCATTTCACAACCACAACCGACGGTGCCATCAGGATCCAAAATCAAAGTCAAATTCTACTACCAAGACGACATTTTCGTGTTGCTCTTGCCATCAAGCTTAAGATTGGAAGACTTGAAAACAAAACTATTCAAAAGATTGAACCTCAATGAAGGCCCTACGGATTCCACCTCAAACCACATAAGACTTTACTTGAAAAACGACCTCGATGGATTTCAGGAAGAAAATAACGTCTCCGATTACAACTTCAGTGACACCCAAAGTCTCGAGCTAAGACTGTTTGAAATCGACGACGACGACAAGTTCCACGATGTCTTGTACGATAAATGTAAATTATGTATCCTAGCATAAAAGCACCTGCCACAAAAAGAAACAGAGGTCACATATGACAACTTGAAGTGCATCTTCCACGTGTTGCCTTCCCACCTATTATCTTTGTCTATGTTTTGTGGTTGGTTTCAGTACTGCGTTGATGAGAAATTTGCAGCCATTGGACGGGTGCAATATATCGTGAAACAAACCGCTACAGGTACCTAGGAAATATCGTGGTGCTACGGCATGTGCCTATAGCCCAACAAAACACGCCAAACTACATAAATCGATCTCTTAGAGATCATCAACAGATCAAATAGGCCATGATGTATTATAAAACATGTTATTTTTAGCAGACGCGAAGTGATATATTTTCTCTTGTTTCACAAATTGTATTGTGTGTAGGCACAACATCTTAAACGGCTACTTAGACTGATACACAAGAGCCCGACGGCGGGAGATATACGTATGAGTGCTATCAGTCCCGGTATCCGCCCCCACTCTTTTGATGACGATGTAATGATAGTGGACAACGCGCCCCAAGATTTTTATCAACACACGAAGAAGGAGCCTAAAACAACCAGACGTGCTAAAAGGCGGGACCAGGCGGTGGCTGTGGCGCAGCAGTTGATTTCGTCCAAGAGGAGAATACTTGTCAACGACCTGAATAAGAGGTTAAAGGCCATCAGGCTTCGAATATCGAGCTCTGATCTGGAAGAGAGTGTGGACGGTTCAGATCCCAGCCGCCAACTCACCAACAGCACAGTCTTTGGTGCTGGTGGGGACAGTTTGCAAGAGCGCTTGGGCGTCTCTCCGAAACAAGATAGGTCTGCAGCTGCTAGATGGTTCTCACCTTATAGAGTGTTTCAAAGAACAGCAAAAGATAGAAAAGCAACCCCACCTCCGGAGATAGACGTCAGCGCCAGTGATAGTGAAGACTTTTTCACTGCCGATGAAGGAGACGGCTCCAGCTCTGGTGAGCTTGAAAGCCTGCCTCCAAAGAGAAACGCCATCCGAAACTTAATAATACACTCCAGTCCGGCGCTAGAAACATGGCCCCACAGAAGAGCTAACGTTAGCGGTTTATTAATACACGGGGCCCCAACCCCGGTGCAGAAAACAAGACACATAATGATCACAGGTAGCGACTTGCCCCAATCGGATCCGAACGAGTCGGAAGAGTTGTTTGTACAAGATGAGTCTGGTGATGACGAAACCCAGAGTCCAGCATTGTTGAAGAAAACAAGACACATTATGATCACAGGTGGAGACGCTGCCACAAAATTGCCCCAATCAGATGTGAATGATTCGGAACGGCCGTTAATGGATGTGGATGAAACTCAAAGTCCAAGCTCACTGAAGAAAGCAAAGCACCCACGTATAAAAATCACAGGTGGAGATCCTGCCAAAAAATTGACCCAACCAGACGCAAATGATTCAGAAAGATTATTTAGAGATGTGACCCGTGGTGGCCAAACGCAAAGTCCAACTTCATTGAAGAAAACAAGACACCCACCCATAATAATTACCGGTGGAGAGGATCCCGCCAAACAATTGCCCCAGATGTCCCCGAGTCCAAACGAGTCGGAAGGGTCTATTGATGACGAAGCAAGGCCGACATCTTCAAATGTAGAAAGGAGGCCCCCTATGATAATCACAGGTAGAGACCCTGCCAAACGACTGCCCCAGATATCCCCGAGCCCAAACGAGTCGGAAGGGTTGTTTGTACGAGATGAGTCTATTGATGACGAAACAAGGCCGTCATCGCCAAAGAAAGCAAGGCCGTCATCTATACTAATTTCTGGTGGAGGAGACCCTGCCCAACGATTGACTTCAAAGTCCTCAGATGGCCCCGAGCCGGAATTGGTCGTTCTGGATGAGTCTGGTGACGATCAAACACAAAGTCCAACATCGTTAAAGAAAAAAAGGCAACTTCCTATAGTAATTACAGGGGAAAAAGACCCTGCCCAACAAACAACGCAGAAGTCCACAGATCAAACCGAGTCGGATGGGTTGTTTGTACTTGATGATTCCAGACTGCCCGATTTCGACATCATACAGGACCCAACGCCTGCTGTTAAGCAGCAGGTCATAACCATTACCGATAGCCCGCCACCGGCACATGTTGAAAGTGATGATACGGTCTACGAAGATATGGGCAGTACGGAAACAGAGGATGAGTCCCCTACTGAATCGGTTACAGCGATTAGTCACCAACACCAAATAACAAGTTCGGCCCCAACACAGGATCAGCGGTCCATCATACGTTCTGGACTAAGCGGGTTGATTATATACGAGTCCCATGATAATGAACCCCCAACTTCAAACCACACACCAACAAGTGATTCACAGCCCAAAAGACGCCCTCGGCTCAGCGACTTCATCATATACGAGTCCCATGATGACGAAACCCAAAGTCAAACCCCCCCAGAGAAAATAAGGTCATCTTCTATACTAATCACAGGTGGTGAAGACGCTGCAAAAGAACTAACACAGAACTCCCCAGATGATAACGAGTCCGAAAGTTCGTTAATAGAGGTGGCCCGTGAGGAAACGCAAACTACAACTTCGCCAAAGAAAACAAAACGGTCATCTACACTAATCGCTCGTAAAGAAGGCCCTGCCCAACAATCTAACCATCAAATCTTAGTTGAAAACGAGCCGGAAGAGATGTACGTAGTGGTTGACTCCACTGATGGTGAAACGCAAAGTCCTAAATTGTCAAAGAACAAAAGACGACCTCCTATGGTAATTGCAAGCGAGGAAGACTCTGCGCAAGAGTCAACGCAGAACTCCCCAGACGATTCCGAGTCAGAGAGGTCGCTGATAGAGGTGGCCCATGATGAATCACAAAGTACAACATTGCCAACGAACGCAAGACAGTCATCTATACTCAAAAACCCTGGCCAACAATTGATCCAGATATCCTCGGATTCAAATGAATCGGAAGGGTTGTTTGTACTAGATGAGTCGAGCGAAGACGAAGCACAAAGTCCGACATCATCAAGACAAGCAAGACAACCCCGTATGATCATTACTGGGAGAGAAAATCCTGCAAGTCCAACCCATGAGCATTCGGACGGAAACGTCTCGGAAGGGTTGTTCGTTCTAGAAGATGCCAGGCTGCCTGATGCTATGATCTTCGCATCCAGGTCTTCTTCCGAACGGCTGGTCGTTAGCATTAGCGACAGTCCACCACCAGGGACCGTTGAAAATGACTACATGGGAAGTGAGATTCGCCTGCCAATGAGAGGTACGGGGTTATCGTCACGTTGAACTCACAGTGCAACTAATGTGCTGAACAAAGTGGGACATAAGAAACGTAGGGTGGTGTATGAACAAGCTTGTGGATGCAAAACTGTGGAAGCTTTTATTAGGTAATCGCGGGTATCCACAACTCAAAAATTATACCCGAGCACCAAAGCAAGTTTCCAACCATTGCTTTTACCAATTGGTGTTCTATTTAAAGCGAACGTCAAATACGCTCCGTGTTCGTTAAAATCTTACACGTCCATTGAAAAGTGCATTGATCCCACAGATTCATATCACACCCTATACTCCCTATGGTTTCCCCTAAGTACAGCACCACCCACAGTTTACAAAGTCTTTCCCTGTTCAGCAAGACTGGAGCCCCTCATGTGGTCCACTTGTATTTGGACTACGACTGCCCCTTCAGTGCCAAATTGTTCTTGAAATTGAGATCCAATGTTATTCCTGCAGTGGAAAAGAAGTACCCTGGAAAGTTCCAGTTTGTGTTCTTGAACGTCATTCAACCATGGCACCCAAATTCCACCTACTTGCACGAGTTTGCGTTTTCCGTGGCCAAATTGATTAGAGAGTCAAAAGGGACCTCTGACTTGTTCTGGACCGTCAGTGGATCGTTGTTCCAAAACAACAAGCACTTCTTTGATAACGCCAACCCCGATAAAGGTCGGAACGAGATTTACTCCCAGATCTACGATATCGTTTCAAAAGACGTGAAACTTCCCTTCTCCAAGAGTGAAGTGTTAGAGAACCTCGTGATCAAGCAGGTCGACGACGAAGACCAGTACAGCAACTCTGGAAACGCCGTGGGTGTGGATGTTCGGTACTTCACCAGGTTTCACAGAACCGTCGGCGTTCATATCACTCCTACTGTATTTGTTGATGGTATTGCCAACGGTTCTATTGAAAGTAGCACAGAGCCAGACAAATTGCTTGAGATCTTTGGGTCCATCTGAATGCTGTCGACCTTCTTCAATGGGCCATTTGGCTCATCGAGCTTTTTATATACACCAATTATGATGTAAACGCGATATTCGATTCAAATCTCTAAAAATAACATTAGACCCAAAATAGACACTCATAATGTCTGCAGATTACATTGAGCTCTCCGATATAGGAGATGAATTGCGGGCCTTGCCTTCGACGCTGTCGTCACCCTTCACCGCCCCGTCGATGAGTTTGTCTGAAAACCAAATACGCTTGGTCTTACTAAGATTGGGTGTGGTGAGCGACGACAACTACCGATTGAAAATACCTGTGGAGGATATTGTGGTCCCTCCGGGAGCTGAGTTCATGCTTGACAGGATCACGGAAATGACGGAGAAAGAGGCGATTCTGGTGCTAAGAGACGCATTGGTGGAGCATCGGGGCGATGTGAACTTTTTGTTGGAAGATTACAGGCTCATTGAGCGATTGGTGAGGTTGGTGCCCGAGACGTTTGATGAGGCACCAGAGGGTTTCAAAAGGGGCGATGGTACTGAGGGAGATGAGGAGCCCCCTGACGAGATGCCGGACCACTCGAAGTTCAAAAACAAAACTTACTTGAACATCATAGATTGGAACTTGCAGGTGCGTTTAGAGGCTGCGCTAATAGAGTTCCATTCCCCGTATCCAGAAATTAGAGCCATCACCGACCCTTTTGACGATACCTCTATTGCCGTCGACACTTTCAGGGCGTATTGCATTGGTCTTAGCTGGACATTCATAGGGTCTATCGTCAATAATTTCTTTGTCCATCGATTACCTTCGATATCTTTGGGGACCCATACCATCCAGTTGTTACTTCTACCTAGTGGCCGGTTGTGGGAACGGGTATTCCCAATGAATAAGAAGGTTCGTATGTTTGGACGTGAAGTGAATTTGAACCCCGGGCCTTGGACATACAAGGAGATGATGTTGAGTTCTATAATCTATGGTTGTTCTGCTGCGACCCCGTACGCCATTTATAACATAGTTGTTATGAAGTTGGATAAGTTTTACGGCTTGCAATGGGTCACCTTAACCTACCAATTGCTTTTGGTGTTCTCCACCCAGTTCTTGGGTTTCGGGTTCGCTGGTGTCATGAGGAAAGTCTGTATATACCCTGCGAAAGCATTATGGCCCACAATTCTCCCTGTTATTGCATTGAACCGGGCACTTATGCACGAGGACACCGAATCAAATCAGCCGGTGTATGGCTGGAAAATATCCAGGTATTCGTTCTTCTTCTTGGTGTTCATTCTCAGTTTCTTCTACAACTGGCTTCCTTCTTTTTTCTTCAAAGCCTTGTCGACATTCAATTGGCCAACATGGTTCAGCCCGGATCTGTTAACTTTGGCCAACATCTCGGGAAGCAACATAGGCTTGGGACTCAATCCATTGCCATCCTTCGATTGGAATGTCTTGAACGCAGCTGGCTGCTTGACTATTCCTTTCTACACGTACGTCAACAAGTACTTGGGTACCATGTTGGCTTTCTTCGTCATTTGTGGCATCTACTACACAAATAATAAATGGACTGCCTACTTGCCCATTAATACCAACGAATTGTTCAACAATAAGGGCGAAGTGTACAAAGTACATGACATCTTGAACAATGAGAACCATTTTGACAAGGACAAATACATGAAGGTAGGGCCGCCCTACTTCTCGGCTGCAAATTTGGTGGTGTATGGAGCTTACTTTGCTCTATACCCGTTTGCTATTTTCTATCACATGTTCAGTGAATGGGACTCCATGAAGGTGAGTTTCAAGCACGTCCTGACCACATTATATGATTCGTTTGCAATGAAAACAAATAACGTTTACGGAGCGTTTATGAAAGACCCACATTGCAAAATGATGGCTAAATACGAAGAAGTGCCGGATTGGTGGTTCACGGCCATATTGTTGGTGAGTACCGCTTTTGGTGTTATTTGTGTGCTCGTGTACCCTACAGAAACCCCGGTGTGGGGCATCTTGTTCACGATCTTGCTCAATTTCGTGTTTTTGATCCCCCTTACGGCCATAACCTCCGTGACAGGCTTTTCGTTTGCTTTGAATGTATTGGTGGAGTTGATTGTGGGGTACGCCATTCCTAATTCCGGACTTGCTTTAATCACATTGAAGAGTTACGGAACGAACATAGACGATCAGGCTGCTAACTACATCACCGACCAGAAACTAGCCCATTATGCCAAGATTCCCCCTCGGGCCATTTTCAAAGGCCAAATGCTATCCACGTTTTTGAGCATTGTGGTGTCTATTGTCATAGCTAACTGGCAATTGAACAACATCGAGGACATCTGTGAGAGGCACCAACCTAACAAATTGAGCTGTCCTGGGGCAAACTCTTACTTCTATTCGAGTGTGCAGTATGGAGTCATTGGACCCGCCAAGGTGTTCAGTGGTGTTTATCCCGTACTCAAGTGGTGCTTCCTACTTGGATTTTTGTTGATACCCCCATGTCTTTTGTTCAAACACTACGGGCCTCCGAGACTAACAAGGTACTTCAATCCAACTGTTATCATGGGAGGGTTCTTGCTCTACGCACCGTTCAATTTGCTGTACTACACAGGAGGCCTTTACTTGTCGTACATTTTCATGTACTACATCAGAAAGAACTACATTTTGTGGTGGGAGAAGTATAACTACATCTTGACCAGTGCTTTGTCGGCAGGCGTGGCGTTCAGTGCGTTGTTGATATTCTTTACTGTGAAATACGATGGCATCGAGCTCAACTGGTGGGGAAACGAGGTGATGAATTATGGTATTGAGGGCGACAACGGACCACTTAACAGGTTGAGTGTCAAAACCGCTCCCGATGGATACTTTGGTCTCCGTCAAAGTGAATACCCATGAAAATAGGTAGTTGACAGTAAGTAAAGAAGTCGGCTTTTGAGAAGCAGATGTTCTTTTTTGCACCCAATAAATATCGGGCCGGTTTAGGTGTGGATGTGTAGTTTCCCTTTGGACCGCTGCGCGACATTCCCACTGCCGACATTTACTCACAAACACTGAAAAAAAAAATGAATCATATTTCTGCAAACAACCAACATGTTTTCCAGTACTTTCCGTTCCAGTAGCAAGAGTATCCAGAAGACATTAGCCAGGAGTAAGACGTCCAGCTCTACTTCGGCTTTGGCTTACAAAACCTTCCACAGAAACCAGAAAAGGCCCCCTTTGCCCACTTTAGACACCCCCAACTGGTCGGCCGATGCTGCAGTTTCTTCCATCTTATACGAAACGCCAGCTCCTTCTAGAGCCCCTCAAAAACAGCACGTTTTGAACTGTTTGGTGCAAAATGAGCCGGGGGTGTTGAGTTCTGTGTCGGGAACTTTGGCCGCTAGGGGTTTCAATATCGACTCGTTGGTCGTTTGTAACACCGAAGTGAAAGATTTGTCTAGAATGACTATTGTGTTACAGGGACAGGACGCCGTTATCGAACAGGCCAGAAGACAGATCGAGGATTTGGTTCCGGTCTACGCCGTGTTGGATTACAGCAATGCTGAAATTATCAAAAGAGAATTGTTGTTGGCCAGAGTCTCCATTTTGGGCCCAGAGTATTTCCAAGAGTTGATTGCCAGCCATAAATTGTACACTGAAGATGGTGCCGCTATTCCAAACCTTGAAGCCCACGAGTCTGCTTTCCACCCATCAAATTTGGAACCTTCCGAAGCTTTGAGACAGAAACATATCCATTTAGACCATATTGCAACCATTACTGAAAAATTCGGTGGGAAGGTGGTTGATATCTCCGACCGTAACGTTATCGTCGAATTAAGTGCCAAACCTTCGAGAGTTTCGTCATTCATCAGATTGTTGCATCCTTTCGGGATCTTAGAATTGGCCAGATCTGGTATGATGGCATTACCAAGAACCCCATTGGAGGGCGCTTTGGAGGAGGAAGAAACTGCCAAAGCGGTAGACATTGTTGATGCTTCCCAATTACCACCCGGTTGAACAGTTTGCCGTTTTCACCGGTTGGCAACACGTTCAAGGACAAGCAACTGGTGCAGAACAAATGAAGACAGAGGGACGTCTTTCTTTTGAGTCTTTATTATACTATATACCTGTCAAACACGTTCAGAATCCTAAATTAGAGCCCCATGGTTCGATCCACCGTGGAAACCTAGCTATAAGTTTCTCTTGCGTCTCAGCCAAACTTTTCAACCCGCCCCTGACACCAACTCTTCCCGGCACCAGAAGTCCATATTCTTTCCGCCTCTATCTCTTTATGATTATATTTGAGAATTGTTAAAAAAATAAGAAGCGAAAAAACTAACAATAGCACAAGAGCACTTTTTGTACCATCTATCGATCTCCCATCCACAGAACCACAGCAACCAGTGATGGCAAAGAGCAAGTGGAAAGACGAGCCCAATGACAAGAAAAAGCCCGGCGTAAAACAGGAGGTCAGCGAAGCGCCCGTTTCATCGGCCGAGACCTCATACCCCAATTTAGGGCCGGCTCCTTATTATCAGCAACCTTATTACAACCAACAGATGTACCAGGCGCCAGACCCCTCGGCCTACGGAGGCCAGAGCCCTCGCCCGCCACCGCTGTTTGTGCAGTATTCTGTTTCCGACCCATCACGGCAACACCATCCCCCTCCACCTCCACCTCCGCATCATGCTTCTTACCACTCCATGATGCAAATGCCCACTCAAGTGGCTCCCCACCAGATGCCAGAACACCCCCTTTCACAGGGGTCTGTGTCGGCAGTGCACTCTTCGAATTCGTCCCAACCGCATTTGCCACACCCCGGCCAGGCTATTGGTGGTCCTGTGCAGATGCACCAGTCTATGGTGTCTCCTCACGGCCATGGTATGTTGCCCTATGACAACAAGCCCCCTTCTACTTCAAGCGGTGATACAGCATACCGGGACAACGGGCCCCATATAGTGTCGGAGGAGCCTGCAAAGAAGAAAGCCAAAAAGAGTCCCACCCAGACAAGAAGAAGGGCATTGACCGCTTGTACCACTTGCAGGATCAAAAAGGTCAGATGTGATAATGCTAGACCCCGGTGTGGTTCATGTGTTAAAAATGATGTGCACCTGTGTGACTATAGCAATGAGGACCAGTTGAAGGATTTGGCGTTTGACGCTTCCGACACCATTTTGCAGAAATTGGATGCTATCTTGGACGATTTGAGTGACATGAAAGAGAATAACACCAATGGCAGCAATGTTGGTGATGATGGCAAAGAGAAGAGTACCGAAGGTAATGGAGCGAAG
This sequence comes from Yamadazyma sp. yHMH393, assembly GCA_030580255.1. Taxonomy (NCBI): domain Eukaryota; kingdom Fungi; phylum Ascomycota; class Pichiomycetes; order Serinales; family Debaryomycetaceae; genus Yamadazyma; species Yamadazyma sp. yHMH393. The sequence continues at coordinate 407,942 of JAKTSP010000045.1, forward strand.
AATCCTGCTGTCTCTTATACTCCAGGTGTTTGGGATATATCGTTCACTTCGGTTCTCAAATGGGACTATTTCCTGTTAAAAGTGCCTGATATATTGCTGAATTATCACGGAATGCAAAGAGATTTGCTCCACCTTTACACTGTTAGTGATCTCAGTGATCAGGATATCGACATCGAAGATTGCTTGAATGATTTGTTCGCTGTTGAAGAGGTGTTGATGTCTTCGTTACCTCAAAGTGTCAATTCCTACTTTGTTAATTGTCACACTAAAATCCCAATATTGGACGTCCTTGACTTCCTTGAGTCTATTGAACTTTACAAGATCTTCATCAAAACCATCCCCAGCTTTTCATTGAACAAGCTCGCATCTGCTTATCAAAAAGCCAAGTCCACGGGTAAACAAATGGACGACATTTATGTGGATTCACTTTCCCAAAGCAGTATCAAGAACGCAAATGCAAGACTAAAAGCTCTTCACAGTTTCTGCCAGAAAATACCATTGATTCTCGTGGTGTGTGCTTTAGGAGTGTTGTCATCCCCCATTCAATTGGATAACTTTGCCAAATTCAAAAGCTCTTTGGAAGAGCGAGCTGATATCTCGAGCAGTTGCTTGACTGAAGAAAGTTTGAACAAATATCCTTCCAGCTTGAGAAAAGAAAGATTCTCCATAGCCTCTGCACTTGTCAGACATTCCAAACTAATCATTGACTTTTTCCCCAACATCTACAAGGAATTTACCGGCCTTTCCATCACTTACAATATTTTATTGAGCCAATTCCATCTTTATGTGATGACACCAACCTCCGCATACAGATACATCAATTTGGCTTGCCAGAATGTTATGTACTATATCGAAAGGAGGCGAGACCCAAAACAAGGGATTATTTACAAAAGTGAGGCACAGAAAGGTTTGATTGAAAGACTCTTTTGGACTTGTTTGAAATTGGAGAGTGAAATGAGAGCAGAATTGTCGCCACATGTGGTGAAATCAGGTATCACGGAGGTCGAGCCACCTTGTAGCTTTCCAATTGTTCCAGAACCTGTTCTCGACTCTGAAGAACACAGCTTGGAATGTGTCCAAATTGCATCTAAGTTTGATGATCAGTACACCTGGTATTACTTCTTGACCGAGATTGCTTTCAGAAAAGTTGACAATGATTTGTACAACGAATTCTATTCATCGGAGGTTGTGAGTTCAAAGCTTTGGGACCAACCCTTGTTCTATAACGAAACATTTTGGATTTCGTTCATCCGGTACAATAATCAGTATAATGGTATAATCAATTCCTTGAGTCCCAAAATACGGACTTTCGTCTTGAAAGAAGTGGACATGTCCCAAGTCCTCAAGTCTGTGGCCAATTCTTATGAAAGAAAGAGCAAGAAAACCAATGCCGCTACGGGACCAATCATGTCAGAAAACCTCGATGAGTTCCTCTTCGACGACAACTTGATTATCCAAGCGCAATCCGAATCCATAATGTACATCAAGACAAGATTGTTGGTGTCAAAATTGTTGATTTTCAGGCCAATTATTTATTTGATTTTGGAGGATAAAATCCCCATAGTGGACTTGATCCAGGCCGCTGTGTCCATTTTCACCGAAGATCTGGCAGGGTTTTTTGATACCGGGTCTCAAAGCTCTTCTTCGAGCTCAGTAGATTTATCTGCATCCACGCTGGATCATCCAGTAGGCTTGAATTACGGTAAAATATCGGAAGCACCTTTGTATTATCAGAGAGATAACGTGAATGAAGATTTCTCCCAGTTTTTTGATGAAAACAATGGCTCCAGTGATAATTATTTCAAGATGAACTTGCTTGAAGAAGCCAAGAGAAAGATCCTCAAGGTTTTCTTCCTCAACCTAAGAGCAGTTCCAAAAATGAACATCCCCAAGCTAGGTGGACATCGTCATCCAGGCCAGTGGTACTATTTGAGAAACCTCTTGGTGGGCAACTTTTACATGTTCTTACTATACCTGAAGTTGATCGACATTGTGCAAAGAGTACAAACCGATGGAGAATTCAGAGAGGTGTTTATGCTGGCTAACCCTCTCTTGCAGTCGATCGGTAATTTGTCGGATATCCTCAACACTCTCTTGCCCAAGGAGATTATGGTGTCGACATTGGAACATTCCTTGTTGGTATATGATTACTGGAAAGACGAAAGTAAGGACTGTGAAGTCTACAATGAATTGGTAAAGAAGTGCTTGGAAGCACTCAAGGGTATATAAAAAAGCCTCTGTAAGTCAGTTTTGACACTTATGTAACAGTAGAAAGCTCATTTGTGATGCCGTCGTGTATGTATACCGGACTTTTTTATCTCTCCGATCTCGCATTAATACTCTATTTTACTTACGAAACATCAACAGCCTAAATTTTTTTGGTTTATTTCAATTCTTGTTCAGCCTCGCTTATCAATTCGATGAAAATGGAGAAGGAAATAGATTCCACTTGGACAAACGAGGACTACGAAATCAAAGAACAAGATCGGTTTCTTCCTATAGCCAATGGTACGTAATCAATGCTAAAGATCAAATAGATAAAAACACACGCTAACACTTTTTTAGTGGGACGAGTGATGAAGACTGCCCTACCACCACATGCAAAACTCAGCAAAGGTTCCAAAGTGTGTATACAAGAATGTGTCAGCGAGTTCATATCGTTCATAACGAGTCAATCAGTAGACCGATGTAAAGTTGAAAAGAGGAAGACGCTCAACGGAGAAGACATCTTGTGGGCTATGTACACGCTAGGATTCGAGAACTACTCCGAGACTTTGAAGATTTATTTGGCGAAATATAGAGAGTATGAGCAGATACAAGCAGAGAAGAGGCCGCCCAGAAGATCAAGAAGAAAAGCCGGGGCAACCACTAATGATCGAGTAACAAGTGAATTCGACTCGGAAGAATTCTTGTCTGAAGAGGTAAGTCCTGACAATACCGACGAGAATTCTCTTGAACAAATGACAGACCAAATGACGAAGCAGGTTTCAGATCAGCCAGAGTTTTTGAAAGATCTGGTCGGTTTGGAAAGTTCCAATAGTCAATTCAAGTACGACTTTGCAGACCCTACATTCAGTAATTTCTCCTTAAGCCAGCGAAACTCAATGAACGGTTATCTTATGATGCCGTCGTCTTCAAGGCGGGAGTCCAGTGTCAAACCTCCCGATGGAGATGTGGAGACGGGATTGCCCAATTTTGACGAGTTTGTAAATAGAATTCAGTAACTAATGATTGTAATATACCAATGTGTTCGACGTTAGGTGGCTAAATTCAAGTGCCAGGAATTATTGCAAAATGCAACGAAGAAAAAATAAAAAATAACGACAACTGCAGGATTCGAACCTGCGCGGGCAAAGCCCAAAAGATTTCTAATCTTTCTCCTTAACCACTCGGACAAGTTGCCTATTTTTAAAAAGAAAGAGGTGCCGATCCACGTGTGATGAACTATATCCGAATTTTGACAATATATTCTAAAAAATAGAATAGAAAAGAAGGACGTGGGGATCGAATAGACATGGAAGGCATCACGGAGACGGAAAAAGTAGCCGGGATGGTTGTCAAGAAGCATCATACCACATCTAATTATTTTTTATCCGTGTGGTAGATTAGTTGCAGATGTGGATGCAAGTCGCAGATAAAATTACTCGATCTGGGTTCAAAAGGGACATCTTGAAACATAGGATATTGCCCGATTCAGGTTACAAAGGGTCAACTTGATACAAGTGGACTGACAATGATTAGTAATGAATCCCGCTGGAAAGAATGAGTCAGACGAAGTCGTGAAGTATATAAAGTGGTCGAAAAACCCGAAGAGTAGAATCTTCAGTCAACTGGAATCGTCTACATTTATTGTATAAACGTACTTGCTAAATATATTTAGTTAAGCCTTGGATAACTTAAGTAAATTCCTTCTCGGGAGTCCCACTTACTTAAACAGATATCTAAATACCCATAAAGTTTATCTACTTTACCCCAAGAAACCCGCTAACCTTTATTAACGTGACAAAATAGCTGGAAATTGCTCCGACTGCACTTATTTGCACTCGCATCATAGAGCGAGGTAAGCCCACTCCTGCACTCGCATCATAGAGCGAGGTAAGCCCACTCCTGCACTCGCATCGTAAAACTTGGATTTCGAAACCAACGATGCGAGTGCATTCGCACGCAGGGGTTCGAATCGATTTTACTTGAGGGTCTGAGTTCGGGCACCGGACTTTCCTCAATTTAAAGTTAACCTATTTCAGAAACGTCGGTTTTGGTGATGTGTTTTGCCCCGCTGGGACGTTCTGCAGCAATTAGCATTGGGCGGCATGAAACCTCAGTTCTGACAACTTTCCTTATAAGCTAGCGCATTTCATTACATCACGCCTCACGCACACTATGAATGGGTCCAGTTCGTCGAAGCAACTAACAACGAACGTCAGAGAGCAGTGTTTGCCTGAAATCAGAAACTGTGAAGGTTTGGTGTTACTGGGTGACACCGCTCTTATGCTGGCGTATAAGAAGGTGGAACTCTTTAAACTGGAACTCAGCCAATTCGCCGGGAGTCAGCGAGTTAGAGATTCGAAACAGCAAGAGATACAAGTTTTGACGAATAAAATTGACACTGTGAAGGGAAAATTGTGGAAAGATTTGTATGACGCCGGATGTGGATTTCGGAAGGTCCCAAAAGAGTCCCGGATTCTACTTATTGAAGATCCCAGAACTTGGGAAATTGACTTGGAGTTTCTTTTCTGTTGGCATAGACTATATTTTTCACTTGTGCAGCTATGGTCGCCACCTGTACGTAAAAAATTGAAGGTACACAAACTCCCTGAAGGGAAGATTGGTGCCCCTATGAAATATTTCAGCAAAAAGACTTTCTTTGTGACGGGTGAAGTTCCAGACGATTGGTTACAAAATTGCTGTAGTGAATTTGATAAAGAATTGATGTCTCGTGTAAAGAAAGACATTAGCACAGACTTGGTTTTCCGGTGGTCTTTAAATCTGAAAGCAAATTGGACACTGTCCTACGGGGAATATGAAACCCTCGATTGGTGTATTAGAGATAGCTTTGAGGAAAGTTTCATATCACCTGTTGAGGTGATGTTCGATCGGCTCAGTTTGGGGATTTTTTTTAAAAGAGGTTTCCCAGATTTTGGCTCGAGCTTGACACCTAATCATTTGATTATGATTCCTGGCCCTCATTATGGGATAATTAAATTTTTCATAAAGTACAAGCATCACGGGTTGCATGCTTTCGTTAGAGACGGTAAATTGATGGCCTCTGTAGAGATGGCAAAAGGAGTTCGGGAAAAGTTTGAAACAATTCTACTGGAGATATATTCGGACCTCATTGCCCTGCAAATCGACATTTGCATGATAAGTGATCTCACCACAAACATCTTGATTCAGTTAGATTTCGACAACGAGGAGTGGAAAGGGGCCTCTGATAAGGATAAATGCGTTCCTATCAAGACAAAGGTGATTGATATTGAAAATGCTGGTATGACAGTGCAGGCTGTAGTTGCTGGAATATCTTACCACCAAGCGAACTTATCTCCATGTGAGCGATTGAAACAGAAAGAAGCAGCCGCAAGGTTGGAGGACATACATCAATTGAACGAAGCCGCTTTGGAGGCTCAAAGAGCACGATTTGGTGCAAATCACGACACAAAACATGTTTCAGACTGCGGGAGGATGGACGACTTCGAGGTTATACAATGTGACGACCGCATGCCGGAATTGATGTTTTCCGTTGATCGAGCAGACTTTGTGAAGCATCTTCCTACCATCACTGTGAAGTCAGCTGACTCTGACCGGAAGCTTTTCTTAAAAGTGTTCGACTCGCACATGGAGACATTCAGTAACATACAAGAAGCTTATTCGGACGAAGAAGGCGAAGAACCGACTACATTTGAAAAGCAGATAGCCCGGTATCATGATCGTTTATTGAATGAAGTTGAGTGCTACGAGAAAATTTGGGAATACAATAATGATGCACCGTCGCTGGAGAAAATTCGTGTGCCAGTTCTACACGATTATGGAAGCCTTGCTCTCACTCGAAACCACCATGAAGTTTTGTTGAATGGGTTCTTCATACTTTTAGATTATTCAGGAGAAAAGATTGAAGAGATCACACCCAAGCAGCTTGAAGATGGTAGTCGGCAATTGCATAAAATGGCGGAGATTCGGGTTGAATATGATTGCAATTCAGCGAGCCATGAAAATGTAGACGGATATGACGATGATGAGGTTGACCCTGATGTGGTAGCTAGAAGTTTAAGGGTCGATAAAGGAATGCTAACATTTATCGATTTCAATAGGAGTAAACGGAGTGCATGGGTGGTTGATAACAAGAAGGGTATCGAAGCCTTGGAGAAGTTGGCGGTTCGTTTGAAGAGGACAAAAAGGGCAAGGGAATGAAAGCCATGCGTGTGATATTGGTGGAATACCGAGCCACCGTATACCAGATATATGGGGTGCTGGTGCCAACTTTGCTGGAGATGTCTTCGTCGAAGATAATGGCCAAATGAATCAGGTAGAAGAGTTCTTCGATGTTCTTCGGGTCTACATTAGAATACTCATGTTGACAACGTCACTCCCGAGCCTCAGGGCTGGGTATCCCTGCATTTGCGATATAAGCAATAATTGATACCTGGCGTGTTGTGGTTGGAGACTCGTGAACGAAGGAAGACTTGTTAACGAAGGAAGACATGTGAACGAAAGAGTCATACTGTTGTATGGTCATCCATGCTTTCATAAGCTAATGTGTGGGATACATTATCGATATTCCTTCCTTTTTTTGTGCTGCAGCCACGATAGACTCACAATCCTACTTCAAAAAACATAAAGAAAAAGAAGCTGCAAATCCCACAAACCACACTAATGATGAGTGGGCAACTCCCAGAGAATACAGAGAGCAGGCTTGCAGATGAAAGGGAACGAAGGGATGGCTCGATTTCACTGCAACGTTAATCAGGGAGAACAAGCTCGATATAGCACGCCGGATAAGACAACTATGGGAAAGCGTATCCAGTCAAAATGACAATCAAGAACTACAAGGCTTGATAGACCAGTCAACAAATTTGAAACGAGCATTAGAGGTGCAATTGGATGCAACGTACAATGGACTCAAAGCGGCTCGCTTTCATTCGTCGGGGCCACCAAATCCTGACGTGGAGTTTCTTATCTGCTGGTATAAAAACTTCCTTTGGTGTCGGCCGATTGTAAACCCGCCTTCTAAGCTAGTGCCCGATGATAGAGTTATTGAAAAAAGAAGCTGCCGGTATTTAGTCATATTTCCTCAACGTTGTGTCAGAAATATATATCACCGTATAAAGCATAACTTTTCAGAAACGTCAGTGACATTCCGTTTCATTGGTGAGAACTTGAAAAGGGAGAAGATAATTTACTTGAGCCTCTATGTCCGAGGCCTCGTATGAGCCCAATTTGGCGTAATATCGGCCGATACTTTCAGCAAGCATCGCTATAGGCTCTCTGGTGTGTCATTAGACGTATTCAAGAACGGCTTGCTTAGCAGGACTTCCAAAGCCAACGCCAACCCAAATCGAGGTGGAGAGTTGAAGTAATGCTTTTCTGGTTCTGGCGCCCACCTGGGGCGGGTTCATACAAAGTTATCCCACTGGCAGAATTACAGTGTCAATGGAACTTCAACGGCTTCCAGACCTCGAAGGGTTATATTACTGAACGCGCCTTCATATGAGCGCTAACCCCTGATTAGTGTCCGGCTATAGATAGCACCGATCCACCACATATCTCTTAAATCTCCAGCAACTGGGATGATTAAGCGGTGATACATTTCGGTACTCTTTTTTCGCGTTTTAAGAGTACTTTGTTGACCACTGATGGCTAAAAAGAAGTCTAGTTTAAAGTCTAAAACCAGGTTCGACAAAGGCAAAGGCCCGGGTGCTCTCGAAAATGCTCCCGTGTATGATCTTCTCCACAATTTCCAGAAAGCTCCCAACCAATGGGCCGCAAGATACGTTCTCATCACCACCGCGATCATCATCAGAAGTGCTGTAGGGTTGGGGACATTTCTGGGCTACCAAGAAGCACCTATAAATGGAGATTTTGAGGCACAGAGGCATTGGATGGAAATCACGACCCATTTGCCCATCAATCAATGGTATTTGTTCGACCTTCAATATTGGGGGTTGGATTATCCCCCTTTGACCGCCTACCATTCCTACTTGTTTGGTAAGTTGGGAAGCTTTATCAACTCCGATTGGTTTGCCTTGAACTCTTCCCGAGGGTTGGAAACCGTCAACTTGAAGAACTACATGCGGTTCACCAGCATCATCAGTGAATTGGTGATCTTTTCACCAGCATTGTTAGAGATCATCAAGTTCTTGGGGAAAAAACTTAATATCAGCAGGATTGATCAAATCGTGTTGACGTGTGTGATTATGTGCCAGCCCCCCTTAATCTTGATTGACCATGGCCACTTCCAGTATAATTCAGTGATGTTGGGGTTCTTTTTGTTCTCGCTTGTAGATTTATTGAAGGGAAACTATATGCTAAGCTCAATTTGGTTCATCAGTTCAATCTTTTTCAAGCAGATGGCACTATACTATGCTCCGTTCATCTTCTTCGTTATATTGTCAAAGCTTTTCAACAACTACTATGACTTTTCTGACCAGAGTGTCAAGAATTTGGTGTTGAAGTTCAATTTCTCCAAACTTGTGTCTATTTCATTGACAATATTGCTAACTGTTTTGATTCATTTGTCCCCGGTCATACTTGGTGATGTCAATAACATTTTTGCCAATTTGAAACAGGTGCTTATAAGGGTTTTCCCGTTTGGTAGAGGTCTCTTTGAAGATAAAGTGGCCAATTTCTGGTGTACGACCAACCTTGTTGTCAAGTATAAGGACATTTTCACCAACACCGAACTCACAAGAATTTCTTTGGCCCTTACGTTGCTTTCAATTTTCCCTCCATGTTTGATGGTCTTCTACAAGAACGTGTTCAACTCCAAATTCTCCATGACCTCCCACAACAATTCCAAATATTTGGCTCTCATCTACGGTTTTGCTGCCACTGCATGGGGATTCTTTTTGTTTTCCTTCCAAGTTCATGAAAAAACGGTATTGGTGCCTTTGATCCCTTCCACCTTACTTTACTTGTTGAACCTTCCTTATTATATCTCCATTACTCAGTGGATCAATAACGTGGCAACTTTCAGCTTGTTCCCTTTGCTCAAAAGAGATGGACTTGCGTTGCAATACACTGTGATGATTGTCATGATTAATTGGCTTGTTGGTGGTTTCCGGTTGAAAAACTCATCCCTATTCCAGAAGGGCTCCATCTTTTGGAATTCGATCTTTGCGTTGTCGTATTTGGCGATGATTTCCTATCATATCATTGAATTCAGTTTACCCCCACCCGAAAAATACCCTGATTTATGGGTCATCTACAACACAACCGTTTCGTGTGGGTGTTTTGGATTATACTATTTGTGGCTCCTTTATGAGATCTACTTGTTATAATACACATGGTAAACAAGGGAAAATCACATTATGGTATGGAACCACATCTATGATTAACAATCTGGAAGAGCGATTCCGTCCTTCATCTTTCTATCCTTGGTAAAAAAACCCCATTCTGTCTCCCATCGGTTGTCCGCTTCATAGAATACTTTCTTCCATGGCTCATCGAAAGCTTCAAAATACAAATAATCATATTCTCCAAGGCCTTCACCTTTGGACTCACACATGAAACTTTCAAGGAATGACTGGAAATTCGTGGAATTTGCTACAGACATTTCATAGGATCCCCCCTTGTATGGCCAACCAACTTCGCTGATGACGATTTTTGTTCCAAGTTCCTTACTCGTCGGCTCTATTTGGTACTTCAAAAAATCATAGGTCCACTTTGCAGCCTTTGACACATCTATACCACCAAAGAATGGATGAATATTAGCACCAACTATGTCACACTCTGCCAAAAGCTCTCTATCGATCAATGACCCTATCTCTGACGTTCCCACAAGCAAGTCAGTGTATCCTATCTTTTTAACGAACTTCTTCACGTCTTTTATGATAGTCACCAACTCCTTGGTAGTTTTGTCTTCTCTGAAAAGTACTTCGTTTCCGATAAATATTGAATCAAAATACTTCCTGGGGTACTTCTTCAAGGTTTTTTTCATCAAATCAAGCTGCTGGGCGTTCACCGTATCGTTTTTCCCTATCCACACCCCCATTGCAAGAGACATGTTCAACTTTTGGTGGTGAATTGCGTCGAGGATGAATTCACTCTGGTTGCACTGCATACCATAATTTCTGATCTTGTTCGTCACTTGGGACATCAATGCCACGTCTGCTTGAATCTCCTTAGAAGATGTTCCACAATTGGGCTCCAAAGAGTTCTGGGGAGAATAGCACATCCCTTTGAACTTGGGCCCAGAAATGGAGCTTATGTTCATGAGGTCATACGAATAAGGATCGTTTTCTTTCACATCTGGATACGCCTGTACGTGGTAGAACATCCCATTCAAAGATTCAAGGAACAGGTACCGATCAGCCGGCTTCAAGTGGTTGAAATAATGGACGACCATATCTTCGGATCCCCTTGTCAAAAAGTACACACACACCACCAACCCACCAAAACATACCAAACATAATATCATCAAAGTAATAATCAAGGGCTTGTACAGACTTTTCGGTGAAACAAAGGTGTAAGCCAACGGAAGTGTCTCTAGATCTTTTCCTTCTTTTGGGATCAGGGGAGACGGAGACGAACATCGGGAGGCATTGCTTCTGTTTTCTGTTGGTTCTCCTTCACCAGTGGTTCTTCTTGATGATGAAGAAGCAGGGAGTAAGCCCATAATCGCCTCTCCCTTATCTTCTTGTGGTTCCATAGCACTTTGTTCCTTGAACATCGAATTGGACTTTCTAGAAATAATGCCTCTCAACGGGTTCAAGATACTACTACCCGTACCGGGTGCAACTGCGTGTTTGACCCCATAGCTGTCTTCGTCCACTTCTTCTTCTTCTTCTTCTTCTTCTTCTTCTTCTTCTTCTTCTTCTTCTTCTTCTTCTTCTTCTTCTTCCCCTTCTTCTTGGTCATCGCCTGCTAATTGTGAATCAATAAGTGCTTGCTTTGAACCTGCATCTTCGTCTGACATGGGAGACACTGCCTGGATCCTGTACGCGTCATTTACGTGGAAGAAGTAATCGGATCCGGCAGACATAAACGACTGGGGGCTATAGTCTGTTTGTTTTCCTTTCCATCGGATAACGGTGCTGTTTTTGCTGGGATTTTCTGGGGAGGCCGTCATTATCAAAGTGCCGTTGAACAAGCTTTCATTTTGGCCCGACCCCGAACCTGGGGGAATGTCGAAATAAACGTCGGCACCAGCGCCATCCACTGAACACTGGTCAGGACGGTGCTCTTCTTCCACATCTGGTTCCTTGTCGTAATTCAAGCCAGGAATGAACGAGGACGATTTCGATCTCGTAAGTTTGAGTTTTGGAACCACGCTGATCCTTCTCTGTCTGAGGTTCGTTTGGTCGTCGGTATTCAACTGGGGGATACCACCATCGGTGACACATCGCCGGTGGCTCATGTCTTGATGGCTCTTGTCTTCCATTACGTTAAAGAATAAATGTGCAAATGGTAGGTTGCAAAATTTACAAACAGAAATTCTGTACTAATGCGACGGCGTTTTTAGCTATGGGAATCTATGGAAGTACAGGTCGAAGGGCTTCAACTTGTGAACGGTGTCAAGTGTCGTGTATTAGATGTAATGCGTGGGGGTATTTGGATGAATTTGGAGAAAATGGTCGACACGGCTGAAGCAGCGGCAGAGATGATCAAGTGCCTTAAGTGCATCTGCAGCATGAAAAAAACACATTGCCCACAAACACGGCACAAGATGTCACACACCCTTCACCATCTGCAGGGCAACAGGTGTCCAACACTCCAAAGCAGGTACAAAAGTCCTGGCAAAATTCAGAGCACTCGTTGGAATTTGCTTCGTAGCCACTGCCCGTTACACTGATGGAATAGCTGGACCTGGAGTTGTACTCAGATTCGTTGTCTGCCCTGGGACTCAACTCCATGGGACCTTGTGGTTTCGGCTGTGACGTTATGGAGCCCTGCCGGTCTTCCTTTTCTTGGATGTTGCTGGATGCGTTGAATGTTTCATCTTCACCAGAAGACCTCCCTTGGCCTTCGCCAGCAGCAATGTTTTCTCGAGATGAGTCTGCAGATGGCTTGGAAGGGCCTGTGGCAGTCATCTGCACATTGGCGGTTTCTAGTGGTTGTGGTTCTTTTTCCGTCACTGTTTGGGTATAAGCAGACATTTTATGTGTGCAGTCGTTGAATCTGTTGAGGCAGTCTTAATTCTTTGTTTTACTTTTGACTGTCGTTTCAAAATGCGTGAATCAGTGTCAAGTCTGATTTAACGTTTATGATCTAATAAGACGATTTACTCCACACAACTGTAAGAGCCGAATCAAGGTCCATTCAAATTATAAGAACAGAAAAAGGAAGGGGTTCAGAATTTCTTGTCGAGGATCTCTGTCTCTAATGTCTTCTTTGTTGTCTCCTCAAAAAGAAAAGCAAATAGCGTACCTGAATTTGATTTTTTTTTCGGACAAAAAGAAAATGAGTGTGAGTTGCCAACTTACGTAACGGGCTGAACCTGCAACAAAAAGGAAAAATTGGGCCTGAATTATGAGGCTTAGTTAACGGCACAAGCTCCCTGTTTCTTTCAGGGGCAACGCTCGTCTGTGGTGTTTGGGATTCGTGGGATTTGTGGCTGACTTTCGTGGGATCTGTGGTTCACAGGATATTGGGGCAGACTTACTTCGTTGCTGTGCTCAAACGGCGGTCCAAAACTGTTGGCTTCGAGGATTTGCCCGCAAAGAAGGGGAAGCCCAGATGATGCAGGTTCTGGCTGCACGATCATTGGCGCCGTGCAAATGAGATTGTGGTTGCCAAGGTTCTGTTGGTGGTGATTGATATCAGATCGGAACTATTTGTAATGCACACGACCTTAGTTGGAACACAAGCCGTTTTCGACGACGACGGGCCTTTATTCCGTGGTTCGACCGTGGAAGCATTCAGAGTCGATTGAAGACGTTTGTTCGATTTTACTGTGAATTTCAAGATACTTTTCATATGGTTGGTGAGATCCATCTTATAATAGTGTTATTTTTTTTCTCAATGTGAAATTTACATATTTATTTTGGAACACGCTACGCGTTAACATTCATAGATTACTGAGCGACAACTCTACAAATGGAGCTGCAACTGGACGCATTAGACAAAAAGATGGACATCCTCGCTTACGAGTACCCTGAAGCAGATAAAGAAGCTTTGGCCCAACTCATTTTGGCATGCAACGAATCGTTACCAGAAATACGACAAATCCTAGATCAATCTTTTGAGAGACGTAAAACACCAAAGAACAGTTTATACCAGTCTTCGATCTTGTCCATGGTCAACACGAGAAAGAGGAAGGTGGAGGAGAGAGGGGGGAACTACAAGTTTCCGAAACCTTCTTTGGGTGCAAAGGGACAATCAAGAATGAGAACAAAAGTTATAACTTTGTATGATGAAGAGCAGATCAAAGAGTACCTCGATCCATACGTTTCGGTTCACAGAAGCTTCTTACCCAAGGAGCTACTGGATAGCACACTTGCGTACTTGTTGGGGCACAAGCATTTGCTACGTGACAAGAAGTTCTATTTGTATGATAAATTGTGTCAGTCACATTCACAGCTGACGTTCTTCTACAGGCCTGAAGATTTCAATAAAGACGATGCTATGTACAATGCCGAAACCCAAGGAATTTACAAATTCACTGATGACTTGACGAAGGTGGCTGATCACTTGCATGATTACGTCAATAACCAAATCATCCCTAAGTACAAAAGATTACCTTTTCAGCCCCCCAGATATGAAGTATCAGGGTGTGTCGTGAATTACTACCAGCTGCTATCGAACAATCTAGACTGGCACTCCGATCGTCTCCTGTCCATGGGCCCTCACAACTTCATTACTTCCATATCTTTGGGAGCCACGAGGGAGTTTAGACTAAAGAGACACTCCGAGCCCTACACTGTCTATTCCATTCACTTGCCGCATAACTGCTTATTGATCATGCATCCCGGAAGCCAAGAACTTTTCAAGCATTCAGTCAATGCAATGAAAACACCATTGCAACTCCACCCCGTTTGTGGACTGGAAAGATTCAATCTTACATTTCGTTACTTCCCCAAAGAGTTCACTGAGAATTCGCCAAGATGCAAATGTGACATGCCCATGTTACTTCGAAGATCATACAAGTCCCCAGAAGAGTCCAATTTCGGGAAATATTTTTGGACCTGTCAGAACATATACCAGAACAAGGACTGTAAGACATTCCACTGGGCGGATTTCGATAACACTGAAACGAAGTTGATTAGTGAGACAGAAGAAAGTGCGTCCACTTGGAAATGTATGTAGGACTGTGTCCGTAGGTAGAACCAAAATGAATGTTATATGGATATACTTTAGCCCACTAAAAACCGTTTAAATTATTGCTGCAAAAAAAAAAGTAACGACAACTGCAGGACTCGAACCTGCGCGGGCAGAGCCCAAAAGATTTCAAGTCTTTCTCCTTAACCACTCGGACAAGTTGCCTTCTTCTTATAGAAGTGGTCCTGTATATAATTTTGTCCACTGGTGCGTGGTACCTGTATATAAGGTGACCAACTCTACTCTTGTGTTCCCACAGTAGGATTTTCACAAGTTCTTGTGATAGAGTGAAGATTGAGTGGTACAAAGATGTTTACATTATTCTAAGGGTATTAGGGGTCGAGTTGGTATCAAGTGAAATAAGAAATGGAACGCACATAGACCCTCTCAAGGGGGAAACGCTTATCGGGTCGGTGTGGTGGTTTTTCGGATCTACACAAATCTGAAACAAATCTGAAACATGGGGAGAGTGGCTATAAAGGAGGATCGTTTGGCAAAAAAGGACTAACCTTACTTTCAAGAGTTCAATAGGAATTGAATACTTTGAAAGGTTCAATGGTTAATTACTATCAGTAAAATCCACAGAATAACAGAATAATTAAAGCATCCAAGAGTAAGGTTTATGAGTGATAAATATTTCAAGGTCAAGAAAAGTAAACAAAACCGGCAAAGGCGACAAAGAGAATTGACTAAGGGTGTCAGTAGCGGAGAGAGGGATAGCGAAGAAGGTAGTTCGTCGAATGCCAGAGCTGAAACTCCGAATTTGCAACTTCAAGCTTCCCAGAAGGCTTCCCAGAAGGCTTCAAAAATCGGGAAAAATTCAGCAAAAGATAGAGGTGGGTCGAAAGGGTTACCCCAACTACAAGTTCTTGAAGGAGGTACTTTGGTGTTGGTAAATGGTCAAATAAGATTGGCTGAGGACGTCGAAGCTTTGGAAGGGCTGAGTAAAACAGCAGAAGGGGCCGTAAGTTCTTCAAGTGATGCTTTGAGTACTGCGCCCAGAGACGATGTTGTTGAAGAAGACGCTGGTGTTTCAGAAACGGGGTCAAGGAGAGTTGTGTTGATCGGGTCTTCGGAATCTGATTACGACGAAAACACTGGGGATGCAGAAGCAGAGGAGGAGAGAAAAAGAGAAGGGGATGAAGAAGCTCTTATGAATGACATTTTGTATTTGGGAGATGAGAAATATTTCACTTCTGGGAAACACGTGAAACCTCCCAAGGCACTAAGAGAAAAGCTTTTCAGTTGGTTGGAAGATGTTCAAAAGGAGCACGAAGAATATTGCTTGGAGGACCACATAGAAGGAACGGATATTACTGGTCAGGTCCTTTTCAGGACTTTGGATAGGTTCAGAGATGCGATCTTGCAGGATTTGGTGGTTGTGAAATCGTTTGCACCAAACAGTTTATTTGCCAAACATCCTATCTGTCAGGATCCAGAGTTTCTTAAATTTGAGAAACAAGTCAAAGGACAGAATTCAGTTGCGGCTGCAGTGGAATCGTGGAAAACGGCCGATGACGTTTTGAACCACATTCATCGAGCTTTGAATGGTACGCTAGAGGCCATAAGACATTCCATGGTATCCCAACAGGTGCAAACGAATGTAAGTCTAGGAAAACAGGTGCATCATTTATCAAGTCTTGATACGAGGATGAACAGGTTGGAGTCAATGGTGGTAGGTTTGACGGCAGATATGAGGGAGCACCGGGCAGATACGAAGCGGTTGATGGCCCTATTGAAAAACTCCGGGCCAGGTTCACGGCAGCTTTATTCTTCCACATCCAATGGTATTGGTGGAGGCTTCAGTGTGTCGCAAGATGTAGAGATGCGTCAAGAAAGTGTCCAGTTATCAGCTTCAGAAGTTGAAGAACAAGGAGACAGGTTTGCAAAGCTACATGAAAATCCAACTGTTCCTATGCTCTTCAAAGCATGGTACGAGGGCTTTGACGGCAGAGAATCTGTCGTGAAGATGGATGAAATTACCAATAAGGAGTGGAGAGACCGTGAGCATAATGCTCAGAGAAGTTTTTACGATAGAAGAGTTAAGCTTATAAACTTTGTCAACCAGTACCTCGAGCTGCACCCACAGGTCAGATATAGCAGAATGAGGTTAGCAGAGGTTCTAGAAAAAGAAAGGATTCTTATCGGTTCAACTCTACTTCAATTTGCCGAACGTTGCAACAAAAACTCCGAATTGATGGGCCAAAGGTTAACACAGTTGCTTCAGAGCTAGATCAGGACCATGAAATGGAGTTCCTTTGATATATGTCACTATTCTGTATTCATAGATACTAATATACCCCCATTTCTCCATACACAACCCAATAAAGTAGGGTTTAGTGCCTCTGAAGGTATATTTTGAGTATGAAGAGCGTCGTCAAAAGACGCTTTTGCGGGTGTGCCGTTCTGTACTTCATCCGCCTAAATAGACTGTGTTTCAGTGAAATCGAGCCATCACTTAAGTCCGTTTCATCCACATGCATATCTTCTGCGTGTTGCCCACTCATATTTCTGGTTTGTGTTTTTTGCAGCATTTTGTGATTTTTGGAGTAATAATTGTTGCGAAAAAAAATTGACACGAAGACCCTTCTCTCCGATTCATTTAGCCCATTATCTTCGACGAAGACATCTCCAGCAAAGTTGGCACCAGCACCCCATATATCTGGTATATGGTGGCTCGGTATTCCACCAATATCGCAGGCATGGCTTTCATTCCCTTGCCCTTTTTGTCCTCTTCAAATGAACCGCTAACTTCTCCAATGCTTCGATACCCTTCTTGTTATCAACCACCCATGCACCGTTTACTCCCATTGAAATCGATAAATGTAAGCATTCCTTTATCGACCCGTAAACTTCTAGCTACCACATCAGGGTAAACCTCACCCAACCTCATATCCGTCTACATCTTCATGGCTCGCTGAATTGCAATCATATTCAACCCGAGTCTCCGCCATTTTGTGCAATTGCCGACTACCATCTTCAAACTCACTTTTTTATGTGCTCTCATTTTCGGTGCTCTCATTTTCGGTGCTCTCATTTTCGGTGCTCTCATTTCGGTGCTCTGACCTATTATTCTTTTCTACGAATAATTCTGGTTTAACAAAATGAAATGATCAGAAGTAAAGGGAAAATGATATAAGGCTTTTGAACGTCGTATTTGGAGTAGCTTTTATTTGGAGCGCTCTTTGCTGAAAGCAAAATTTGTATATGAAAAATTGCTTTTTATCTGTGTTTGTACTGGAACCTTAGCTCTTTCCATAAGAGAAAACCTCTAATTATATTAGAAAAAGTAGGTAAATACAAAACAAAACGACATCATATAGGTATTAAGCACTCAAATAAATCATCTATGTCCATTTTGATTCGAACTTGGGGCTCTAAAGTGTCCAAAATACCTATTTTGGCTCCTCTTTTATTGCCAAAAGCGAAAACTTCTTGAGGTGCAAGAAATAGTTGTGCGAAATGCATTCCGGAGTTGGTCTATCAACAATTTAAGTATTTCCGACTTTGTTCCCCCTGCGTTATGGATTTCCGACCGTGGGAAAGGACTACTCTGTAGTAATGGCTGCAACTGTATCATCTTGACCCAGCTCAAGAAACCACAAGAGGGCCATATGAGCGCCAGTAAAACAGGCTGCAAAATATTGGAATTTGCAGCAATTCTTTTGGCCGCTAGGGCTCTTCGATGTGACGATAAGCCTCGTGCCATATGGATTTGCGTCTACACACGCACTATATTCACCTTGTTCTCCATCATTTTATGTAGCTCTGTGGTTTGGCCATCCAACAACTTGCCATAAAAGTTGGCGAAGTACATGGGTGTGATCTCTTCTTTTCTCCTGAATAATCTTAAAGTATAAAGAAGCCATTCAACAAAACCTTATGGTGGTTTTCGAGTGATAGCAAGGCTTCCATAATCGTGTAGAACTGGCACACGAATTTTCTCTAGCGACGGTGCATCATTCTTATTGAACTTTTGGTAGCAAAGTTAGATGTTTGCCGGATGGCCCTCTCTTATAGCCAATTTCTCCTTTTTACAGATGTGTAGATCATCAAAACCACCACACCAACCTTATCACACCGCGCCCTGCGTCTCCACCCCTACCCTCGTATTTGACATATGAAAAGGGTCTACGTGCGTTCCATTCTCTTATTTTATTTGATACCCATTCGACCCCAAATACCCTTGGGATAGTGTAAACATCTTTGTACCATTCAATCTTCACTTTATTAGAGGAACTTGTGAAAATCCAAATGTGGGAGCACAACCTAGGGTGGGCCACATTATATACAGGTACCACGCACTGGTGGACAAAAGTATATACAGGACCACGCCCATATATGAATGGCAACTTGTCCGAGTGGTTAAGGAGAAAGATTAGAAATCTTTTGGGCTTTGCCCGCGCAGGTTCGAATCCTGCAGTTGTCGTTATTTTTTTTTTTTTTCAATTGCAGGCTATACCAGGCTGCGAGAACTAATCAGTTTTATTGATTTTACATTTTTAACGCCAAAACTACAATCCCACAATGACCCGGTTCCCCACCAACACATTGATAATCACAAAAGTCCCCGACGCCCTTCTACTAGACCCAAAACCGCTAGCCACATTTTTGGCCCATCAAGACCAAACCTGTGAACTAATCTCGTTGAACAAGTTTGGAAGAATCTTGTTAATCTGCGACAGTCTGGCCATAGCTGAAAGGATCAAAGGTGTTCTCAAAAGTTCGTCAGACTTCTCACAGTACTACGTAACATACAGTATTCAAGACAACGAAACGGCCCAAACGTACGAAGTTGAAACACAAGTGGACTATTTGGAACTACCCACTGAAGATGGGTCAAGGAGGTTCCTTATTTCGCCGCCATTATCACCGCCACCAGAGTGGAACCATTGGGACAGGGTTGAAGAAGGTCCCAATAAGCAGTCTGTGTACGACCCTGACGCTTTGTCCCACCTTTTATGGGAGAGATTGGGAGGCATAGACAGCAGCGAGGTGCAGAAGTACAACAGCAAGGCGCAGACAAAAAGAGACCTAAAAATTGAGCCTCAAGTGTTGTTTGAAGACGTAGAGAACGGAGTGCCTGTGATAATGCTTGACAGAGTCGATTTCGACGAGCCAAAGACAAATCAGCCGTTGGTGAAAACGGCATTGCCTCCAACGGATGACTTGAGGTTTTAGCATATTTAAATGTCGCGAATACCAAATTTCCATGCGACATTTTGAGGGAGCACCGATTGAAATAAGTGAGATGAGATGGGTTTTTTTTTCCTATATCTAATTTTCATTTCTGTTGATTGATTGTTGATTTAGATACAGAAAGCGATAAACAAAGATGGCCAAGACCAGATCAAAAGGACCTATATCTCCCAAAACACCACTTTCCGAGAAAGGGAAAAAAATAAAGACCAAATCCCAGGTGGAAGCTTCGCCAGTATCTCAGAAGATCAAAAAAGGTAAAGTTGAAAAACCTAAAGGGAAGCCGGTCAAGGCCACCAAACCCGTTGCAAAGGATACTGCTGTCTCGAACAAAACAGACAAATCTGATATTGTCAGCGACAAAGTCGCCAAAGGGGCTTTGGAGCAATTGAAGAAGTACATCAAATCACAAGATAAACCAGCTGCCAAACTGGATTTGTTTGAAGACGAAGAAGATGATCAATACGCCTACTTGCAAATAACCACCAAGAAATTCTATTCTGGTAAACCAAACTTCAAGCCCAAAGTTATCAAGTTGTCAAATCCTATAATCCAGCAAGATGAAATTAATGAAGTGAAAACTTGCTTGATCATCAGAGACGAATTAGTTACCACTAACGAACAGCTTGAAAAGATCGAAGGAGAGCAGATTCCAAGTTTATCGAAGATCTTGACTTTGAAAGACATCAAGACCGAATACAAACCTTTTGAGAAGAAGAGACAATTATACACTGACTACGACTTGTTCCTTATCGATGATGCATTATTAAACTCCATGCCTCATTTATTAGGTAAGGCTTTCTACGATAACGGTAACAATAAGATACCTTTGCCCATCAGAGTGACCAATTCTTCAGACACAAAGAAATTGTCCCTTGACACTTTGAAGAACCAGATCGCAAAGAGTTTATCGTCGACGTTCTTCTTACCACCAATGGGTGTTAATATTTTGATCAAATTCGGGGCCATAAACAAACAGTTGGTCGACGATTTGTCGAATAACATCCAAGACGTTTTGAAGACATTTGAAGCTTCTTCCTTGAGGTCGGTCATGTTGAAAACGTCCACTTCTCCTGCATTACCTTTATTCTATAACGATAAACTTTACGACAATGGAGATGTGCTTGAAAACGTTGTCAAGGTCAAGAAATCTGACAACGTTGATTTGACCGCCTACGAAAAGGGTTTGTTGGAAATTGGTTCCACCGAGGATGTCACGAAGGTTATCGGCAAGAAGTTGAAACAAAAATTGAAGTCAAAGAAGGCCTAGTCCTGTAGCTTTGATATATGTCTGTAAATTAATTAGAATATTTCATACTTCCAAAAAGTATCGCGTTTAATCTATTAAATCTATTTAATCTCGATGTGGATTCTACGATTTGAAGATCTTGTAGATGGAAACCGTATGTACAAAACTCAATGCCGCATGAAGGACCAATCACCATGACTAACACTACAAGCAGATATCGTCAAAAACTTGAAGCACGGCAAAAAGTACCATATTGGCAGAGATGCGGACGGGTCTGAGTTTTTCATACAATGTAATGTCAACCACCAATATATATCCAAAAAACACCTATCCATTGAAGTCAAACCCGTTGGTATCAGCGACACAAATAGGTCGCCACTCATGGTGACGTTTGAGACAAAAGCCAGCACGCTGATCAACGGGACCAAGTATAAATTACGGTCTAATCAGCAGCCATTTGTGGAGGAGTTTAGTGATGATTTAAGCATAGAATTCAAACAAAAGAATGAGAGGATATCCATAAGCTGGCAGCCATTCAATGTACTCAAGGGTAACATGGGAGCCAAAGTTGAAGATGCCTACAGTTGGGGATTGGATATCCGTTCCACTTCGCTTCCATCTATGGCAAATGCTGTAGTCATTGAAGAGGGGAAGCAGCTTCCTGATGGTGTGGGTGCCAGTGCGATGATCTATAACATCCCTGTTATGACTGTGGACTGGCTACTGTATATTAGTGGCCACGATGTCGACGTCTTTTCACCGGATATCACCACTAGGTTCATGTTTCGACCCAACATGGCGGACTTTAAAAGTGAGCTCTTCAGCGGGTTTACGTTTCAGTCAGCAGATTTCAGGAAAGAAGTAAGGGGCATCATTGAGGGGAACGGGGGTATGATTGTGAAAACTAACTATGAGTTATTGGATGGTGCTTTGGACTTCGGCTGGTTCGTCCGGGAGAAATTTGACGGTGATAACAAGCACTTCATTTACGCTAACGAGCCTGCTGAAAGTGTGCAGAGGTTTGCAGATTCGGTGGATGCTTCCATAATTGGGGATGAGGACCTCTACCGGGCCGTGAGGGATCAGGATGTGTCACAGTGGAAAAGTGTCGAGAGGAACAAGAAAAGACCTGCAGACAGTGAAGAGCCAGAACTAGAGCCAGAGCCAGAACAAGAGAAAGAAGAACAGGCCATTCCCACAGAACCTGATGCTCTATCCGATAATCGAGACTCGGTGGCTTCACAATCACAATGGAGAAGACGAAAAAGGATCAAGAAGGTCGATGCCTTGGCGTTCTTGATGCCTTCAGCTCCCAATGCCAGTCAATATGTCAGCCAGTCTGGTGCCGAAGAAGAGACACAGAAACAATCAGAACAAGGCGAGGCTCAAGAGGATCCAACGGAACCAGAAAAGGGAAACCTGTCTCTACCGGCCACAGACAATGCGTCAGTCTTGAAGGGTGTTGAGCAACAAATTGAGGACAGAATCCGTGAAATACATATTCCCTTGCCCAAGGACGACCGGAAAAGGGCACCAGACACAGTCGATCATACAGACAGCAAGAGGAGAAAGTTCGCTCCAGAGGAAATCTTGGATATAGAAGATTTGGAGTACAACCAGGAAACGCCAGAAGATACGAAGAAGAAAGAGAGACAGAATTCAAAGATGATCAAACAAGAGCGACAAGACAAGTTGTTGAAGAACGGGTTAATAGAGGCAATTGCTTCTACCCGAGATCAATTATCCGAGAATATAAAGAACGAGTTGAATATTGACAAGTTCGTGCCGGAGTATGAAGGCCAAACCGTTGACAAGTATATCGAGCTGAAGTTGAATTCTATGGCCATAGTTGAAACCACTGACTTGAGATCGCCAGCGAAGTTGTCGCCCAAAAAAGACAAGGCCCTTTACAATGGACGCAAGAATTTCAAGAAGTTCCACAAGAACATGCCGCTCAAGTCTGTTGTAACAAGGACGTTCATTGAGCTCCAGT
The DNA here is from genome assembly GCA_030580255.1 of Yamadazyma sp. yHMH393. Classification (NCBI taxonomy): domain Eukaryota; kingdom Fungi; phylum Ascomycota; class Pichiomycetes; order Serinales; family Debaryomycetaceae; genus Yamadazyma; species Yamadazyma sp. yHMH393. The sequence goes on from JAKTSP010000045.1 coordinate 430,852, forward strand.
CACCAGAAGACCAGAAAAGAGCATCAAAACCCATAGAGACAACGGAGCCTGAGTCTCAGCAATTGTTCGTAGAAGACGAGGACTCTCAGAATCCGTTTCCTATTGAAGGTGTGCTGCACACCGGAAGTGTGGGGTCGAAGGAGGATTCTTTTGAAGACGACGATGACGAAGACAATGATATGCCCAAATTTGTATTTACAAGTTGAAGTGATCTGTCAAAAATGTGCCACGACCCTTTTCCATTGGTGTACATGGTACATTGTGCCAGCGCTAGACGATCTTCATTCCACACAACCCCATGGACCGAAAGTAAGTGGTGTGGATCTGTAAATAGTTTCTGGAGATTACGTCCAAATACTTGTCAGTATCACCGGTGATACAATCGGAGTTATCCCCCGTGATACAGTCCACCACCTGCTCTGGAGTGGGCACTGTTTGGGCCGCCAGACAGTTCAAGTATATCTGATTATCGAAATGTGAATACGAATCCATCAATTTACCGTTACTTGGAATCGTCGTCACAATATCGTGTTTGTGAATCACTCTAAAGTATTTGCGGCGAAATGTGTTATGCTCTATGGGAAGCCGGCTTCCCATAGCTTCATCCACGAACGTCGTGAACTCCTTGTTTCCCACGAGCGGCTGGCCCATCGTCACTAGTGTGAGTTTATCATACCCTTCGTCCAAATAATACGTTGCCAAAAGCAAACCAACGGCACCGCCCAAAGAATGGCCCAAAATCAACAACTCGTACTCCTCATCGGTGTCTAACTCTTTCCGGAGAATGGCATCGATATTCACCAAGGTGTTTAGAAAGTATTTGTAAAATCCACGATGCACTTTGCAGTGAGCTCCGCAGCTTCTCAATTTCCTAGCAGAATTGGAGTAATTGACCATGTCGACTTTGATGTCTGTGTACGAGTCAAAGATAGACCTTGTTCCTCTTAGCGATACAATGATGGTCTTCTTACTGGTCTCCTCCTCTTCTTCGTAGTTGAAAATATTTGAATAGGTGGTTGCGATGTACCCACACACAGAGTCATCAAAAAACCACTGTGTCACCAACGTAACGTTTGGAAACCGTTTTTCACAGCTCAAATCACAGTTGAACGGCTCTTCGAGCTTGGACGTCTCTGAAATACAATACGAAATGTCAATCAAATGGGCATACGTGAACAAATTTGCATACACTTCGTTATCAATGGGCAAGGGCTTCAATTCAGTGTCGTCGTCCACTGACGGCAGATCACCAAATGGGATTCTCCAGCTTATGCCGGCCGCCGCTTTAGCAAAACAGAAAAATGTCGTTAGCAGGGAGACTGTACTGCCTAGCAACATATCACAAGCACGTATCACAGGAGCGATTAACAGGCAGAAGACAGAAAAGTAAACCTTATCTATTTTTTATTGTCTCACTTTCTCCACAAAGTGCACAAAGTTTCGCGATGAGCTCAAATGGGGAGAAGTGTTGAGTTCGTAGATCATCCAGACACTGGTGATGGTGGATACTGTGAGGAGGAGTGCTGCAACACACCATGCTCCTGAACTGTGGGGTGGTTTTTTTCTTCTGGGTTTCTTGACATTATTCAGGTTTCCGGGTAACTTCATTGGTGCGTTCAAGTAGACAAGCAGTAGTGTGCACAATACAGCCGCTTGTTTGCCGTAGGCGAACATCGAATGGACTCTCCAAGCATAAGCAGTGAGTTTGTCTACAGTAGTCTGTAAGGCTCCGAAAATATCGACGCTTGCGATCTGGGCGTAAACTTTGCTCGCAAGCCGGGAAATGGGTGCAAATAGCGTCAAAAGCTTGCCAATACCATTATCCAATCTGTCAATGCTACTCTCCAATTTATCCAACTTCTCAAGAGTCCCCGTAATTTTCTCGTCCACCCGAATAAGATACTGGTCCACGTTGTCCTCCGCTTCGATGAAGAGCCTTTCAAAGCCGAAAAGAAGCTCGTTGAGAAACCCGCTAATGTACTCTTTATCAGCAACGATGGATTTGTGTTGGCTCAACACCTTGGTTTCTATATCTCCAAGAAGGTCTTTGATCCTCGAAGCGAGAGTATCTGTGTCTGTCAAAACAGTCAAGATCCTCTGGCCGTCTTTATTTTGAGTTTCTATGAGAGCTTCCAAGCTCTCAATTTGCTTCTTTCCATGGGCAACGGCAGAGTCAACTATCCACGACACTTCACTCATTTTAGCGGCCACATTTTCGGATAACAAAGCCATGTCGTGTTCCAAAGATGTCTCGGCAAACAAGGTGGACACCGTTTTAATCTGCAGCCCGAGAAAGTCCAAGTCCACCGCCATCTTCGTTATATCTTCCTCTGTGCCTTGCAGAAATTGGTTGAGCATGTTCAAACTGGTTTCAAGGGTAAACTTGACGTCCTCAGCAGATTGCCCCACCTGGCGCACCACCGAGTCTTGTGTCAGCACAAAGTCACTGGTGAGCTTCTGTACAAGCTTGAAAACAGACTCAAACTTCGCTTCCACCGCCGCCGCTCGTTCAGTCCCTCCTTCCACAGACTTTTCTAGTCCATCGTAAAGCTTTCGAAACACTTCTGTAATGTTGGTGTAAAGGTCCAACACCTGGCTCTTTTCGTACGGCAACGACCACTCAAAGCAAATCTTGGATATTTCCCGGTAGTTTCCACTGAACATGGTCCAGTACTGTGGGACTTTTTCCATTTCACTGACACATTCGTCGGAACCATCTGCCAAGTAGTTGCAGGCCGACGGAGGATATAGTTTGAGGCTGTTCATCTCGCAGATGGTGAGCTTCAATGCCAATTCTTTTCTGTGGCTAAGACTAAGGGCCTCGACCCCGATATCTCTGCATATATGTAACGCTTTTTCAACGCCTTTGAAACACTGGGAGTCTGGATCAATGTGGGATAAACGGTTTAGTTCGCTGAGGGAGTAATCGAGCACCAGCTCCTCAACTGCGTAGGGAAACTGTTGACAAGACACAAAGCATCTGATGAACAAGAGCACTAGGAGGAACATAGCCTTTGCCAAATGTGTCAATTCTGTTCTTTATGTGTTTTTTTTGACATTTTAAGTGAAGTTCTCTTTTGCAGTCACTTGAAACAAATCTGAAACATCTGCGACGAAAAATAAAAAAAATTTACACACAACCACCACCATGCTTAAAACCGTAGCAAAGCTGACGATAGGCAGGTCTATACGATTCAACAGCACAGCGCCGAGGTTGTTCACGTCCAACGATAACACCGGGTTTTTCGAAGAGCAAAACGGGTCAGCGCAGGCGGCAGTGGATGCGATCCCAAAGAGACCCGAGGTGGTGAATATCTCCAAGATTCACGTTGAAATGACATCTCCCGAAGACATAGCCGATATGGTGATAGCCCCCGACTTCAACGACGCCTTCTTTACCAGTTTGGCGAGAGAATCCCCGTTTTCTGGTGATCAAAGCTACAAAGTCATCCCTCAAGATAGAAATAAAGATCCTGTTTCTGTACCGCTACTTTTCAGTGATATAACGAGGCGGTATATCCAAGTATACAACGACCAGATAGTGCCTCTCAAGGAGCATCTGAATTCAGTGGTGTTTCCTACCTTAAACCGGAAAGTTGCCCAAAAACTAAAAGAAGACGTAAATGTTTATTTGCAAGAGAAGAATGTGAAAAGTGTGCTCACGGTGGAGCACTTGAACGAGTTGGGCAGTCGGCTCAAAGTATTTGAAACCACAAGGTTGCAGTCTATTGGTGACCACGGTTCCAGCGCAGCAGAGGTGTTATCTATGGAGAATTTCGTGATCTACTTTTTGAGCGATTTGAAAGGTGTAACGGCGGAGCAAAGCGAGGCTGTTCTCCAGCTCGTATCTGAGAACATATCGTTGATGACGGTAGAAGGATTGAGGAGGATTGTAGAGGCATTGGCGAATGCCTTGAAGTCCGTCGAAGATAAAGAGATTCTTCAGGTTTACGGGACTTTCATTACCAGCCATGTCGTATCTCATTACCCGTTCTTATTGGAACAATTACAGCCTTTGGTTTTGGACAATTTGGCCCATGTGTTTGCAAAGACCAACGACACCACCAACGCGAGGGAAGTGCTCCAGGCTCTCATCTCGAAACACAGAATTGTACCTAGATTGCACACCATCGAGGCTTACTTGCATGCTTACGACGAACAAAGCCATGATCGGGTGGCTTACATAAGAGACAATCATTTCTTGAAGTCCGCCGTTTTCTCCATCGATATCCTGGCACCGATAGCGATAAGCTTGCTACAAAGCGTGGGTTCTGCTTTCGAGCTAGACCATTTCTTGAAACTTTTGACTAAGGACCGGAACATCAAGGTCTTGGGTGATATTGCCCACTATGTCATCTTAAAGTGTACGGAAATACTGGAGTCTGACTTGTTGTCGTCTGTTAGAGTAACACAGTTTGTAACCAGACTACACAAACACGACTTGAAGCTCACAGAAGAGACGAAACAAGTGTTGGTGAGTTTCTATACCGACATGCACTTGCCCAAGAACGCAGAGTATGCGAAACAACTTTGAGTCACATAATGATGAACTACCAGATTTTAGAGTCACATAATGATATTAGTAATGTACATAGGTCATGAATCGTAGCCAGACGTCTGGCTTTGACGGTGCTAGGTCAGCCTCGTCATCTCTCTTAGTTGGGATCTTTCCCTGTTCAACTGCTCAGAGTTGATGGACTCTTCTTCATTATTATTGTGAAGAGTGTGTCGTCTCCAACTATTGGCACAGCTCTGCTGAGACTGATTGTGTTCTTCCCTGTCGCCGTAGTTGCTGTAGAAGCCGTTGGTGTAAACATAGAACCCGTCGTCACTGCCGTCGTCGACATCTTCAACAACATCCCACCGCGTGTGGGTTCTCATATCGTCATTCGCATAGTAGTATTCCTCCTCCAAGTGTCTCCGGGACAATATGGAACGCTTCATGAAGCAAACAAGGGTGGCCTCCACCGCCAAGAACGTGATGGGGATCACCTGCATCCACCCCAAGTAGCTTAAATGAGGAATAAAGAGCAATATGTCTGCCAACAAGCCCAATAAGCTGAACAAACCGGAAGTCAAGGAGAAAATAAGCAGGAAGTCAAGGAACGGCGTGAGGTCCACCCGCTTCACATTGCTTGTGACCTGTGACTTCGTTTCGGCGTCCGACTTGAAACTGTTGGACGAACGCCCATATTGGGAGTTAGACCCTTCGCTTAAGACAGCTTCTAGTTCCAGGCCCCCGTCACCGATCGGTTGCGTTCTCTCATCTTGCAAGTTGTCCAAAACTTCCGGGTGGCCCAAGCCATCCAAGCGATCCAGGCGGCCCAAGCCTTCCAGGCGGCGCAAGCCTTTCATATCGTCCATCTCCACCTCTCGTGTCCTTTTCCAACGTCGTTCTCTCCACCATAGGATCGTCATATACGAGCACGTCACCACATTCATTACCCCCGAAAGGGCAAATGCAACCACATGCACCACCAACAACTTTGAGATACTGTACCGCGCATCCGAGGGAAGCTGCACCGCTCCGTTTTGGTTCTCTCCTAGGGCTTGTGACACGGTGTAGCCTATTCTTGGCCTCGAACACGAATTGGTGTTGTAGTTGCAAATTCCAAACACACCAAACGCAAGCCCGTTGTACCTCGCTAGCGATAGATTGTAGCCAATGGACAGGCCCGTTATCGGCACCGAAAGCACCACGAGAAGCTGCACGGCCGAGCTGACTAGCGACAACGCTGCTGCCACCAAAAGTCCTCTGTTCATTTCATGATGTTTTTTGCGCACACCAAATAAGAGTTTAAGACAGGACAGGCTCTTCTATATGAGTTTGTGCACAAAGAGAAAGTTAGCTTTATGCAGACAAAGACACACGAAGAGACACGTACGTGGTGCCTGCTGAGTCGGACAGGTGGACGTCTGAACAGCTGAACCGAAATAGGAAATCACGTGATCTTTCACCATAAGGAGAGCGCTGCTGCAGGTGTTCTATAATGCAACTAAAGTATATAGCTCTTTTCGTTACGTTGATTTCTATTTTTTTAAGCATCAGAAGTAATTGCAAACAAGGTCTCCTGTACATCAGCCGCTTCCATACATTCACCAAAGTCACCAACCACAGCATGCCACATCCATACGCCAAAGAATTAGAAATTGCGACTTTAGCAGTTAAAAGGGCATCGAAGTTGACCAAGACTCTCAGTGACAAAATCACCGAAACCAGATCTTCTGGGTCCCAGACCAAAGACGACAAGTCGCCTGTGACCATTGGAGACTACGCCGCCCAGGCATTGATCAATCGTGCCATCAAGCTCAATTTTCCATCCGATGAAATTGTCGGGGAAGAGGATTCTGAGTCCTTACAAGACGGCAGCGAAGAGGCCCAAAGATTGAGCACTCAGGTGTTGCAAATCTTGCAAGACGTGCAAGCAGAAACTGCCAGTGCCACGAAGCAGATCGGAGACGTTGCTGACCTCAAAACCGCTTACGAAAGCATCGACTTGGGAAATTCCGAAGGAGGCAGCAAGGGAAGGTACTGGGCGTTGGACCCTATCGATGGGACGAAGGGGTTCTTAAGAGGCGACCAGTTCGCTGTGTGTTTGGCACTTATCGAAGACGGCCAGGTTGTTTTGGGAGTTATCGGGTGTCCTAACTTGTACTCCGACGTGGAGTCCAACGAGAAACAACACGGAATCAAAGGAGGGCTTTTCAGTGCTATCAAGGGCCACGGTTCCTACTACACCCCGTTATTTGAAACCGACGACTTTGTACCTTTGTCTGAACAAGAACGGATCCACATGAAACAGGAGGCCGACGCCACGAAGTTGAAGATCGCAGAAGGGGTAGAAAAGGGCCACTCGTCTCACTCCACCCAGTCCAAGATCAAGTCGTTGTTGGGAGTTCCTGAGTCCACCGTCAGGGCTCAAACGATCAATATGGACTCCCAGGTCAAGTACTGTTTGTTGGCCAAGGGCCAAGCAGATGCGTACTTGAGGTTGCCAATCAACGACACCTACAGAGAGAAGATATGGGACCATGCTGCCGGGAACGTTTTGATCTACGAAAGTGGTGGAAGCGTCAGTGATATCACCGGCACTCCGTTGAATTTCGGAAATGGCAGATTCTTGCACTCCCAAGGTGTCATTGCTGCAAGCAATGCTATTTTTGACAAGGTTATCGACTCTGTGAAGACCGTCTTGCGGGAAGAGAAGTAGAGAGAGGAGAGACGAGAGAGGAGCAGCGGTGATGCAAAATAGTGTACATGATAAATATACAAAGACACGATGTCTTAGGAACTCTTGGGGGTGAGCTTAGTATAGATGAGGACATAAGCAGAAGGATCGTTCAAAGCCTGGAATTCGTTGATTTTGTTGATGTACTCGTCATCGTAGGTGTACCAGGACTTGTCGGGCTGTAAACAGTGGGAAATGTAATGGCCCGACGACAACGATCTGCCTTCGTGGCTGATGATGGAGATCAACTTGTACTTGGCGTCCGACTCGGAGGTGGTGTATTCCGACAAGTCGATAGTATTGGAATATTTGATGGACTGTTTGACCTTCATCGATTGACTGCCGTTGAATTTGAACCGTTTCAAATGCACCGTCAAGTACTCGGGGGCCCTGTCGATGGTGCTTACCTTGGTGGCAGTGTGGTTGGCCTTACACTTCTCACAGTAGTACCCCGTTGACAGACTTTCCTTGTCTTGTCTGATGGTTTCAGAATTGAAAAAGTCACGAATGGACTTCTCGATAGTGTAGCTGCTACCTTTTGTCTTCTTGAACCCTAAGGACAAGTCGTAGAACTCTTGTTTGGTGACACTCTTGGTCTTGCAGTTCTGGCAGATGACGGTCTGGTTCAACAATCCGCCGAAAATGTCGTATATGATAGACTTATTCAACTTGACCCCTTTTGGAGTGGAATCTTCTTGCAACCGAGACATCAAACTCATAAAGTATTCATGGCTATCTTCTTGTTGCCACTCGGACATCATGCAGTTGATGTCCTCTAGCCTATTGATGATCTTCTTGGGGTGAATGTAGTTCTTCTTGTTGTTGTCCAAGTTCCATATCCTATTTGATAACTCGGCCAATACGTGCGATACGGACCTCGGAGCCAAACGGTCGTTGTACTTTCCGTTGTTGATTTCGTTCAAGTAGTTGGTGATGGCAGGGATGTGGATCATGGACTGGATAGCGGTGTTCATGTAGCATGTGACCCCTTGGTTCAACAAGCCCAAAGGCTTCTTATGTAAGAATTTCTGTGGATACGACTTGTTGATTCTGGTGGATCCATTAGATCCTTTATCTATGGGTTTTTCGTTAAAGTCATTATATTTGGACATGTCAAACTTCTCCACCTTTGGCGCAGGGGACTCCGCTTGTGGAGTAGCCTTCTCTTCTGGAGATTGGCCTTGTTCTTGTTCTTGTTCTTGTTCCTGGTCCTGTTCCTGTTTGATCTCGGCTTCTATCTCATCACGTTTCAAGTCTTGTTTGAGCTGGTTGAGATCTTCTGGTTCCTCCGAAAGTGAATCACTTTCCGACTTTTCAGACTTGTCGAGGTTATATGAGCCGTCCGACTTGTCGGAGTCTGAAGGGGCGTATTCGTTAGCAGATTCAAACACCTCGTTGGAAGACGAGTTCAAATCGTCGGTTTTGTCATCGGCCTTATCCTCTGCGACAACGGGCTCGGCCGTATCTATGTCGATCTCTTCTCCTTCGTCTTCTTCGCTGTCAGAAAACTTCTTGACCTTTCTCTTCTTATTGGTCTTGCCGTATTGCTTGCCGGTATAGGCAGCCACAGCATCCGCCAAACTCAAGGCTCTCTTGTTGCTCTTGGAACCACTAGTTTTAGGTTCCGTTACCGGCTTCTCCGCAGCGTCCGCCTCTTGGGGTAATGCAGGTTCTGAAGATATTTTGTTGGACAATATTATAAGCTTATCAGACTTCAAGTCAGCGGTGGACTCTAATGAGTTGTTCTGGATGAATTTCAACGGATTCGTTAAGATCTTATCGATGATGGGATTGATGATTTTCTTTTTGCTGTTCAAGTACATCATGACGTAAGCTTCGGATATGTAATTTTTGTATGGTCGTTACAATTTGACTTTGTTCTATCGGTGTGGCTAGTGATAAAATGAGGTGTGTGCCGGAAAAACAATTGGCCGATGGCGCTACTGATAAAGAGCGGGCGGCCGTGCTAGTGGGGGAAGTGGAACGCGACGAGGCACAGTACGACGAGACGGGAAATGGACGGGTCCAAGTGAATAAATTAACACAGCTTACTTTGTGTGTGTGTAATTAATTTGCGATTTGTAAAATCTCATACAAACAGTTGGAAGTAAGAAAAAACTACAGTTTCTTTTCTGAGGGATGAGCAACGGAAAAGAAAATTTTTAATAAATCACAAACAGATGCGCCGGTACGCGTTCTGACGCAGAGAGACTGTGTAGTGTTCCAACCAATAAATAATTTCGACACACACACGACATGTCGATAAAAAACCCGGTAGTGCCCCAACCATTGGCATATGGCTTCGGTGCGTGTTGGAGAACCGATTATGTATCAGGTGCATGATTGGGGAGTGTACTAACCACATTGGAGACACTGCGTTGGGGTCTTTGTATAGTGGAAACATGGAACCAACTATACTCCAATGACCCGAAAATAGCAGAGAACGCCAAGGCACAAATGCTAGGCGTTGCTGGTGCTACGTGTCATTTTTGTCGCCGTTTACGTCTGATTCCGTTTACGTCTGACTCATATAGTCACTCGTTCAAATGTGAAGTCACGGTAATTCCATTTCGCACCGCCAAATGCCAGCCGGCCATGGCGCTGGGGCCCGCTATTTTTGGTCCCGTCGTCCGAGCAGCGATTTTCGGTGCCATCGTCGTTCCATCGTCGCTCCACAGTGGCCCCATTTTTTGACGATGCACGTCTAGCGTCGGTCACCCCACAATTGGGCCCAGCCGAAAATTCTAGATATTTAAGTTCCAGGCCAAGATAGGGGGTGGGCCAAAACTATAAATACAGACACTTCCCCCTGTTCAGAGTTCACTTTATCAAGTACAAAAGTGTTTACTTTATTAAACTTACTGCAAATAAAAACTGAAGATGACTAGAACCGCTAAATGGAGCGTACACGAAGCCAGAACCGAGCCCAAATGGTTCACCCATAACGGGTACTATGGTGCTGATCCAACCAAGGTCAAGAAAGACGGTGCTGGGAAGGGCAATTGGGGCAAGCCTGGCGACGAGTTGTTGGACGCCGACCAACAAGTTAATATGTTTGGGAAATCTGGCAGAAGAAACTCCAACCACCAGGAGAACGAACGGTTGATCAAGGAAAGGACCGAGTTGATCGAGAGCCAGTTTTTCCATGAAGCTTGAGGCCTTGAACAGGCCTAACGTGTGTACGATGTAACGAAGAAAATGAAGAACAAACAGTTTCCTGTCCTCTGCGGCTTCCTACTCTCTCCTGCTCTAAGATAATGCATCCTCTTTTTCCTTCAACTTCTGCTCCGTCTCGGCCTTCCATCCCTTCTTCCGTTGTCTCTCTTCGTATGCCTCCGCATTGCTCAACACTCTGTGGACTATGAACCTCGTATTGATCTCATCATACTTATGTGGGCCTATTTCCTTGAATATCGGCTTCACCTCATCGTACACCGTTCCATCGATTGGTGTAGGCCCATGGAACACTACCTCAACGGGACCCGGTAACTTGCTCAAGAACCCTTCGGTCGGAACGTAAGGTGCTCCCAACACAATGCTATCGACGTACTTGCACTGCAACACACACAATGATCTTTCAAATAACGTCATGATGGGATAGTTCAATTCTTTATTGGCATTGACGGTCTTGTCGTCGTGAAGACCCACCACAACAATGCCACCGTTTTTCACGGCGTACTCTTTCACCAACCTCAAAGCTTCTATATGTCCAGGGTGGAACAAATCGAAACCTCCGTCCACATATATTATCCTCTGGTACAGTTTCTTTACTGCTTCAGAGGGCTCAACGATCGTCTTGAGGTCTTCCGACCCTGGAAGGTACACAAAAACCCCCGAATGCGGGTTCAACCCAGTTTCGTCGGTAGCATAGTTCTTGAACCGGGTAATGTTATCACCTGCAAAGATTTCATGGTTCAAGGAGGTGACGGGGGTCAAATGATGCGCTTTGTTGCCCAACAACATCCTGCCCACCAAATCCGTAGTCAGAATGTTGGGGGTACGTTTGACCACAACAAAACGGCCCAAATCTTTCATTTCCTGGTAACAATCGTTACCGTTGGCGTCGGTGGTTATATCATCACCGTGGACGACATATTCACACCCGTACTCGTCCAAGAACGCAGGGTCTGTCACATAAGGCGCGTCACTGATGGCTTTGGTGGCCCACTTACAGCCTTCTACCGCTTTCAACCGCTCGTCCAACCTCATCACCACGGGGCCTTTGTTCTTCAAAATCTCTTCGTCCGAATGCACCCCCACATATAACTCTTTGCCGAGCTGGCGAGCTTGCATCATGGCTCCCGCGTGGCCGTGGTGTGTGAAGTCAAAGCACCCGTCTACCCAAATACGGGTCTTCTCTATACCGTCGGGCCTGGCGTACATTAATGTTGACAGTCTTTAATCACTTCAAGAATCAGTTTCAGATTTATGATTTCGCGTATCTGCTCACAAAAATAGATCTAGTCGGACACTTCCCACGGAGTACCCAAGAACACAAACGATTTTAGAAGTGCACAAACAAGTGCACAAACAGCTTTTGTACTAGCCACAAGCCAGGCCAGAGACCTTGGACTGTGAGCTCGTGAGGCAAGTAAGTCCGTTGGTAGAATAATCTAAGTGTTCAAAAAATCATATGCATTATATCTGTTACTTTTGACTGCAAACTCGATGGCTTTACAAAGGCTTGCCCACTAAACGGTTCTCCCAAGATGGTTGCTACACAAAAACTGTCACACAACAGGGTATTACACATCGCTATGTGTTCCCTACTAGACAGTTTTATGTGGTCACACAAACCCCAGCTGCTGCTGGTTCTGCACCACTATATTATGGCCGTTCTGAGGCGGCTTCTTCCTGCCGCTCCTGACGGGCACAGGGTCAGGGTTCCGGTAGTTGTTGCGCCGGTCCGACCCCATGTACGCCGGCTGCACGTCCCTATCATCACCAGCACCAATAGCCCCCCTGCCCATGTAAACAGGCTCGTTGGTCTTTTGTCTTTGCTCATTAAGGAAAAGAAAGTACTTATAAGCCAACCCAGCGTTCCTGGTGCTACAAGCATGGAGATACCCAAAGAAACTGCCAATTAAAGGAGGAAACGTGATCAACAAGTCAAACACAATGTTGGCCTCCATCTTGGCAACCAATTTGGGAGGCAAGTCCATCTCATTTGTGATGATGTGGATCAACCGGCTATGCACTCCATACATGATTATCGGCCCTAGCACCGGGAAGAAAAGCACCACCAAAGGCGCCAACCCCACCCCACAGTCCATGCCCACTCCACAGCTTCCCAAGAAGCACTTGTCGTGAGCCCAAGCGGCTTTCTGCACTTGTTTCCAGAGCTTCTGTTCTTTGGCAGTGGAATACTCTTTGGGAAGCTTCCGCTTGTTCCCATCCTTGTCTTCAAACGGGTCTATGGTGTTGAAGTGTTCTCCTGCATAGTCTTCCCAGTACCCCATCACGATATCGTATCCCGGCAACCCTTCCAATTGTTGTTGTATGGCGGCCATGGTGGAGAGTTAGAGTGGATTACTTATCCAATAAAATTTCACCGACTGCGAAATTAAGTTCCGGCTATAGCGTGGTCCAAAGGGCAGACATTCGGACTTCAGGCCCAACAACGGTGCCAAAGCTACAGCTTACAGTATATTACAGTTATGTACAGTGGTTCAGGAGAACAACGTTTGAGGTTTATACCTCGGTCTTGTCAATGGTGTCTTTCTCAACCGTCCTTCTCAATGGTGTGTTTCTTGGTAATCTTTTGCAACTCCTCCGACCCTACGGGACTCATGATCCCATCGGTGGCTTTGCCGCATATGAAACAGGTCTTTTTGGATGCATATCGCTTGGAGAAACAGCCCCGACAGAAGACGTGGTTGCACACGGTTCTGATGGGCGCTTTGTAGTCTTCTTTGCACAACACACACTTGAAAGGCACCTCTTCCTCCAGTGGGCCCGCTGCCTTCTTTGAAACCGTCTCCCACTCTCTCACCACCGGTTTCTTGGCCCGGGTCTCAGATCGTATGTGCAAGAACTTGCATGTGTCGCCATACCCACAGTACCCGGTTTGCTGGAAGTCCTTACACACATCAGGCTGGAAGTCGGTGATGGTGGTGGTACGGATATTTACCGGTATGGCACTTAAAGCGCCGTCCTTTTTGTGTGTGTCCATGGCTGCTTCGTTCGTCGTTAGCCCGTCGCTGTGAGGTATTGTACCAGCATCTGTGCCTCTGTGAGCTTCTGTACCAGCTTCCGTGCCTTCACTTCTAACCACGCCATCGCTCTTTTTTGGTCGTACCGCCGTCTTGGGCTTTTTGTTCCCGGCACTCAACTGGCTTTTGTTCCCGGCACTCAACGCCAGCACCACCTCCCCCGTGCCTTCTCTGAACTCATCCCCATCTCCCCCGAACTCGAGCTTCCGCTTACTTCCTGTCTTGATATTCCGCTTTTTGAACATTAGTTACAAAAGTATGATGCGAAATTTCTCCCATTTATAACACAACAGCAATAATGTTCACACCAAAATGTGCCACAAAGGCGGTGGCCCGGCTACGTCCCCGTTTCCAATTTCGGTCCAACCACACGGTGGTCAAGTCGTTTTTCGACTTGTTCCCCAAAAGCTTCCCCAACGGCGGCCCCCCACATGATTCGTTCAAGATCACCCCCAAAAGTTTACGAAGAGAGTTCAGGCAGTTGCAAGGAGAACACCACCCGGACATTTTGATCGGGTCGGCGTCGTTGAAAGATGCTCAAGACACTGCCGATGGCCAGCCGGCTCCAGGCGATTTCTCTTCGGTGTTGAACAGAGCCTATACGACGGTTGCCAACCCCTACACCAGATTGGCCCATTTTATCGAAAGTCGCCATCCACAGCACCTAGACATCTCGCAAGACGATGTATCGAAAGAACTCATACAGAAGCTCCAGTCCAACTCGGAGGAGACGTCGCTTGAGTACAAAACCATGCTCATGACGGTGTTGGAAGCGCACGAATCGCTCGAGTTTGCATCTGCAGAGGAAGACTTGGACCCGTTGTCGGAAGAGAACGACGAACGAATTAAAGACACAGAGGAGGCGGTGGACCAGTTGTTGCACGCAGACCCTTTGAACTGGGACTTGATCCTCTTGGAGGCCATCCGGTTGAAGTACTGGGTCAACATCCAGAACGGTATAAAAGATTGGGAGCCCGGCAAACAAGTCCACTTGACCCATTAGCTCGCTGTATATAGCAAATTATGTATTGAAATATGATACATTGAACAGAAAGAAAGATTAGATTCATCATGCATATAGTACATCTCCCATGATCAGACATCCCCAGTAAGCTAGCGTAAATTTAAACACAAACTAAACGCAAACTCCTACGACCCGGCACTGGCCATTGTGTTATCGTCGCCGTCCAAATCCTCGTCCAAATCGTTATCAGCGTCCTCGAGTTCCTCGTCACTGTCTTCCCAGTTTGGAATCGTAAGCTCGCAGTTTTCATACTCTTTCTTCTCCGCTTCCGATTTGGGGTTCATTCTAAGCCATTTCATCCTGGGCCCACTGTTGCTCAATTCACTGACCCGGAACCCAAAGAGCTTGAGGCCTATATCGTCATGGTTGACCTTGCTGATCCTTATTTTGCACTGATTGTCAATTTCGGGGAACATGTTCATCAATAACCCTGGGAACGTGGTGCCAAAGAACGCACCATCTATATTCAAGTACCTTGAACTCAGCGGTAAATACACATCGTTGCAGCATGGGCAGTACAACCGCACGGTCTCTTGGCCCGGCAAGTCTGTGGCGCCACAGGGAATCAAGTGCATGCCGTCACAGTAATAACGAGGACAAGACCCGAAGTCGTTCCTTTCGAACTTCGAGGCCATAGCCGTCAACCCTGGCTTGGATATTATGTATCTGGCGTGTATAAGCCCGTACAACAACTCCGCGGAGTGTGCTAGCAACGCCTTACTGGGCAAGTCCTTATTTTTGGAGTTGGTGCTGTTATCCTCCGCCGTGTCCACTGGGTAGTCCAAGATGGTGTACAATGCTTCTCGATAATATGGCACTTGTGCCGATAATCCGGTGAGATTGAAATCGTCTTCGATGAAGTCGTGTACGACCGGCACAAAATAGTCATGGCCGAACAATTTGCAGAACTGCTGGATCCAGGGGAGTTGTTCTTCGTCGGCGTCCGTTGACATTGTTGATGATCCTTAGTATAAGGAAAAAAAAGAAGAAAAATGAGACCGCGAAATATGTTTTTTCTACTTGTACAACCATTTTTTCCAATTATACTAACGTGAACTCACACACAATGGGCTTCGACCTACATCCATTCACGTTGTTGGTGACGGTGCTCGTGCTTTTGATCTCGCAGCAGGTTATCAGCGCTGTCGGACAGAAAAATGTGGAGAATTTTGTGTGGAGATACTACTGTAAAGTGGCGCCCGCATTTGGGCACAGCAAGTTGTCAGTTATCAGTCAAAAGGCCGCTGAAGCCAGGGACGTCAACAGGCAGCGCAAGGCCATCAGTGCACAGGACCAGTACGCCAAATGGACCAAGCTAAACAGACAATTCGACAAGGTCAATGGCGAAATCGACGCTTTGAACGGGCAGTTGGCACAGGAGAAGGCTGCGGTGGTGAAAGCAGTGAGCCAATTGATCAAGGTGGTCACAGTCATGCCATTGTGGTTCTTCCGGTTCTGGTTCAGGAAAACGGTGTTGTTCCACCTTCCTCCGGGGGTGTTGCCGTACCCCGTGGAAAGACTATTTGCTGCGCCGTTTGTGGTGTTAGGAGGTGTGGGATTAAATGTGTGGATATTCAGTGTCAATTCCGTGGTATCTTCGGTTGTATTTTTGGTGAGGTTTCCGTTTGAGGAAGCGGTGCCCAAGCCCGAGAAGAAGGTGCAAGAGGTGCCAGCAAAGTCTGGGAAGTGATCAGCCAAGGTTTAACTAGTGAAAAAAGTGCAAGAGACGCCAACAAAGTCTACAAACCAATCAGTCTAAGGTTTAACTGGTGAAGAAAGTGCAAGAGATGCCAGTCTACAAACCAATCAGTCTAAGGTTTAACTGGTGAAGAAAGTGCTAGAGATGCCAGTCTACAAACCAATCAGCCAAGGTTTAACTGGACCAAAATAAAGAGGTGAGCTCGCTGACATTCAAAGGAACACTTCTCATCTATCATACATTATATACAAGCATCAACAATTCATCAACTCCGTGTGCCGTTGTTTTATCACCTCCTCCAACTCTTTGGTGCTGTCGTTGAAGACGTACTTGCCAATGTCGTTTTTCTCCACCCTTTCTTTGAAGCTGTTGGCACTCATATAGTAAAAGAAATCAAACACCTTATCACCCCCACCAGACCTGTCCCCCGACCCAACACCAGATCCGACCGCTTGGAAATACCATGAATCGATCACCTTGGTCCAGCATTGTAGACCTATGTGGTACCTGTACACGTCCCCGCTGTTCGATAGTATAACGAAAGGGGACCCATCTGCAGGATTGATATCCACTGCTTTGATGTCAGGAGATTTGATCTTCTGTACACCGTTCCGGCGATTGAAATCTTGCTGGACCACAATATCGGTGTTCGTTATTGCAGCCATCGACACCCCGTTTATGATGCTCTTTAGAACCTTGGTCTCTGGAAATCGGGGAAGCTCCCACACATAGATAAGACCGGGACTTGTGATTCCCATAAGGTACTGGTTTTGCTGTTTCAAGAACACAAAGTTGCTCCCCATCTCAAAGTTGGGACACAAAAGAGTGCCACTCTCAGCAAGCACGATGGAGATGGTGCCATCAAAGGACGCAAGCACAAAATACGTCAAAATGTTGTCCATGATGATGGGCAATGCATGCTGAATCTTGAAAGGGTAGTATATCACGTACTTCCGTGATGGAGTGGACCCATGAGTGACTATCACAGCCGTGGGGTCTTGGAAGTCGATTTTGTTGTTATACTCTAAGTCCATTTCATCTTCGTCTTCCTCCCAAGATGGGGCGTTTCTGACCTCCAACGTGGTTCTCACAAGCAGCAACTCCCCGGCAGTTTCCAAGTGATACAAGCCGCTGACCTTGTGGCTCACGCCTGCCACCAAAACTGCAAATATGATATCTTCATCGTTGGTATCAGCGGAGGCACTGGTGCCCGCAAACAAGTCGGCTGCCTGCTCAAAATCGTGGGAGTTGATGATCTTACTCATTTCGTATTGCATCAACGACGTGTGGTTGAACAACGATTCGCTCAAGTTGGAAACGTATTTGAAGTAGCTAGGGTACTTGGCTTCCATAATCTGCTTCTTCATCTTGTTTTTTTGTTTCTTCAACGTTGAAATTGAAACGTCCCTGTTGCTTCCTGGATCAGCTGGGAACTCACTCATGTCATCTATGTCGTTCTTTTCCTCGAGGGTCTCGTGGGGGTTGTTATGGTCGTCCTTCCTCTCTTTTCTGCCTCTCACTGCGCTGACAACACCAGAGCGTGGGAGGAGATACGACGAATGGGAGATCTTGCTGTTCTGTTTGAATCTTTTGGAAGTAGCCTTGGGGACTGGAACAACATCTTTAGGTTTATTTGACAGAACAGACACCAACGTAGGAGCCACTCTTTTCTTTCCATTTTTCATCGTGATCACAGGCGCTTTCTTCACTGTCAAATTGTTCACCATTTTATTTGGCGTGGGCAGTGTATGGCCCGGAGGAGGTGTATCCTTTACCTCTTTGGGTTTTTCATTTGGACTTTTCAGTGTCATTATGCCTGGGGTACCACCGTTGGTCTCTGGGGTCTTGCTCTTTTTGAGTTTCTGGATATCTTCCTCATCCAAAAGCTTCTCTGCCTTCTCCTCCAATTGAAGCTGCTCGATGCTCTCCGGGAATACGTTCGACTCTCTGTCTCTACCAAACTTATGCAACTGGGACGTCAATAGCTCGGCACTAACAGGGATTCCCAATTCCTTGGCTTCGAAAGAAATACAAGTGATGGACCCGTCAAGACAACTCACATACAACGTTTCCCCGTCCACGCTCCAGCATATATCTGTGATGCTGCTTTCCGAGATGTCCTGGGCGATCACCAACGGCTTACTTTGGCTGGTGCTCCATATGGCCAACGTATTGTCCTGGCCTCCTGTCGCTAGCACCGTGTAGAAATCTTCTTTTCTGCTTGTCGACGGGTCCAGATGTGCAAAAAGCTTGGGAGAGAAAGAGCACACCTCACAGGGGGCTTCGTGTCCAATCAAGGAGATCTCCGTACTCCAGTCACCTCTTTTGATGATTGCTATGGATGGAACCGGCCCGTTCATAGCGTTCGGCACCGCGATATTCTGACCGTCTGGAGACCAGCTCATTCTTCGGAAGTACGACGTCAATGGGGAATTCTTGAACGGGTCAAACACAGCATGCTCCATCTGAAACTCGTAGTCGTTCACAGACTCGTGCACCTTCTTGGAGTACCGGAACACCCTGACGGTCCTATCGTCAGAAGCAGTTGCAAAAAACTTATTGGCAGGGTCGAAAACAATGCCTTTAACCATCGACTGGTGAATGTCGTACCGCTTTATCCTTTCAAACGTGGTGCCGCTCCATATGATGATCAGTCGATCGAGCCCCACCGTCACCAACAAAGACCCGTCCGGGGACCAGCAAATGTCCTGGATATCATTGTCGTGGGCCACTAGCCTCTTTCGTACCGTCCAATGTTCCGCATCTGCCTCGGCCTCTCCAAACTGCTTGGGCCTGTTCACCATCAGGTCGTCCTTCTCCCAGATCAACACGATCTTGTCGTCCGATCCCGACGCCAAAAACCGCCCGTCAGGCGAGAACTTCACACTGGTGACTACCCCATTATGACGGCTCATCGAACACAACGGACGTCGCTGTGACTCCGGCGGTAATAACCGGTCAAACTCGCTGCTGCTTTGGCTGATGTCAATTCCCTCCACCGCCTTGAACTGCAAGATCGTGTGGGGGTCCCATATCTTGACGTTGCCGTCCAAACCACCCGATGCTAGTCTGGAGCCATCAGCGTTGATGCTCACAGAATAGCACTCCACTTTCTTGCCCTCCGCTGCACCAGTTAGTACACAAACACCTTCTGTTTGTACAAACGTGCACAAACGTCTTCCAACATACCTTTGTGGCCGAACCACGGCAATTTGAGTATATGCATTGGCTTTATAAACACAACTTAATGGGTGCCGTTTGTGCGTCGCAACGCCTAATGCGGTTGGCTTCAGGTCGTGTCCGTGCCAGTTGATCTCAAAAAGTGCCCTAAATCTCACCTTCGGCCACCGTGGAAACTGTTTTTTTCTTCCTTTAAAAATAGCCATTGATCGAATTCACCAGACCATTGTCGACGACCAATTGATCCTTTGCGTTTCAGGTCCCAGATTCCTTCACTTACACCAGTCATTGTCCCCAGCGTTGCACAACAGGTTGTTTTTCCGATATATTGACCTTTGTGTGTCTCTAGGTGATCAGTTACAACTTGCATTTATTAAATCGGGCAGTGTTACATTTTAGTTTGAATTTTTTATCCTTGCATAACTTCCATCGCATAGTTCCTTGCAGAGTTTCTCGCAATCGACCCATAGACCCCTAGCACCCTCCGACATGACGACGTACGAAAAAATCGTTAAAGGGGCTACCAAAGTGAAAGTGGCAGCGCCCAAACTGAAATACATCGAGCCCATTCTAATGGCAACGCTGGTCAACCGCCAAGCGGATATAGAGAATCTCAACACCATCATGAGAACGCTACACACAAGGCTTCGTGACAGTGCGTGGTCCGTGGTTTACAAGGCGTTGATTGTCATTCATATCATGATTAGGGAAGGAGATAAGGATTTCACCTTGAGATATATCGGCGAAAAAATGCCCAACCTTTTGCATTTGGACTCCACGTCTGTTTCTCGAGGGAGTGGTATGAACAGCGATGTCAAGTTCATATTGAAGTATGCCAAGTACTTGCAGACGAGAGTGAATCAGTACCACTCGACTCATGTTGATTACGTGAGAGACGAACGGTCTAATAATACCCACGATCAAAACGGAGGACGGTTACGGTTCTTGGCCGTGGAAAAGGGCTTGTTGAGAGAATCCGAGAGTGTGCAGAGGCAGATCGACGCGTTGTTGAAGAACAATTTCATGGAAAATGATATCAATAATGACGTATTGTTGACGTCTTTCAGGCTATTAGTCAATGATTTATTGGCATTGTTTCAGGAATTGAACGAAGGTGTCATTAACTTGCTTGAGCACTACTTTGAAATGTCGAAGGTTGATGCAGAAAGAGCTTTGAAGATTTATAAAAAGTTTGTGGATCAAACTAAATATGTCATTGACTATTTGAGAGTGGCTAAGCATTTGGAACATGCTACGAAACTCCATGTGCCAACTATCAAGCATGCTCCCACCGCATTGACTTCTTCCTTGGAAGAGTACTTGGACGATCCCAATTTCGATGAAAACAGAAGACAATATCTCGTTGAAAAGAATGGCAAAAAGGATGGCAGTCCTAACAAAGTACCCTCATTATTGCTGCAACCTCCGCAAGCGGAGACAGCCGCATCTGCATCGAATGACGAGGCTGCTGCTAGGAGGGCCAACTCTTTGATTGTTCAACAGAGCACTTACAACCCATGGGAACAGCAACTAACAGGCCAGCAAGTGTTTCATACCGGAGGCGTGTTCACGATGCCACCAATAGCCCAAGGCCAGGCATTTGCCCTGAACTCACCTTTCCTGAACGTCACGCCCCAGCAGCAAGTCCAACCACAACAACAGCAACAACAACAGTTTGCCATACAGCAACAGCCTACCGCTCAATTGAATCCAGCTTTTACAGGTAATGGCTTTGGAGGATACGGACAGCAACCCCAAGATCCTCAAATAACTCAACAGCCTCAACTCCAAGCTGTGCAACATACCGGCAGCAACCCATTCTTGCAACAAACGACTACAGGTCAACCCCAACAAGCCGGTCAATTCGTTCCGCAACCAACTCAGCAGTTCCAACAGCAGCAGGTGCAACCACAGACTACCCAGTTCCAAAGCATTCAACCGCAATTCACGCAAACGGCCCAACCTGCTCAACAACACACCGGGTTGCAGAGACAGAATACGAACCCGTTCGCTCTCAACAGAGTTGCTTCAACAAATACTGGTATCACCTCGTCAAATCCGTTTGGTAATAGCCGGTTTTCACAAGGGAGCGGCACTACAGCCCTCTCATTCAAAAGCCTGGAACCCACGCCTTTGAAGGCTTCAGCCACCGGATCCAACCCTTTCAAGGTGTCAGAAACCACCACCCAAATATTCAACAATGCTGCTCAACAATCTAAACCACAAGAGCTTCGCCCTCAACCAACAGCTGGTGGGTTAGAGAATTTGCCTACCGTGCCCGTGTTCCCGGAGACTCAAAGAGAACAACAGAAGCAGGGGTTCTTGAACAATGCACAATTGGGATTACAACAGCAGAACACCCAAAACTTTGGACAGTTTTCTCAGCAACAACAGCCTTTACAACAGCAAATGACGCAACAGTTCCAACAACCGGCACAGCAACAGCCCCTTCAACAGCAGGGGACGCTGCCTTTCCAGCAACAGCAACAACAGCAGCCATTTCAACAACAGTTCCAACAACAACCCACTCAGCTCCAACAACATCAGTTCCAGCAGCCGTTGCAGCAGCAAAATACTCAGCAGTTCCAGCAGCCGTTGCAGCAACAAAATACTCAGCAGTTCCCCCAACAGGTGCAACAACCAACACAGCAATTCCCTTTCGGTCAAGCACCTCAGCAACAACCATTGCCACAAAATTTATACGCCAGTTACAACGGTCCTAGTTTGATATAGAAAAAAGTTTTGTATTGTAATATATTAGTATGTTTTACGTTTATTGGGCCTATTAGTAGTTATTATACAGTGATGGCTTCAATATGCTATGATTAAGGGTATGCCTATAACAAGAAGGGTATGATTATAACAAGAAAGGCGTGATTATAACAACAAAGGCATCAAGGCGGCCAAGGTGAGGTATGAGGATACTTGCATGCTGACCCCGAGGTTATCATTGGACTGGGTGGAGATCGAATTAGCGCTTGAGCTTGAACTTGAGCTCGACTTAGACGCAGAACTGGTTGTTGAAGAATCCGGTGAAGATGTGGTTTTAGCAGCATCGGTTGACAGCCCAGCGCCAGCAGAGGCACCAGCAGAGACACCAGCTTCCGATTCCTGGGCCTCCACAGAGTTTGACGAGTCCGAGTTTGTGGATACGGCTGTGCTTGAATCGGCTGTGCTCGAAGGAGACGAGGAAGTGGACGAACTAGGCGAGCTAGGCGAACTAGACGAACTCGACGAGCTGGGACTGGAACTAGACGAGCTGGAACTGGAACTAGACGAGCTTGAACTGGAACTGGAACTAGAATCAGAACCAGAACCCTCGTTATCGCTGTTGATATCGGCGCTGCTCAACCGCCCCAATACCTTCCCGTTCTTAGCTTCAATCGAAGTCCAATCACCCGATTTGTCTCCGTACGAGTACAGGTCGCCCGAAGAATAGTCACTGATTTTCAACGAATTGATCTTCATGGAGAAAGGGGCCTTGCTGTAGTCGGTGGAACCTCCGGCCCACTCTATAGTCCCGGCTTCATTGGAAGAATCCCCACCAGCCCATATTCCCATCATCAAGTACATGGGCGACTGGGGAAACCCTTGGGAAGAATCGTTAGAAAGCGTTCTCACAGCAGACCCGTCGTAGTACCAGATGATCCTCTCGCTGGTCCAGTCAATGGTGTAGTTGTGGTAGTCGTCTTGTGGAGCACTGGAAGTGTCATGGTATTCACCTCTATCGTAAGTATCGGTGTTCCCCTTGACGAAATAGTTCGACTGCCATTGGGTGTCGTCCCCCCCAAGCAACTCGATGTCGATCTCGTCCAAGTCGTTGGACTGTAAGTAGAACGAAGAAACGATCCCTTGGCCACTGGCGGCTTGCAAAGACACCTCAATGCGCCCAAACATGATGTAATAGTTTGACATCAACGACGGATTGTCGTACCTCTTGGCCAACGTCAACTTCAACCCGTCGTCGCTGTACGACACCCCCGAAGGTGTGGACTGGACGTCGAAGTCGTCGGACTCTTTGGTGAAGTCGTAGGTGACGTCGGTCGCCAAAGCGGTCTCGGCTGGACACGAGGTGGAGATGGGGTTGCAAAGGGACTTGGAGGCGCCAACGTACGCCACCAACGCTGGTATTATGTAGGAGCCTAACTTCATTGTATGAGTACTTGGAGAGTTCAGTGGATACGCCTGTACTTATACACAATTTTCGGGGAACCCAATATTTTATTTTTGTGGTGAAGGCTGCAAATTACTTCTATAAATAGTTAACAAAATGAGACATGAATGTGGACTGACTGAAGGAGTCGTCAACAGTGCCCCAACCAGCGAAGAATTCGTGTGAGCAACGTTAGCGCCCATCACGCTAGCACCGCCCAGGGGCCGAGCCGGCGCTGGCTGACTGCCATCGTTATAGCCCCCAGATTCGCGTCGTCTAACCTTAACTCCTTTCAAAAGGCGTCTCGTGTCAAAAACGGCGTCGTGTCGGGGGCGGTGCGGGCGTGATCTAGGCGTGACTACCAGAACATGCCTCGTCACACGTTAGGAGCGTAGTAGAACGCGTAACTGTATGGCTTCCATGGATCCCTGCGTGCCAGGGCACGTCCTTTGCTTAGGGCACTTCTGGACATGGACACTAATCGGCACTTTCTGGAACTTCTCTGGCCCTAGTACCCCCACAACTCCTGGAACTCTCTGGCCCTAGTACTCCCACACCTCCTGGAACTCTCTGGCCCTAGTACTCCCACAACTCCGGGTTGTACCCCTCGGTCACGGTCTCGTCGGTGCCGTAGTGGTGCTGCCATGTGGTGAACCCTCCCTGCAACACCCACACACTCAAGTTGCTGAAAAACTCCACTTGCCGTGGATCGGTGACATCGTTCAACGACCGCAAGAACTTCAACGTCGACGACGGCCCCCGCGCTTGCGACAACGCGCAGTGGAACACCACGTCCTTCACTTGGTTGTCAAAAAGCCGTTGTCTTAGTTCCGGTAGTGTTTCATGGAAGTTTGCTGCCCCATAGTGGTAACATCCCTTGATATGGCCCCCAATGTAGTCGGAGTCTCTGACGTCCACCACTGCAAATTTGCCCGGCGAGCCTCCTTTGAACCATGCGTAAAGTGTCGCTGGCTTTATGAACCTCAAGTCGGAGAGGCCGTAGGTTTTAGACATTTTAGGTGTTTCAAGTGATTTTATTACTGCGAATTTTCCTCTGGGTCAGTTGTCTGCAACCATCGCCGGAGGGTCTGTTAAATAGTGCCTGGGGATCCTAAAAAAACCCTGAAAAATGCTGCAAATTGCTGGAATCCTCTAGAGAGCTTGTGCATGTATGTTTCGTTCAAATACAGGTCCAATGGCCCAAGTTTTGGTGGGTGAAAAACGTGCAGTGTGGTGGTATTGTAATATTCAGCATGCTCACAAAGAAAAATTTTAATTTCACAAATTGCTCTTGAAGTTATCGATAACAACAATCTGCCACTATGTCGGACAATTTGCAAGTGAGAAAGACCAGGAGCCAAAGCCCTTTGACCAGGAGCATCTCTGTGGAATCAATTGCCCCTAAGATATCCAATTTTTTCAACAAAAGAAGAAAGAGATCAAGAGACTCTGACACTTCACAATCAGACTCGGATAGCGAAGTGGCCCCGGTGATAATACCCGATATCAAAAAACGGAAAGTCAAGACCAAGGAACAAGAGGAGTTTGAAGCCAATGAGAAGAAATTGGACGCGGAGTTGCCAGAGGACTTGAGAAAGTTCCGGCCTATCGGACATAGGTTCAATTTACCTCCAAAGGATAGGCCCATCAGAGTGTATGCGGACGGGGTGTTTGACTTGTTCCATTTGGGGCACATGAGACAATTGGAACAGGCCAAGAAGTCGTTCCCCAACGCCCAGTTGGTTTGTGGTGTTCCTTCAGACATTGAGACCCATAAACGGAAGGGGTTGACGGTATTGACCGACCAGCAAAGATGCGATACTTTGATGCATTGCAAGTGGGTGGACGAAGTGATTCCAAATGCCCCCTGGTGTGTGACACCGGAGTTCTTGATTGAGCACAAGATCGACTACGTGGCCCACGATGACTTGCCCTACGCCTCAACCGACTCAGACGACATATACAAGCCCATAAAAGAAAAAGGAATGTTTCTAACCACCCAGAGAACAGAGGGGATATCCACCTCTGATATCATAACCAAGATCATTAGGGACTACGACAAATACTTGATGAGAAACTTTGCCCGGGGTGCCACCAGGAAAGAGTTGAACGTGAGTTGGTTGAAGAAGAATGAATTGGACTTCAAGAAGCACATCAATGACTTCAGATCCTACTGGAAACAGAACACCACTAATTTGAACAATGTTTCAAAAGATTTGTACTTTGAAGTGAGAGAGTACATTCGAGGCAGAAAGCAGCAGAACGATGACTCCTCGTTCAACAGTGACTCCGAATCCGAAGGTCATTCTCCCAAGGGCTTATCACCGATGGCGGAGTTTGCTGCCAAATATATTGGTAACGCAAACAAAGAACTAAACGGCAAGTCCATTCTCGCCAACGTCAAGGGCTGGATGAGTCGTGAAAACCTACTCGATCACGACGACGATTTGAGCAACCACGAAAGTGACAGTGGCTTGATCACCAAGAACCCAAGATCCTTACCTAAGAACTTGAAAGAGAAAAGGAAGGTGAGGAAACCCGTCAGCAGGAAGAAAATAGCCTAACTTCACTTCGTCTTTGTATATATCTATACTTTTCTTTACTTCTTGGTGCCTTGGTACCGATTTACTATATAAGCATCATTCACCGATCAGTCTCTGTCCACTGGAGTCTCTGTCCACTGGAGTCTCTGTCCACTGGAATCTCTGAACTCGCCATAACTGTCGTCTCTGGAAATGGTTGTGAAATGCTGCGATCCATCAAAAAAATATACCAAAAACAATATACCAAAAACAACCATCAACCCAACATGTCGGAGATCATAGAGACTAAAGTGGAAGATGAGCTATCGACGTTGAAGGAGTTGAAACAGCAACTCAAAGCCCAACAGCAAGAGTTTTTGCTCCAGCAACAACACCTTTTGAACAAAGATCCTATCTTCAACCCCACAATCACACCTGGTTCAAATTCTTTCAGTTTCACCCAAGGGTTGATTTTGGGCCAGTTGAGTGTCATTGTGGTGATAGCCATATTCATCAAGTTCTTTGTGTTCCAAGATGCGTCCAACTTTTCCCCTATAACCACCACCAAAGATGCTTCTGGGGTGGTGGTCAGACGTGACAAGAAGACCAAGAAGGACAAGTCTGACGAAGACAACAACAACAACAACCACGCCCAGAGCATCAGATCCATCCTCGAAAAGACCTACTATAACGTCGAAAACCATCTGTCGGAGAGTTTGGACTGGTTCAATGTGCTCATCGCTCAGACCATCACTCAATTGAGGACCGAAGCACTCACTTCCGATAATATATTCCACTCCTTGAACGATTTCTTGACCAAGCTGGATTTCCCAGACTACTTGGATGTGGTACGGATCACCGAGATCGACATAGGCGATGACTTCCCCATTTTCTCCAACTGTCGAATTGAGCAGAGCCAAGACGGCACCGGAAGGCTTGAGGCCAAAATTGATGTGGACTTGTCTGATACCATTACTTTAGGGATAGAAACAAAGCTATTGATAAACCAGCCTCGGCCAATGATCGCTGCATTGCCTGTGCAGCTTTCGGTTTCGTTGGTTCGGTTCAGTGGGTGTTTGGCTGTTAGTTTGATCAGTCCCAATGACCAAGAACTAGACCATTCCACGCCAGATCTAGAATCCGAGGACTACCCAAAACCCAACGAGCCTCCTTCGTCGCCTTCACTTGTTTCAGAGCCTACGTCGGCGAATCTCAAAAAAGACAAGAAAACACTGAAGGAGTCGGGCACAGCTATCAGGTTTTCGTTTTCGCCTGATTATAGATTAGAGTTCAATGTCAAGTCGTTGATTGGGTCGAGAGCTAAACTCCAGGATGTGCCGAAGATCTCCTCATTGCTCGAGAGCAAATTGAGGTACTGGTTCGTGGAGAGATGTGTGGAGCCAAGGTTCCAGGTAATAAGGATACCTTCGCTTTGGCCCCGTAAAAAGAACACCAGAGAAGTGGTTGAATAGTCACCAGATGTACAAGAAAAACAGACAGTCACCTCAGAAGTAATGCCAAATGATATAGCCACCAATCTACAGTTTCACTCACTAGAAAATTATTAAATTAATACCGTTACTTTATAAAAGTGGTGGGACTCCGTCTAAGGAACCCACTAAAACTAATGTTCAAAAGGAACTTGTCCGAAATTATTGGAAAACACCAATTGAAACGAAAATGACATGAATAGTTAAAATCCGTGCACGCTCAATCTATTAGGATGCCACAATGCAACATCGATGGCAATGAGCAACGAAAGTTTGTAAGTGGACCGATGAAGATCAACTAAATGTTGAAAACAACAAAGATACCAGCAAATAAGGCACCGAAAGAAACAGAGTACCCGTTAGCTAAGCCTTCGGAAGCAGCAGCGACAGTTGGAACTGGAGCAGAGCTGGATTCTGGAGCAACACCAGCAGTTGGGGTAGAAGCAGAACTGTAAGCCAAAGTGGTACTTGGGGTGCTGGCAGTAGAAGTAACATCAACGAAGCTAGTGTAAGTGGTGGTTTCATCGGAAACGGTGGTGACAGCACTGCTTTCACCTTCAACAACCTTAGCACCAGAAGTGGTTGGAACCTCTTCGGAGCTCAATGGGCAGTAGGTGGTGTAAGTGGTAGTGTCTTCGGTAACAGTGGTGACACCGGTGGTGACTGGAACTGGGCTACACTTGTTTTCACTACAAGAAGTGATAGTGACAACAGTGGTGGAGACTTCAGTAGCAGTGGAAGCAGGCTCTTCGGTTAATGGACAGTAAGTGGTGTAAGAAGTACTTTCGTTACTGACGGTGATGACACCAGTGGTGACTGGAACGGCAGAACATTTGTTTTCACTACAGGAAGTGATAGTGACAACAGTGGTACCAACGATGTCAGTAACAGTACCAGCAGCAGAAGTAGGTTCGGCGGCGACGGTGGTTGGAGCACCAGTGGAAGCAGCAGGGTCGTAAGAAGAAGATTCAACACCGACGTATGGAGCACTAGCGAAGAATGGGATACTTTCGGTGGAAGAAGCAGCTTCAGAAGATTCAGATCCGACGTATGGAGCACTGGCAAAGAATGGGATACTTTGAGTAGAAGAAGCAGGTTCAGAAGATTCAGACCCGACGTATGGAGCACTGGCAAAGAATGGGATACTTTCAGTAGAAGAAACAACTTCAGTGGAAGAAACAACTTCAGATGAAGAGTCGACACCGGCATTTGGAGCACTGGAGAAGACTGGAACACCGGTGACAACAGACGATGAGACAACAACAGTTGAAACAGCAGATGATGAAGCAACAGATGATGAAGCAGCAGATGAAACAGCAGATGATGAGACAACAGATGAGGAGCCAGTACAGTCTTTCCAGCAGAAGTTTGGCAAGATGTTAGAGTCGGAACCGAACAAACTGAAGTTGAAACCGGCTTCGAAGTCGGCGTTGAAGTCAATCAAGTCTCTCTTGGCGAAGTCAACAATGGCATCACCGATGACTTCTCTCTTTCCGAAGATGGTGCTAGTAGCATCGCTGAGATCTTTTTCCAATTGGTAGAGGATCTTACTTGGCAAGAAGTCAGATTCCAAAGCACTGAGCAAAGAGCTGTTGATACTGAGATCAGAAGCGAGGTCGATTTCAATACTGAAACCTTCTGGTAAACAGAATAAGTCACCGTTGATGGAAGCGTTAACCAAGATGGCAGCAGACCATTGGAATAAGTTGGTGATGTTACCTGAAGCACCGGCACCGGCGATCAATTGAACACCGTCAGTTCCAACACCTAAACCACCGATAGCGACAGTACCGGCGTTAACACCCAACAAGTTGAACAAGTCAAGAGCAGCAATAGTTTCGAAGTTAACAGTAACTTTGAACAAGTCTCCAGAGACCTTTTCAACATCACTGACAGTGAAGTCAGCTTTAGGAACCACGTCAGCTCTCTTGACTAATTCACTTGAAGAACCAGCTTCAATAGAATCGTCTCTCTTTAACAAGCTTAAGTCGAAGTCTAAGCTTTCTTGAGCACCGAATTGCAATAATTCAGAAGGTTGACAAACCTCAGCGAAAGGGTTTGGCAAGTTTAAGGTGAAGTCAAAGTATTGGTCAAAACTGATGTCAATCAAATGAGCTTCGGCCATAGTGGCCACAACGGCACCAAGAACAAGTTTGGAAAAGTGCATCTTCAATAGTATGGTATAAACAAAGCGAATGTAATAACTCTTTTGATGATAGTTGATAGGAAACAAGAAAAGAAAAAACTGTTTGCATGGGATTCTTGGGTCAATTTATACAAGCCCGGGATTAAAAATATCACTATACTGGAGACCAGAAACTTACCTCGAACATTTCGAACAATGAGCAAACTATCGTATACAATGAAAAAGGGTGTTGCATAATCTTGTTTTGGTTTTATCCAAGCCCTGCTGGTGTGAAAAATAAGAACCGAAATTTGGCTCGGGTAATGTTGCAAAAATATTTTTTCCCAATTGGTTTCATTGTTCGTTCCCAATAAAGACAAAATTAAAGTGAAAGGAGAGAAGAATTCGACAACCCGTATTGTCTGACGTAGTATCTTATATACAGGTGGTGTAACTGTCAATGAATGCGCTTTTAGTAACAAAGACACATAATAATCACCACCATCACGAGCGCCAGCCTAAACAATAAACCTAAAATAGATGAATAAAAAAAAAACATCTGCAGAAGGGGTTCCGAAGCGTTTTGGGACTTTGTTGCAGTCGGGATTCGAGGTAAATCTCCTAAAGGTCTTGCGGTAGCTGAAATTGTAGCCACTCGAGAGATCCGCTGGTACTTAATGCCGGCAGAAAACGTACTAGGTGTTAAGTTACAAGGTGCTGCTGCTTGCCAAGGATCGCCAAATTGAGTTTCTATTGCCTTTTCTGGTCAATGGATGAAATTAGGTTTAGCGGGAGGGCCCACCTGAAAATCTTTGCTGTCGAGCTCATCATTGCATTATGCGCCCAAAAAATATCTCAAAACCCTGATTGGAGAGACTCGTTAAAGCTTGCAAATCGTGTACCCTAATTATTTTTATCGTTTAAGCGTCTCCACCGTCTAATAGGGTTTGACCGTCTAATAGTATAAGCTGTCTAAGTTCACCCGGTCAACTCACACCGTACAGTGTAGGTGATGGGCTACACTGTACACTGTACCCAACTTTACCTGGCTCGCTGTTTACATTGCTCTGGCACTCTCCTTCTAGACCCTTAGGGTACAATGAGCATTATGTTATTGTACAAGACAAACGCGGTAAGTTGGAACAACCAGGACTTTTTTTTTTTTTGTTTTGTTGAATCGCATATTGTCCCAAAATAGGCAAATTGTTGCCAGTTTCAGCCGGCGACAGGGTCGAATCCATGCACGCTATACCGCACGCAATATAGCAGGTGAAACCACAGCTACATCTATTCGTTGACTATTGTCCCTTGTTTCACCAACACCACAACTTTAGGCGGTGGAATTCGACGTCGCTTGTTCACCTTCGCTCAACAAGGAACTGTTGTTTTCTCAGAACCCCAATTACGAGCAGTTCCAAGCTCACCGTCCACGGCACACCGTTTCAGTATTGTGTAACAATGTTGGGTGTTCACACAGTACTGGGATTGGTCACTCGGGCCTTTATGTTCTTGGTCGGTTATGGAGGGTTGTCGTGTTTGTTTTACGACCGGCTTGGTGGGCCTGAATTTGCGGTGCACACAATAATGATGTACCAATGATGATGTGTTTATTTTTGGAATTACTACTTTGGGGTGCTGTGAAGCGTTGCTGTTGACCACCCTGCTTCGCTGCCTTGTTCTAATTTAAGATTTGTCTTCGGTGTTTGTGGTGCCAATTCAGGTTAGTTTGCTTTCCTGATTTTATTGTTGGAATCTTACTCTAAACTCTATCTTCGTATTTGCCGTTCCTTAGTTTCCCTTCGGTGGACTTTTAGCACTATTTAGGTAATGGTGTTTCCTAGCAAGTGCCGGAAATAGATTGTTTATTGTGTCCTGAAATGCTACAGCTGTAGTTGGAGACCCTAAGGTTCCCCATCTGTTCAAATGAAATTTTATGCTTGCAGCAATATCACACTCCTGCCATTGGATGAACCCTTGTATCCAGATGGCTGCTCGAAGTATGCCTAAGGGTGCTCATCCGACCACATGAGTTTCTATTTTTGTAGCCAGCATTAAAAATGCACATCGACTATATCCGAAGGCCCCACTTTCTAACTTGAAATTCTGTCTGGTAAATCTGGCAAAAGTTGCCTTGATTATAATTTTGTAATTGAATAAATTTGTGAGATTGACTCTACAAGCTCCTATAAAATTAGTTCCTGAATTACAATGTCTTGCCATAGTCAGTAAATTACTACGATTGTGAATAAGAGTTGTGAAGAGTGTACAACGATGGGCCGCTGGACACTGTTGTCGTGTGACATCAAAAAGTCTACACATGAACATCGCTGTTGTTATAGTGGTTATGAAAACCAATGATAAATACGCTAGAAAGGCCCCAAAAAAGCTCAAAAAATACCAGCGATATACCTGGAAACATTACTAGGCACCTTGCCCAACTTTTTTGTGCCTTACCACTTTCCATGGTGGCGGTTACCGACCATAAGACGGACCCTAACACCATATACAACACCCTTACACCAACTCAACAGCGCACGCCCCGATCCAAAAATTTGCCCGTTTTGGACCGCCAAAAATTTTAGAACGTTTTGGAAGTTTTCGAAATCCTGTTTTTGCTTACACAAATGTAAAGTGCAACAAAGACTGCGAAGAACCGAAAAGATTTTCTAAGAGGGCGATAATAATTTCTGATTTATAATAGAAGTTTCTGAATAACTCCAGCAACATCAACTATCCGAATCTATTCAAGGCATCCCCAGCATGGTTAAAGATTCTAAATTCTACGACGTTTTAGGCGTGAGTTCTGGTGCTTCCGACACAGAATTAAAAAAGGCTTACAGAAAAGCAGCATTAAAATACCATCCAGATAAAAATCCGTCTCCTGAAGCTGCTGAAAAGTTTAAAGACATTTCCAGAGCTTATGAAGTGTTAAGCGATGACCAAAAGAGAGATATCTACGATCAATACGGTGAAGAAGGTTTGAGTGGAGCCGGCCCTGGTGGTATGGGAGGTATGGGAGGTATGGGCGCTGAAGACATATTCTCTCAGTTCTTTGGTGGTGGTTTCGGGGGAGCTGGTGCTTCAAGAGGTCCTGCCAAGGGTAAAGACATAAAACACTCCATCAGCTGCACATTGGAAGAGTTGTTCTTGGGTAGAACCGCCAAGTTGGCTTTGAACAAGACCATTTTATGTAAGAGTTGTGACGGTAGAGGTGGTAATGAAGGTAAAATCAAGACTTGTTCTTCCTGTCACGGTCAAGGTGTGAAATTGGTCACCAAACAAATGGGGCCTATGATCCAGAGATTCCAAACCACTTGTGATGTGTGTCAAGGTACTGGTGATATCTGCGATGCTAAAGACAGGTGTACTTCTTGTAGAGGTAAGAAGACCCAAAGCGAAAGGAAAATCTTGCAAGTCCACATCGATCCAGGTATGAAAGATGGACAAAGAATTGTTTTCAGTGGGGAAGGTGACCAAGAACCAGGTGTCACTCCCGGTGATGTTATATTCGTTGTTGATGAGAAGCCACACGAGAAGTTTACCAGAAAAGGTAACGACTTGTACTATGAAGCTCAAATCGACTTATTGACGGCTTTGGCTGGTGGCGAGGTTGGTTTCCACCACGTTTCCGGGGATTTCGTCAAATTCAGCATCTTACCTGGTGAAGTCATCGCTCCAGGGTTAACGAAAGTCATCGAAAACCAAGGTATGCCAGTTTATAGACACGGTGGAAGAGGTAACCTTTTCGTGAAATTCGACGTCAAATTCCCTGCCAACAACTTTACTTCTGAAGAAAAATTGAAGGAATTGGAATCCATCTTGCCTCCAAGAACCAAGGTGGAAGTTCCAAAAGGTGCCCAAGTCGATGAGTGTGATTTAGTTGATGTTGACCCTTACAAGCACGAAGCTTCTTCGAGACGTGCCGGTGGCGGTGCTTATGATTCCGATGAAGAAGAAGCTGGTGGCCCTGGTGTGCAATGCCAATCTCAATGATTCCGTATGTGTTCTCGGTTTTTATATGTATTAAACTTAATAATCTAGAGTCTATATATGATCATAAATGGTAACGGTCAAGCCAGTCTTTGAAAGACCTCTATCAGTTTACTTGACTTTGAAACCTCTATAGTGTGCTTAACTTTGGAAACCTCTATCGATTGCTTGTTGTTCGGACATTACTTGACTTTGTGTTTGGACATGTTGAGGGCATAAAGCAATAGCCCATCCGACAATAAGGCCATACAGCCCCAAAACGTATAGCAGCCACCAAGACCCATTGCGGCAGACATCTTCGACAACACACCAGCACCTAAAGCAGCCAAAGTACATCTGGCCAAGTTCATTAACGACGCAGATGTGGAGGCCTTATTGGGATGAATATCCACCAAGATGGTCGTGGAAATGGAAATGAATGAAGTAGATGCATACGATATCAAACAGGTGCTGATGATGATGGAGGAGACGTTTTTCTTGTACTGCAAGCACCATCCGTAGATCAAGGCCCCTACGAAATGACTCATGCACGGTATTATGGCGATGTAGATTCTGCTCTTCAACACATCAAACTTTGGTCTTTCCACCTCCGGCAAGTCAGCATATAGCGCATCATGTCTCTTTTTGAAGGTTCTATAGGACCAGTTCAACATTCTGCCCGTAATCATCGATCCCAAAAAACAGGCAAACCCTTGTGGAAGATAGATGTAACCAACCTGAAGAACAGTGTAATGGTACCCGTCTCCTTCCAATAACGTAAGCGACGTCAAGGCCATAGTCCACAATGCAAACTTCAATGCTGCGGGAAGCAAAATACACACGATCTCTTTGTGGGCCAACATCTTGAACGAGCTGAGCAAATCGATTTTGGCCCTCGGGGTCAAGGTTTCTTCATCGTTCGTCAATCTTTTCTTGTAGTGTTTGAGAAGGAAGATGGGTGCAATGTTGACAGCCCTCTTGGGCAAAACAGTACCATTGCCCACAAACAGTCTGAGGGTTTCAGGCAAAAGCAAGGTAATCAAACAGAGTGTCACACCACTGCCGATAGCCAAAAACACAAAGATCCCTCTCCAGCCAAACAGGTGGATCAACGCAGCACCTATAAGACCCCCAAATGCATTTCCCGTCAACTGTAACCCGGCCACCAACCCTACGAAACCCCCTCTATCGGCAGCCGTGCACACGTCACCAGAAACACCAGACGATATAGCGATCACGGGCCCGATGCCGGCTGCTTGGACGCATCTCAAGAACGCTAGCAACCAGTACACATTTGTTTGTGACAAAGCAATACACGATGCAATATACACCAAAGTGCCAGCAATTATCACAGGCCGTCTTCCTATGGTATCAGCAAAGTTAGACGAGAACGCTGGCATGATCCCTTGTGCCAACAAGTACGACACCACCGATAAGTCTGCCACAGACGTGGTCACGGCAAATTTTCTTGATATGGTGGGTAAAGCAGGGAAATAGATGGGACTGGAAACAGTACTCCAAAGCCCGATCATCGATAGGAGCAACATCAACACATACTTCTCTTTTTTGGTGTAGATTGTGAACGGGTAGATTTTGGGCCGAGTGGTTTCTTTGATCAAGTCCAAGTCTTTGTCGTTATCAATATCATTGTCGTTGTTATCATGGCGTTTATCATCTTCCTTTGATTCCAATATCGTATTAGTAAGCTCCTGTTGCTCGTGTTCCATTGTAACATTAAACTGTCGTGTGAGGTTTTCGGTCTATGACGGCGGGACTTTTATACTGGAGAAGAAAATTGCACCACGAGACTGCAACCTGTAACAGTTTATACTGCAAAAGAAAAAAAAAAAAACAGGGATGTACGAGTTCGCTACTATTCACGTATCGGCAGCCGTTGCCGGCGCTGCGATTTTGACAGCAAGTCACGTGAGCCAAACGCTCATCGCACTCATCCACCACACTACATCCTTCACTACAGTTCCGATGGGTATAAAATCTATTAGGGTATATACATAGCAGTCATCATTTCTCTTTAGGGTGGTTGTATTTCCTGGCAGGAGGATTCTTCGGGGTGGATATCATGAAGTTGATATTCCCTTTGGTACTAACACTCTTTTGTTTCTTATGCGAAGGACTCTCATCCTCGTGAGCCACTGCCAGAGGTGGAGGTGCCATGGCGGGCACCATCGATGCATATGTCGGATGCTGTGGCTTCGGCTGAGCGGGAGGCGACGTCACGTAGTAATGGTACTGCTGGGAGTAGTAGGGCCCCGGACCGGCGGGTGCTGGGCCAGCAAACGGTGGCTGCGAATTGGGAGGTGGTGCGTACATCAAAGGATGGTACTTTTGCTGATACGGTGAGCCTAGAGCCTTGGAACCGTCACCGGAAGGCTGCGAAGCACCTGGCGGAGGAGGAGGAGGAGGGCCATGGTAATATATGGGGTACACCTGTGGAGGGAGGGGGAGCTGGGAAACTTGGCTGGGAGATTGTTGTTGGGAATGGCCCTCGGCGTAAGAGGCGTTGTTGCTGGATGGCGAATGCACATTGCTGGAAACAGAGAGGTTCTCGTCGGACTTCACTCTTCTATGCATCGATTCAGGCAGCTTCGTGGGCGACCTCATGGGTGACACCAAAACCTCGTGCGGTGGAGAATCCGGTTTAACGGTGTCACTGTAGCTTCTCTTTCTTCCGTCTTCCACCAGGTGCTGGTGGCTTGTCAACAGATCTGTATGCTTCTTCAAGTCAGTGGAAGAGTTCTGGAAAAACTGGGGGATCAACTCGTGGTTTATGTTCATTGACTTGATGAGGGTGAGGAGTTTCAAAGTATTGGACACAAACTCGTTCTTTATGCCTTCTTGTTTGGTCCGTTCTTGCTCTGTCTTCAACTTGATCAAATCAGAAAGCATCTCACTGCTGTAGGGCCACACAAAGTCTCCACTGTCAGGGGGGAGCTCTAGTATACTGCCCAAACTGCTGTCAATTATGGACTTGGTCGTTTTGTCCACAACAGTGCTCGAAGCATCGTCCTTGGTGTTCTTGTCGTTTTCGATGATCTTATTCAAGGCCTGTGCCGTCATTGAAGACTTGTGGCCATAATGTTGGTACTTGGACTTCTCGATCTGGAAATCCTTGATATTGGTCAATAAATTGGCAGCGGAGTCTCCATTAACATCTTGTTCATGATCTTCGGTGAGCTGGAAATCCTTTTTTCGACTATGATCACTCTTGGGATCATTCATTAGTTTGAGTAACGATAACAGCTTGACGGGTGTTGTTTATATGAGCATAGAAGTATCGATTAAACGAAAGAAATATGGGGGATGCAATTAAATAAGTGCTCTATGCAAATTATTCGGAGGAACTTTATGACGGTGGGTATCAATTCTATAAAACTGCCAAGTCCACAGGTTTCGAGTGGTTTGACTGGATCACAGGAAGAATAATTTCACAGCAGGCATCTTGTTATATAAATGCTGTAAGGTATCCCAGCAGAATTACTCTTTTAGGTAAAGTAACGATGCACATAGAGCTGCATTGGTGTGTGCATAACCCAAAAACAAAAATTGCCCGATTAGGAAAAGTAATAGTTTTCTCTCAGGTTCCAGTACTCGGATTTAAGATGGTTGGCGTAACTTTATCGGGGGAACAAAGGTTGGTGGTGCTGGTTTCAGGGAAACCGCCAGAAACGGTGCTACAATTCGAGCAAATCATCCATTTTATATTTTACGGAAACAGTTGTATTTCCTGTTTAGGTTAAAGAATTTATATAATTCCTCTTTGATGATAGATTATCTCCTTACCCGGCATCCCTAGTGGAACCATAATCTACACCTGACGCAAGAATGTCACAGGCAAAGCAATCACATGGCTAGAACACCAGTCATCGGAGCCCATAAACGGTTTTGAGTTTAATAACGAACGATCCAAAGAACGGCTAGGCCTTTCCAAAGGGTGTTTCATCAACCTTACCAAAAAATATGCAAACTCCTCTTCCCTCCTGAGAGCTCAACAAAAGACGAAAGGGGCGTACCCCGATATCATGACAAATACAGAATTAAAACAATGGCCATCGAACAAAAGCACGTAAGAAGAAACTGCGGCTGCCACCCCGATTTGCAGTCAATTGTAATTAATATGCGTCAAACAGGAAGTTGGGGCTAGGAGGGGCTGGCAGCGCCAGTGACATCAGCTACCGTCCGGCGACGTGAGGCTTAAAGATAGTGCGACGAGGGGCAGGCGAAAAACTAAGTTTGCTAGTAACCAAGTGGCACCCTAAAGGATGGCCGGCAAAGATGACAAGCACACCGTCATAGTAGCAATCAGCGGGCCCTCGTCGTCGGGGAAGACAACCGTGACGAAGAACTTGATCAACTTGTTGGATTGCCAGATTTTGCATCAGGATGATTTTTACGTGCCTGACGATCAGATTCCGTTAGACCCAGTTACCAAAGAACAGAACTGGGACGACCCCCACGCCATTGACTTCGACAAGTTTATCAGACACATAAAGGCAATCAAAGCGGGCAATGAGGCCGAGGATGTGAAAAGCCTTGAAATGGAGGTCGATTTGAAACTCTCCCAGCTGGCACTTGAAACGTTGAAAGCGACTTTGACCGAAAAATTGAAAAATTACCGTATAGTGCTAGTCGATGGGTTCATGTTATTTCATGATGAGCGATTAGTGCAATTGTTTGATCTCAAGTTGTTCTATTACTCCAGCTACGAGGTGTTGAAAGCAAGGCGTGGTAAAAGGACAGGGTACTCGACGATAGCAGGGTTTTGGGTGGATCCTCCTAATTACTTTGACGATTACGTTTGGCCGGCGTACGAGACTTACCACAAGCACTTGTTTGAGGGGAATGATGTCAATGGGTCGTTGAAAGAGCATAGCCGAGAGGATTTGGGGATCAAAGAGTTCAAGAATGACGACAGCAGCTCCGTTGATACGATGGTGGGCTGGACCATCGACCGAATTGTGGAGTACGTCGAGGGGTTATAGACGTATAGGAGGTATAGGGACAATAAGGGATGAGGGAGTATAGAGTACACAGATAATAGGGAGACCTTTAGAGTATCAGCATTAATTATGTACATTCCATGATCTACTTTTTGCTCTTTTTCTTTGCCTTTTTGAGTTCCTTAATCTCTTCTTCATAAATGTCAGTTGCACTTTCCTGCTTTCTCTTGATGTTCTTATTCTTCACACTAACAACTGCTCCTTTGACAGCCTTATCTAACGATTTGTTTGAGGCCCAGTCTTGGTCATCTGCAATAGCATATTTGTCCAAGTTGAGGGAGTTGATGAGTTCCCTTTGCTTGACTTTCAACTCACTCAAAACCTCTTCCCCTTCTTCGTCAAGGTCGTTGTTGTTGACGTCTTCGAAAGCCTCGTAAGTGCCCTCGACTTCATTGGCAGGTTCTTCCAATTCTGGCATGGTTTCTTCGATAGACTTATTGAGTATCTTCCTGAAGTAAACTGAGAACTTTCTGATTATCTTTGCAAACATGGCCATGACTTGATTAGTTGGCAATCTCAATTCTTTTGCTATGTCGTCAAGATTCTTGTGTTGAAGACCAATCGATAACAAGATGGCGGCTTGAACTGAAGATAAGCTGATTTCCTTGGCCTTACCGTTGAAGTACACTTGTGAAATGAGTGGTAGCATGTCAACGATAACGTGGTAATCCAACATGTTGTTGGCATAGGAGTCCAATCTCTTCAAGTCGAATGGCGATAAAATCTCGTCAAGTTGCTCTTTGGTCAACTGCTTAGACGCATTGAACCCTGTAGCTTCAATTATGCTCAATGATTGCACAGAAGCGAACTTTCTGAATTCAAACGACAACAATTGTAAGAATCTCTTGTGGAAATCTGTGCTGAATTCGGTGAGCCACTTATTGTCACGGTTCTCCAACACATGAATCATCACTGAAGTGTGTTCACCCGTCAAATCGTTGGCAGTTTGCCTCAAGTACACGGGGGTAAACCCTGATTTCTTCCAGAACTTGTGCAATTGTGGGGTCAAACCGTAAGACACTCCAAGGTAATGCAAGTAGTAGGGAGGTTTCTCCGAGAGTTTGAGTAATAAAGGTGGTAGACTCTTTGAATCTCTAAGTTTGATTTCGTCTTTCAACGA
This sequence comes from Yamadazyma sp. yHMH393, assembly GCA_030580255.1. NCBI lineage: Eukaryota > Fungi > Ascomycota > Pichiomycetes > Serinales > Debaryomycetaceae > Yamadazyma > Yamadazyma sp. yHMH393. The sequence goes on from JAKTSP010000045.1 coordinate 470,593, forward strand.
GGCATTCTCAAGCTCTGCATCTGTCACTCTAGTTATACTTTCTTCTTTCAAATCATTATCCTCACTGATATCAGTGAATTTACCCTCATAATAGTCCTTCAATAATTCAATGGCTCTTGAACCGTACCCCATACCAGCGTACTCTGGATTGGTTGCAATTCTGACAACTCTGGCCCCAGATAACGAAGCAAATTCATCGTCTTGAAATTGCTGACTGACCAACCATGGGATCAAATCTCCACCCGCTCTTTGGCCTCTTGATAACGATTTCCTGACACTGTCTTTGGAAATTTCACCCTCCAATGCAATTTGGATCACACATAAAGGATCGGGGATTCTGTTATCTTTCGGATCTATAGGTGGGAGCAAAACGAATAACTGATGAGCTGGCGCATCACTCATTAATTGTAAGTCGTTTGGAGAATTCTTATAGTGGGAAGCCACATAAAGAGCCATCATCTTTTCTAAAAATGCTTCGGAAACAGGATGGTACGAGAACAACGTATCTCTGTTGACGTAAAACAAGTTACACTCAGAAGGATGTGGGGTTCCCTTGGTTGCAAATTTGGAATTCTTGTTCAATGTTACATCCAAGCACAATAACTTGTTCAACCATTTTTCCACTGGGTCCCCTGGTGCATATCTGATGGGCTCGTCCAACACAACTTCACGTAAAGTTCTGCTTGAAGAAATGTGATCTTCTCCGCCCTTTTTGTCTCTAGAAATAACGACGGTATCTTTAGAAGAGTCTGTGCTCAAGGATTGATCACGTAACTGTTGGATCAATTTGAGAGATAAAGATCTCCCAGTCCCTTCGTAACCATTGATTGTGGATGCCATGAAGATGAGGTAAGGTCCCATGAGTTTCTTCACCACCGGTAAAGGAATAGCAGCGGCCTCGTCAATGACGACCAATTCAGCCTGTGACAACAAATGGTGATCGTTTGGTTGGATATACTGGATAACCTGCCTGTGATCACGTTTCACATCGACTCTAACAATGGCTTTATTGAAAGCTGCACTTGTAGATTGGATGATATCGTAATCGAGATGTTCAGTGTAACCCAAAGCATCAAACCCTTTGAAGACGAACTCGAAAAGAGTGTTCAAATTTTCAGGCGATGGAGATGTCACGTAGATATTGGAGTATCCCTGTGAAATAGCAGCCGCCATGGAAATCCCCAAAGCAGCAGATTTACCTCTACCTCTCCCAGCAGTCAAAGTGACGGTGCTGGACAAGGATTTTTCAGAAATCACATCAATGAACGTTAAAATGGCCTGGGCCTGGTTGACCGTCTTCGAAAGAGACACGAGTGAGCCCGCAGGTTCCACATCAGCAAGACTCTCTTTCAAGTCCTTCAATTCTTGGGCCTGAGGAGTCAACTCGTCATCATCTTTAGGTGCCAAAGGCTTGACGTGTTTACCACCTGAGATAGGCAACACGTTCAATTCATCGTCCACCACCAAACAGTTTTCACAGGACCCCAAAGATAACAAGAACCTTTCGTTGAATCTGGCAACAACATCATTATGAGCTTCAGTTCTGTATCTGCTATGAATGTCCATAGACATGGTATACAACTGTTTCAAAGAGGTCATGGACTTCAATAAGATCACCACCAACCCACCACCTTCAACGGTCTCAATAGTTCTGGCCAACAAATTTGGCGTCAACCCTTCGAAATCTTGTAAAACACACATCCCGTAAGTATTACCCAAAATCTTGTCTGTTTCTTTATAGTAAGTGTATCTGATATTTTGGTTGGAAATGAACGCCTCGAAAGGATCTTGCTCGTTAACTTCTCTGATACCTCTCTTGATGTCCTTCTTGATCTTGGCTTCTCTTTTTTGTCTATGAGAAGTGAACCCAAGGAGTTTCTTCTTGTAAGCCCACAACACAGATTTGTTCATCTTTAAGTCGGCTGACATCATCAAATAATGGAGATTAGGTAACTGGTTCTTGGCCTTGTCCCCAACGATAAAGAAGAAACTCCTCTGTTTCTCCTGAACACCGTTACGGATCAATGCCGGAACCCGAGAATCAATAGCCTTTTTACCCATCGCTGTATACTGTTAATTGCCAGTGTGAAAAAACTCAACTGCGATATATCGATGACTCGTGCACCTACCAATCTCAAAGTCCACAAAAGTGATAGATCGTTTTAGTCGCAAATTTGGCAACCATTTGTTGCAATCCACAAACAGAGTCCTTATTTCTTTTTGGGATTCCTCTTTGTGACAAATAAGTAGAGTACCAGAACAAAGAATGCCCAGAGGAAGAAAACCGGGGCGCAAAAACAATGCAAAAACGCCAGTGAAAGATCCCGTTACCGCTCGTTTGAGAAAGGCAGTTGAGAAGCCCCCTGGGAGCTCTTCTGCTACCAGTCACCATCTGACTTTGGAGCAAACGGTGCTCGAAAACGGTGAGCCATTATACAGGGAACTTGGTGTTTCTGTTCCGGAGAAGAGGAAAGTGGCACCTAGATCTGGCGAGCAGTTCAGAATCGGTCCCGCCTTCAATGACAACGAAATACACAGAAAGGTGTTTATCACGTCCACGAATGAAGGGGTGGTCCCTGAATTAACGGCCAGGATTGACCGGGGGTTCGACCTCGTCGACAAAGACTGGATTGGATACAAACGCAACTACTTCACTTTGGTGGCCGCCTTTCAAATGCAGGGGAAAACCATCGATATCTTCTACAAAGAGAAGTTCCATATTTTAGACGACGATGACGAGCAGTGCAACATCAAATGCTTTGCGATTCGGTTGGTGTCGGAGTGCTGTGAAAACGACATCAAGGTCGCTTTGGTTCAGCACACCCCCAAGAGAGATAAAGGCCCCCAATACCTGCCGCCCGTATACCCTGCTATTCCTGGAGTGTTGCCGGAACACAAGCTAATCAAGGAATCAGCCAACATTAGAAGTGACGAACGGATTTCTGAATTGAACAGGAGCTTCTATTTCGAACGGGAGAAGTTGGATGACGTTTTACAAGATGGGTGCATCCTCAAAACATACCCAGAAGGCAGGATTTCCACAGTTGCAAAATATGAGAGAATGCAATTTTCCACGTCTGTCAATTATCGGAAACCCGCTTTAATCAACAGGCACTTCATCTTGCGGGTAGAGCTTTTGGCAGTGTTAGACGATGGTAGATACACCATCTTGGGTTCAATAGAGAGCCCGCAGTTGGTCGTCAGAGGTAGGTCTCCTTCGAATTATTTGTTAGGCAGAGGGAAACCCAAGGAGCCCAAAGTGACCACCAGAGGGAAGACAGATACTCTTCTCGGTGACCCTGAAATGCCTGCTATGACCCAAAAGAAGAAAAAACCTGCTCTCTCAACCTTTGGTGAGATCACGAATTTCGATGCCAGGCCACCTATGATCTTCCAGGATACCCCAATGGCTATAGATCCTGCCGTGAACTTTGTTCCTCGAAAACCATCCCCCGGAAACATGTATTTAAAGTCCCTTCCAAGAGAGTTCCAGAACGAAAATGTCGAATTAAATGACGTCTTAGAGGATTACAGAATGAACTTTCCACAGGGAACGTACCATTTAGAAAATGAAGAGAACTTACCAAGTATGTTGGGGATGTTTGGAATGTATGATAGAACAGCTTCAAAAGGAAGTCGGCACAAGCACAAGCACAGCCACAGGTCCCACAGGAGCCACGGTGAGCATAGGAGCCGCAGTGAACATAGAAGCCATAGCGAACAGAGAAGCCATGGCGAACACAAACACAGGAGCCACCGACATAAAAGTCATAGACGGGAGTCCAGAGTTAACCGGCTGATGACAATGATTCCCCAGGATCCAACTTCCTCCCAGATGTCAGCTACAGTAGGATTGAGATCACTGTCGGCAGGTAGGCAGTACTTTATGGGACAGCCTGCATCAGACCCTAAAGTGGAATTGGAGATCCAGCCACGGGCGCCATCTGGTTCGGGATCAGCTCTAACATTAGAGCCTCCTCAAATATCTTGAATCAGCACTACCGTGAATTACAAAGGTGGCGGCCAACACAACTGATTATCCTTCTTGGCCGGTCTGGATTTCCTTCTTGTTCTCCGAATTCCATTCCTCTTATGTACATGTACGTATAAAGTTACCTTACCTGGTACTAGAAAGAGGTATTGTGTGCGCATTTTTTTTTTCGTTTCAAAAACTTTCAAACTTAACTGAAGCTGTAAGCAAACCATAGTTTTGAAAGAGCAACAAGATGTTATTTTTCAGTTTCTTTAAGACCCTTGTTGACCAAGAAGTCACCGTCGAATTGAAAAACGATTTGGAAATCAAAGGAATACTCAAATCTGTTGACCAATACTTGAACGTCAAGTTGGACAACATTTCATGCACCAACGAAACCAAGTATCCCCACTTAATCTCCGTCAAGAACTTGTTCATTAGAGGGTCTACTGTCCGTTACATCCACATGAATCCAAACGCCGTTGATTGTACCTTGTTGCAAGATGCGTCAAGAAGAGGTATGTTGAAATTTTAACAAAAGGTGAAGATGTGATTTCTTCAGAACCGAAATACTAACAGCTAATTTAGAAGCCATGGTGCAGTCTGCCAAATAGGGCCCCATTTGTATTATAGATTCAACAATTGTGTATTAATAAACACGGACTACGACAAAACGTGTTCCTTGCTTGGACCCCTTTTCTAACTCCTTTTAGTGTTCCTTTCTAATTCCTTACAGGTGGCTCTCCGTTCAACCTCCGAAAGCACTTGGCCCTTGAATGCCCTGTGTTTTGGCAGTAAGAGCACACTCTCTTGGACTTCACATGGTGGGGATTGTGCTTCTTTGCCGACGCTGCTGTTGGGGCACTCTCTTCATTGGTATGCTCAGTGCCATGTCGTATATTTTTTTCCACCACTTGGGTATCTGCAGCATCTTCTTGTTCCACCTTGATGAGTCTTCTGGGTATCCACACGTACTCATCATTATTGCCCTCTTTTGTGCTTGCATTTTGGATATACCTTAAAAAGTCATCGTCGCCCATAGTTTCTTCAAAATCAGGAAGTGTAGGGAGCTTTTCAATGTATGAATTGACCAACCGAAGTTTCGCGTTATATGTGGATATAAGGCCGTCCAACTTCTGGGACTTTTCGTGGACTGCCTTGGCCAAGTCTCCCACACTCTTCGAGACTTCAACAATGGACATGGGGGGTGGTTTTAGGTTCCAAGGCGCGAGTTTGTTTTTGACGAGGTGTTTGAGTCGTTCTGAATAGTGGTTTGAGTCGTTTCCTAGGAGCTGTTTCGTGTGTTAAAACAGAAAGTTTAGCCCTAACGTGAGCTTATGTGTAGATGATGGAGTGAATGTTTGATGAGAAGAGGAAAGAGCATCATCACGTGGAAATTGTCACACTGCAGGATATGGCCGAGATTTTTGGCCTTTCTTTTCGCTGTGATGGCTTATGGTAGAAGCGCACTGACTGCGTACTCGAGTTTTACTACTACAATTGAGGTGTCCGGTTCGATCCCTGCGGTCGAGAGCTTGACGGTTTGAGTAATCAATCGTTCAACTTTCAGCAATGAGTGGCATTATCACTGGAGGGAAGTAATTCAGCACAGTAGGCCACCCGTAGTGGAGGCGAAGCGGATGGCACTTCGTTGGCTATGTAGTAGTTCTTGAGTTCCTGGTGTGACAACTCCGATTTCTTTTTGTTTTTGTATTTCAGTTTTTTCAAAATGGTTGCAAATTTATTTATCGATCTCGTCTTCATGAAAACTTCGTCCATTAGTCTTAGTCTGATTTTTTATGTAAATATGTACGAGCCAAAACTGTGATGTGTTTACGTATTGTGAACAAAAGGCCAAAAAGACACACAAAACACACGCCTGCACTTTTGGCCAAATCTGTGAAAGAGTTGGTCGTAAAAGACTTTCCTAGCACGCTATAATTAAGGTGGAAGCAAATTATGGCAATCACCACATTTTGCACGACGAACGACCCGAGTTTGACGAAACTGAAAGACAAACCATTGTCGGCGAAGAAACTGACAATGAACCGACCACAGTAGGCGATTCTTAGCGACATGTTGATGGTGTTGGCCAAGATTAGACCATATATGCCTAACTGGTAGTACTCGATCAAGATATACATGATCACCAAAATTAGCAAGCTCAGTATCGACATGAAATACGAGTATGCTCTCGTTTGGCGGCTAGACGCAGCTGCACTGAAGAATGCTTCCACCACCCCGTTGAATGCAAGGAACGGAATGTATGAAATGAACAAGGGGAACAAGTCAAATAGGTCCGTTTCATTCCAGAAAGAGGATTTCCCTCCCAATAGTACCCTTAGCATATAAGAAGCATTGAATGATCCCGCCAAACAGATGAGGATGGAGAATTGAAGGTAGAATATGAGCAAGTAAGTAATGGTGGAATAAGCGGTTTCAAGGTTGGGTTTGGACTTGTCAGCTAATGTTCTAGTGAACGACAATCTCACAGACTCTTCAATGGGCTGGAACAACAACCTGACAATGATGGACCCGTAGTTGTTCAATACCGAAAACACACCTTTCTCTTCTGCGGAGAAGAACGTGTTGACTATGAATTTGTCTCCCTCGGTCAATATCTGTTTGAAAACCATTTGTACGAAGGAGATCTTCCAGAACTTGACCACCTCTGTGTCGAACCATACGCTCGACCCATCCTTCGATTCTAATAGCGCCATTTTGAATGCCGGTTTGCTCTTGATGTAACACCCGAATAGCGTCAATGAGTATACGAACTGGCCCCAGCCAAAAGCCATTAGAAGTATCCCATTTTTATCGTAATCTGACCCATTCGAGGCACAGAACACAGTAGAAACTATCACCACACACCTGTTGAGCATTGCTATGCCTTCGTACCGGCTTCGCCTGCCAAAGTCCAACGTATACTGGTTGACAGCATAAATGGGCTCCACTATCAATTCGAGCATAACCAGCACCCAAAAAAGGAATAGCGTGAATGGAAAGTAGTTGGCCATTCCAACAACCTGAGCGTACGTGTCGCTTTTGAATTGCCATCCCATAATAGCAACGGATATCGGTATACCGATCATCAAAGGCACAAACCCAAAGTTGATTATAGACTGGTGTGTTTGAACGACGGTGTTTTTGGGTTGAGTCCGTTGTATAGATAATCTTTCGGCTTCCCTGCTGAAGAAGAGCACCGTGGAGTACAAAAAGTCCAAGTATGCCGAAACACCGAATAATTTGGGTGAAATCAACCGCACGAGTAGTTGATTCAATATAAAGGTTGAAAGCTTGGAGATCATCTGCGTTATTATGAGCCACGTAGCGCCCTTCCCCGTACTCCCCGCCATACCATATATGCCTGTGTGATCCAATTGGTCCTTTTCATGTTTTTCAGCCATTGATTTAGAAACGAAAAAACCGAACCCAATGCCTAAACTGTCCTCTATGTGTACACACGTATGAATCTGACGCACCGCTATCCACTGACCTTCGCAGGTATGAGATTTACGCGAGCCGCAGTAAATTAAGTCACAGAGACAGGTGCCCCAACTCCCGCAGTTCTCATACTTAAAATACAGCCATTTACAGATATTTCAAAGTAATCACAGCTAAAGTTACCTATCGAATATCACAGATCAGACGTTGCTGACAAACCGATACAGCAAGGTACAAAGCACAAGAAAATCACAAGACAAGGTACAAACCACAGACATTTTCCCGTTAAGATTTATGGAGAACCAAGACCGGCGTTCAATTCACATTCAATTTCACAACACTGATAAACGGACAAAAATAGATATTCTGCCACGATAATGGACCCGAACTCAATAAACCCGCACGAAGTAGAACTCAGAGAACAAGACCGGTGGCTACCGATTGCAAACGTTGCCCGGTTGATGAAAAATACGTTACCGGGCTCTGCCAAAGTGTCTAAAGACGCCAAAGAGTGTATGCAAGAGTGTGTGTCTGAATTCATATCGTTTGTTACCAGCGAGGCCAGCGACAGGTGTTTAAGGGAGAAAAGAAAGACGATCAACGGAGAAGACGTGTTGTACTCGATGCACGATTTGGGGTTTGAAAATTATGCTGAGGTGTTGAAGATCTTTCTTGCAAAATACCGTGAACAACAGGCTTTAAGGCACGAGAGGGGGGAGACAAAAATGACAAAGAAACAACTCAAGGCGCAAGCCGCCGCCAGAGCTGCTGCCGAGGCGGAGGCAGAAGCAGAGGCAGGTGAAGAGGCAGAGGTGGCCGAGGACGGTTCTGCGTCGGCACACCATTCAGAGCAAAACGAGGAATACGAAAGAGCAGATGAAGTTGATTCGGGGACAGGAAGTCCACCGATCAAACGTGAACATGACACTTACTATAACAAGAGCCTGGGCAAAAACGGACGGGAAAGCCCAGTAGGGTCCTCAGAGTCGTTCTTTGAACAATATGACGATGAAGATGCTGAAAAAGCCGAGAAGCATTTATCTGCCCATAAAGAAGAAGAGTACGAATACGATATAGACGAATTGACCAAGCAGCTTACAAATGAGGAGCACGATATTGACCCTTTGGCTGACACCAGGTATTTCTAGCTGGAAGTGTCCTAGTCCTGATTTTATCTGCCCTTCTGTATCATACGCTATTTATCCTTTCCTGTACATTACTGTATACTTTTACATATTACCATATTTTATGAAGACTTTGCCTTATCTTCTTGCCTGAAGGTTTCCTGGTTTACACCGGGCAGCCTTTATCTCGGCCTGCAGCACTTGAACCTCTGATCTGTTCCCCTGGCCTGTTCCTTTAAACCTTGAACTTTTCATCTCGTGATCTCTCCATCCCATCTTTCCCCTAATAAATAAACATTCTCTTCCCTCTTCCCTTGTCATATCTTTGTTCGGCACACCGGACAACTGTTGGAGCAATCCAACCAACTTTTCAAGCATGAATAATGAAAGTTGTGATCACAATAATTCAAACATCTCACCCCGTCAGCACTGGAATTATTAAGGTAATCAAAACAGATAATACACTTTGCATCTGGCTCGAGATACGAAGGGAGGTTCAACTTCTTTAATTTGATTTTCCTCCTTTCAAAGCTGATCAAGCATCTTGTTTTGATTATCAAAAGCCTTAAACTCAAGTAAGATGATGGAAGGATATGCAACGGGAACGTGAAAAAGTATAAGAACACAACGGCAAAGGTACAAGACATGCTGAACCTGATGAAGTTTACGGAAATCTCCACCAAATTCAACACCTTAGACTTTGTCTCCTTCCACGCCACGAATTCAGCACTAGACTCGATGCCAGCATCGGAATCTGAACCCGAAACAGAATCTGAACCCGTATCAGACTCTTGACGAAATTTGGCCATTTCGTAATGATTTAAAGCGAACTTGACACACGTGAAAAACACCAACGGGTACATATGACAGATCTCGAAACCGAAAATGGCCACTAAGATGTTATCTTCAAACTTCAATGTCGAAGTGGCTGAAAAGCTTCGTATCATCTGCTTGAAAAAAGTCACCATCAATAGAATGTCTATCAAGCTGATGATCAACACCCCATAACCCAATCTTCGGAACTGTCCGCTATTCCTGGAAATATCTTTGGAACTAGTCACAGAATAAGCCCTCTCTGCACATATGAAGTGAAAACTCTTCAACATAAGTATGCAGAAGAATAACCCCGAATACTTCATGAATTCTCTCCGAATCAAAGCTCTGGAAAGTTCCAGCAGCGTCACGTCAGACTGGCCCACCTCCCGTACGAAAATGAAGAACCCGAACCAGAACTCCCATATCGTGTAAGTGACTTTATCCTTGAGGTTCTTGACCTCATTCTTTGAAAGCTTACCGAATAAAGTCCATCTGACCAAGTTGGCAAATATGAAGAAGCCCAAGGCACAGAAATGGATCAATTTGAAGTGTGAGTTTGCCATAGCAGCCGCGTTTTGAAGCATGCTGCTGGAGAACTGCGACATAGCACCCCATGGGTCGTTCGGCCCTAACAATTTGGTGTGAAAGTTATCAGATCGGTTCATTTTGGAGTACGCTGATAGCGTTAAAAGTAAGCCCATCTAGCAAAGGTTAGTAAAAGACACAATGATTTGGTTGCTCACGGAGCGGTTGAGGGGTACATACAGCACTGAACCTGTATCGCCATTTGATAGGGGCCATTATACAGAACAGAACCTTGCTTGTAAAGAAAGTACTCGGGTAAAATAGAAAAAGTAGTTTAAAGAAACAGAGAGACGTATGAATTTCATTTATCTTGCGGCACGTGACCAGATAAAGTTTAATGAAGATGACGAGAACAAATGGGGAAGAAACGGTCTTTTTGGCTCGGAAAAAAGGCCTGAGATAGCGACGGTTATTCGGGACAGAATTTGTGCAGGACAACTCATTTGCCTTTGCTGACGGATGTGGGCATCCGGTCGGGTAAACCAGTATAATCAATCAGCTATTTGTGTCGCGTGGTACAAACATTTTCTATGTGTCCCTTGGGTGATGAGACGGGGAAGACTAAAGTAGTGGATCTACCAAAAATCACAGGTATCAGGTCGTGCGCCGCCCACAAAACTATCGCACCTCAGTGAAAAAAAAAGCTCTTCTCGATGTATGCTAAGCAGAATTAAAGCATCTCTATCACAGTTAACTATGGGAAAAAGAAATTTTAGAAAAGGAAAAGGAGGCTCTGGGAAGAAGTTTGGCAACAGAGCCAAAGCTGACGACAGGGGGACCAGCTGGACCGATTTGGTGAGAGAAAACGAGAAATGGGAGAGGTATTATAAAGCATTAGAAATCGTTCCAGAGAACGAATGGGAAGACTTCAAAAAACACTGTCAAGACAACTTGCCTTTGACTTTCAGGATCACCGGCTCCAGAGCACACGCCAACGAGATCAAGGCCAACTTCCTTGAAAACCACGTCTCCAAGTTACAGGATGTGGAATTCGAAGGAGTGCAATTAGCGCCAAAGAATTTGGCGTATTACCCAGATCAATTAGGATGGCAGATCGATGTTCCTAAGTCAGTGATCAAGAAGCATGAACAGTTTGCCGAAACCCAAAGGTTCTTGGTGTTGGAGACCGAGGTTGGTAACATCTCAAGACAGGAAGCCGTGTCGATGATCCCACCTTTGTTGATGGACGTTCAACCTCATCACACCGTTTTAGATATGTGCGCAGCCCCCGGGTCCAAGACTGCCCAGTTGGTGGAAGCTTTGCATGCCAATGAAAACGTTCCTGCCACCGGATTCGTATTGGCCAACGATTCGGACTACAAGAGATCGCACATGTTGGTCCATCAAGTGAAAAGATTGAACTCTCCAAATTTCGTGGTGGTGAACCATGATGCCCAATTGTTCCCCAGGATCAAGTTGGATGGAGCCTCGGAGTTCTTGAAATTCGATAGAATCTTGTGTGATGTGCCATGTTCCGGGGACGGAACCATGAGAAAGAACGTCAATGTCTGGAAAGATTTCAACGTCAACAATGCCTTGGGGTTGCACGCCTTACAGGTTAACATTTTGAACAGAGGATTGCAATTGTTGAAGAGAGGTGGGAGATTGGTGTACTCCACCTGTTCTTTGTCTCCCGTTGAGAATGAAGCTGTGGTGGCCGCTGCTTTGAGAAAATGGGGAACTCAAATCAAAGTGGTTAACTGTGACAACGAATTACCTGGCCTTGTTAGACGTCAAGGTCTTAGTTCATGGAAGGTCTACGGGAAAGACATGGAATTGAGAGAACGGGGTGCCGAAGACATTGCTGAGACCGTCTTCCCTCCCACGGAAGAAGAAGCCAAGCAGTTCAACTTGCAAAACTGTCTCAGGGTCTACCCACACTTGCAAAATACCGGTGGTTTTTTCATCACTGTGTTTGAAAAAGTCGACCCAGAAGCCGGAAAAGAGTCCAACCCCCCACAACCTGTTTCCACTGAGCAAACGGAAGAGGGCCCAGCTGCCAAGAAACAAAAGGTCGAGGCCTCTGCTCCAGAGCCTAAGAAGAAACCAAGAATGCCCAGAGACGCCAACGAAGAACCGTTCATTTTCCTTGACCCAGCCCATCCTGAATTGGAGAAGTGTTGGCCATACTACGGGTTCACCGATGAGTTTCCAAGAGACTGTACTCTTGTCAGAAATGCCACTGGTGAAGCTTTGAGAACCATCTACTACGTTTCTCCAATAGTCAAGAGTATCTTGTCCATAAAGGAACAGAAATTGAAACTCGTTCACGGAGGAATCAAATTGTTTGTGTTTCAAAGAAACGACAGTGGTGGATGTTCATGGAGAGTCCAAAACGAATCTTTGGCCAATATCAATCCCTTCTTGAGTGACAAGAGAAAGGTGTCGTGTGATATCCACTTATTGAAGATGTTGTTCACAGAGGCATTCCCAAAGTTGGCTCTCATCAGAGAGTCTGGTTTAGATTTGGAGTTCTCCGACAAGATTGAAAAATTCGAGGAAGGTTGTGTTTTCCTTACGGTTAAAAGAGACGGAGACAACTTGGAAGATCTTTTCTTGCCATTATGGAGAGGTAAAACCAATGTCAACTTGATGGTGAATAAGAAGGACACACAAGAGTTACTTTACAGAGTGTTCAACATTGCTACCGATGCCAAGGACCAAGGGAAAGAAGCTGCTTACCAAAAGAAGGCCGAAGAGGTCAAGAAAGCCCGTGAATCCAGAGAAGGGACTGTAGATGCCGAAGAACCCACCGAGGCCACCGTTAGTGAAACTGCCACGCCAGAAGCAAAATGAGTTATTCTTGTATATTAGTTGTGAACGAAATTTCGTTATAGAGTGCCTTTTTTATTCACTGAAATTATTGTAGTCGTAATTGTCGTTATCATGTCCTTCGTTATCGTCTGCAGTGTCTTCACTGAGCCCGTCATCTGTACTGTCTATGGCGCCGTCCTCTGCACTATCTGTGCGGCCATCCTCCTCTTCCCTTTCTCCCTCCTCTTCCCCCTCTTCCGCATCCTCTTCGCTCGAGCCTTCCAGCTCGTCCAGATAATTTTCAATAAACATAGAAGCGGTCTCATCGGTCACCAACTCGTCTGCCCATTTTTCGACCAACATCCCCATCCCCAACAACGCCGTATCGTTCAAAGCTCTCTCCAACTTGAGATTCTGGGCTTTCAGCCGATGGCTAGCGTAATAGTGAAGCACCTTTAGCATCTCCAGGTCGGGCAACGGCATATCTTTGAAATCACCACGGTCTTTGAAGGGAACATCCACGAAAAGGGCAGTCAGCGATCCGAGAACCTCATCTGCAGCTGTGATCACCCCCTTCTCTGAATATAGGTCAGACACCGCTCCTTTAAATGTGTCCAAATCGACGTGCACCTTGCCTTTCTCCATTTTGATTCCCTTGTGTTTCCTGTTCAAAAACTCATCGTTCGCCACACGAGCCCTGACAAACTCGTCGTTGCATATTTCATAAACACTTTTTATAGTCTTTACTGGGGCGTTGAGCTTGGTCCTGGTCCTAGACTTTTTGGGTTTCGTGGACGTCTTGCGTCCTTTTTCAAGCCCGGTCATAGAGATTAAAATTAAAAAAAGTGCGTTTTGTTTCTGCATTTAACTGCAAAAAAGAAGAACATATTTCGAAAAGGAGACATACATTTTTGGTCTAAAAGCTAGGCGAGTAATCACTTGCAATGATCACTTGAAACGAAGAAGAATTGAAACGAAGTTTGAAGAATTGAAACACGAAACACTAGGTTTCCTAAGAAATAACACTGATGTCTTCGGTGCTGGTGTAGACAACTGGGGCCAAAGAAATTTCCCTGTCGTCAAGGTCGTAGACGATGTAGGCGTTTCTCAAGAAGTTGTCACCTAAGATGAAATATTGTTCATCTGGGATGATGAGCAAAGCACAGAAGGAACTGAGCGAACCGTCGGTGTAAGTGAGTTTAGCACCAGCGTTTTCCTTTGGAACAGTGATCGAAACCCCGTTAAAGTTGACGGTGAATTCTTGAACGTCATTACAGTCTTCCCACCCATAGTAACTGCCACTGATGGGTACGGCCCCCACAGTGTCGGCAATTGCTTGGACGGTGTCAGATGGCAAGTAAGTATAGGTGGTACCCGAATCTAAAGTGACACTGAGGCCAACATCGGTGGAACCTCCAGAACCAGTGATGGACGTGACGTCAACGTTCAATCTGGCATCATCGGTAACTGGAAGGGTGGTCAAAGAGCCACTGTACTTGGCATGATCAATACCGCCAAACAAAACGGACCCGGTGGAAGCATCAGCGGTGTCCAAGTAAAGAGAGTAGGCAGCCTTGTTGATGGTGCCGGCTTTTTTCAAAGCCACCGGCAAGTTGTCGTATTTGGTCAGGGTAGCCTCTAAAGCAGTCAAACCAATACCTAAGATCCCGTAGTTGATATCGTTGCTTGAGGTGGCATCGCCGAACTGGAAACTCTCGAGGGTGGGGCCGGAGGAAGACAATGCAATCGTGTCTTTGATCCACGACCCAGTAGCACTGGAACCATCAGCATATCCAACACTAAAACCGGAAGAAACATATTCATAGGTGGAAGACAGAGTATGGTCATAGTCCCCATAGGTGCCTGTTTGTCCACTAGAAGTGTCGATAACCCACAAATCAGAAGAGCCGGTGTCGACATCAACACTAACTTTCTGGGAATTGGAACCCAAGTAAAGATCAGCGACGTAGTAGTAACCCTTGTTACTCAACGTGTATTCGTACACACTGTCTCTTTTTGAGATATCGGTGATGTTTTTTGGAAGGGTCTGGGTTCCAGTGGGAGTGAAGTCTAACTTGACGACCCCGTCGGATCTTTTGTTTAAGCCAGGGACGGCAGCAGCGTTGGAGATACAGGCAAGGGCCAAGGCCAAAAGGATTTTGGGAAGGAACATGTGTTGAAAGCGAATTGGGGTGTGTAAGGTGATGGAGATGTAGATTCTAGGGGAATTTGGGTCCTTTTTATAGTCCAATCTGGACTGGTTCGTTGATCATATGTAGGTGCAAGTAGATACCGGATGAAAAATTTCAGTTGCAAATCAACATGCTTACATAATCCCAAAAGTCTATTTGGAAGAAGCAAAAGCCTAAAACTGAAACAGAAACACAGAGCCCCAATTTGGCAAGACGACGGGTCACGGTGCCTAGGTGAGCCCACAAGATGCGCTTCAGCGGTTTGAGGTTTCCTCCCGCATTTGTGTATATCCATTAGTCGACTAGAACTTCACACAAGCAGAAGACGTCGACACAAGCAAAAGACGGTCGAGCGATACTAAGGAAGCTTTTGCTAGTGAACCCAAACTAAAACTCCTTTTCTCCTGTCTAAACGAAGCCCAGCATGCTCGGACCAAAGCTCTATTTCCCTTGAGCGTTCGGCTCTTAAACTTTCAGGAACAATAGATTGTCGTATTCCGTCGAGGCACAATTTGAGCCACTCGACTAAACAAAGGCAAAGGGGCCACGAAACGAAGAACGATTCCGGAGCGAACGAGACGTTCAGTTGTGTGTTTCTGAATGTGACAAGTCTTGGCTGCATTCGGGTGCATATTTTCATGCATCAATACGTCAAACTGAGAGAGTCAAACTGAGCGAGTCAAACTAGCACCGTCAAATCCGACGAGCGTGGGTCAACCTAAAGTTAACGTCAAATCTGGTGCCAAGAATTCTGTTATCAGGGCCCTATAAGGTTTTCTAAAGGCAACCAAGTGTAATCAGCAAGTGGCATCAGTTTTTGTTATGCAGCCCTGCCCGTCATTATCCGTGGGGGTAGGAGGTTCCAAGCACATTTGGGGTCCTCGGCGGACTTAGGTACATGAACCCGGGTTGTAAGGACGCTCGGGAAGTATTCCATCACCATGACTGGTAAGTGGGCCAAACAAAACGGCAGAGGCACATTCCAACGGCACAAAACCTATTTATAGAAGCATCAACCATTTGTTGGAACTGACAAGTTGGAACTGACAATACAGCAACGTTCGACAATACAATAACATTCGTGTATGCATTCTCGGGTTCCCGTGCCATTGTTGGGCACCGTTGTGTCACTTCGTTTAGGGGTTAAAGTTTGGCCTTCAATTACAGGTTATGATATTTTGGCACCCAAAACAACACACTTGGCTGATAACGGGCTGATTGCGATGCGCCGGTCGATAGGAAGGCACAATGCAATCTCAATAGCGCTTTGATCGCATAAGCATGAGGCATTATGGGTATTCGTCATCCGTGATGTCGTGATTTGGCGTGGGGTTCAAATACACGTCGGGCAACTTGATAGGCAGCGGAACTTTAAATTGAAGGCGGACTGTCGTCACTTGTCGTCACTTGTCGGTAGTTGTCGAGTTGCGTATGGGGCTACTTGTCGGGATACTTGTCGTGTGATCCGGGAACCAACTCAAACTTATCGGATGCTGTTTGGTGAGGCTAAGAAAGCAAGTAGACATGCAAATTGCCGACGAATAACCGGGCATGTGCCTGCTGTGCGATGTGCTCGGCCCAAATTGCAAGGCTCGAGTTGCTGAGCGTCTTTTTGGTCTCCAATCTTGGCTATCTCTTTGACTTGCTGACTGCTTCCGACAAAGGCTCGTTTTACCACACCCAACAAGCGACACAGATAACGCAACACACTTTTCCGTACGCCACCAAAGCCTGTGTATATCGCCTGTTTCTATAGCATCTACCTATCATACAGCCGGTCTAGAGAACACCCCTGAATAACGCTTGGCATTGGTAACTGCCAAACCGAACTAGTTTTGCGGCCAAACTAGATCTCAAAATGTAGAAATTGAGCACTTATTTCCACCAATAGTGCATTGGATTATCAACAAAAGCAACAATTACAATTCAAAAACATTAAAGCAAACCCCACCAGGCCACAGTCTCTAAAATGACACAACACCGTACATATCGTACTCATAAAACGGTGGTTAAAATGGTTAGGGTATATTCTTGAGCAGAGAAAACGCGATTCCAAAATTCTTGTTTATTTACACATATGCTGAACGCAATGCATATTCTGGAACACTACGAGCGAAGGAGACAGTTAGACTTGTTGGAAACAGAGGACGCCAGACGGAAGCAGCTAATCAGGTTGTGTATTCTACGGGTAGTGACGCTTTCAAACGTCAGTCTGCCCAAGGCAGCCTCAGCCACCAGCAGCGTGGAAGAGCTAACCCAAAAATGCCTAAACTACGAACTAACGATCAATAAGCTCAAGCAAGAGTGGAACACCAAAGATAAGCTCAATGAGGCCACAGTGGACAAGTTGAAAGAAGACATCTCCAAATTGAAACTGCAAAAATCCAAACCTGGGGTACGATCGTCGGCGCTTTCGAATCCTACTTTCGGTGGTACCAACTTTGGCAGTTCCAGCTCCAATGCCAAGTCGTTACAGAAAGCGTCGTTATCATATGCCACATCTCCATACTTGAGCCGGGCAGTGGGGTCCAAGAACTTTTTGTCGCCGACATTGAACTCGTTGAACAAAACGCTGATCGGCCAAAGGAACCCCATGTTGGTGTCTCCAGTGGGGAATAGGAGAGGCAAATACGTTACTGCTAAAGCCATGAAAACCGCCAAACCGCTGGCTCCTGTACACAATCCGCTTTTGACGCCGACAGGCAAGTCAAAGACTCAAACTGGCACTGACTGGCAACTTTCTCCGAATAAATCACCAACTCGTATGTCTTTTGTGGAGAATTTCGATAATTCCGATTCTAACGATGATAGTCCCCTTTTCGGTGACAACTTCAAGAAAGATACATCTAGAGAATTTGCAGTGTCCAAGGCCGACATACTTACGGGGATCAGCGAGGAAAAGTTGGTGGAAGAGGCTGATGGACCAGATGCTAATTCTACCACAATTATGGGCGAAGAAATCGAGACGGTCGGTCCTGCAGTCAGTAATGGCGATAAGACCGCCACGTCCACAGATGAGGACGATACGTTTGCCAGTGCCAATTCCACATTGAACAATTCTATGGAGAGGTCAAGACGGAAACAGCTCAAGAGATTGAATTTGGCAGGGTTTCTGGTCGAAGGAACGGCTGCCAGGAATGTCAGTAGAGGCTTGAGCGTTGAGCAAGATGGTGTCAACTCGTTGGACTATTACAAGGACGGGAACTTCACGGAAGGTAACGAAGAATCTCCAAAAATCAACCGGGCTCTGAACGCAGACGCTTCCATGGAGAAGAAGAAAAAAAGAAGAGTGTTCAAGATCAATTGAAAGACTTCAAGGAGAGGAAGAGAAGGATTTATAAGAACATGCGAAGTCTAGCCAATGTACAATGAACAAACGTCAATTCTCCGTTGCCACTAACCTCTCGTATACGTATTATGTAATAGTTGGTGGGGGACCCAATGAATATTTAATGGTTGTACAAAAAGAAGTTCTCTTTCTTACGTAATACTTGTATCATCCTTATGTAATTATTATGTACTGCTAAGGTGCTGCTTAGGTAACGCTTAGGTAATACTTAAGTAATAGTAGTATGATGCTTATCTAATACTTCGACAAACATATATACGTTTGTGAGATCACGTGATTTCTCACGTATTCCGAGTTTGCAGCGATCACCGATTGAAATCGTTGAAGAACTCGAGCTATTACTAATTTCAAAGGCAAAAACCACAACATTCCCAAATCAAAGTCCGACACCATAATTTGTTGAACGTTATGATCAGAGCACGCAGCAGTATTGTGGGGGTTGCAACAAAGGCAGCACGGGCAAGGATCAGCACGAGGTTTGCCACTTCTTTGGTGCAGACAGGTGCAAACGACCTATTTCCTTTATCACATTCTCCAGCTGTTTACAGGCCGTTTGACTACAATATGTTGTTAAAGTCAGACCAGTCCAACGACGAGAAGGTGCCCGCCACGGAAACGCCAGAGGGCAAAGACGACGGCGAAAAGACACCCGAGTCTGGACCCGAAAAAGATATCAAGAAAGACGACACCAACGAGGTAGAACCTGAAGATAAAAAAAACAACGAGGTACCAGAGGAAGACAATAAGGGCGGCGAGTCTGAGTTAAAAGAGTCGCTTGATAGTATAGCGGAACAGTCTGGGAAAGTGTCCAATGCCGGTGGTGCTGGAGCACCGGGGGCTCCTGGGGGTGGCAATGGGAACGGGAACGGGAATGGTAATGATGGCGACAAATCGTTGGAGGCAGATCCTACCACTGGGATATATCCACCATTGTTGGCTATTCCTATGAAAGATCGGCCTCCTCTTCCCGGCCGTCCATTTGCCATCAATATCACTGACCCTGAGGTGATCAAGTCCATATACACGATCATTGATAAGCGAGAACCCTACTTTGTGTTGTTCCACGTGAAAGACCAAGAAAAGGGCGATACTGATGTGATTCAGAGCAGACAGTCTATATACGACCTTGGTGTCCACTGTCAAATCATCAGACACACGTCTCCACGTCCCGGGACCTTCAACGTTTTAGGGTACCCGTTACAGAGGTGTAAGCTCGAAGAGTTGAGTATCCCAGGCGAAAAGAAAGATGGCTTGGAAATAGAAAAATACTCCACGGCTTACTTGAAGAACTTGAAGGTCTCCTATGCTACCGTCAGGCCAGTTGAAGACGAGCCTTTTGACGTGCAATCGCCAGATATAAGATCACTTATAGAAGCCATCAAAACTTTGTTGAGCAAAATGGGAAGCAAAAACCCGTTGGAGAAACTTCAAATCAAGGAGGGCACGGAGTTGGTCAACGATCCTCCTAAATTCGCCGATTTCATCGGTTCCACCATCCACGGAGATCCAAAGAAGATACAAGAAATTCTCGAGTCTTTGGATGTTGAAGACAGATTGGCTAAAGCCCTCGAACTTTTGAAGGTTGAGATGAGGGCCAACTTGATAAAAGAGAACACCATTCATAATTTGAGCAGTAAGGCTGACGAGTTCCAAACTAAGCTTTTCATTAAAGAGTTCATCAAAGAGTTGCAAAAGAGAGCCGGTATTAGCGAGTCAGAAGACAAGAAGACCAATAAGTTCGATGAAAGGCTCAAGAAGTTGAAATTATCTGAAGAAGCCATGGAGGCCTATAAAGCCGAAAGAGCGAAGATGGAGAACCAGAACGAACACTCTAGTGAATTGGGTGTGAGCGAAAGATACTTGGATTGGTTGACGTCTATTCCATGGGGTATCTATTCAAAAGATAGTTTCAACATCAAAGAAGCAAGGACGATATTAGAGCGTGATCATTATGGGTTGAAAGACGTCAAGGAAAGAATTCTTGAATTTATCTCAATGGGTAAGATTTCAGGCAAAGTTGATGGTAAGATCTTGTGTCTTGCAGGACCACCGGGGACTGGAAAGACGTCTATTGCCAAATCCATTGCCGAATCATTGAACAGGAAATATGTCAGAATTGCTATGGGTGGTATCCAGGACGTTCACGAAGTCAAAGGTCATAGAAGAACTTACGTGGGGTCTATACCAGGTCGGATCATTTCTTCTTTGAAGCAAGCAAAAACGTCTAACCCATTGATGCTTATTGATGAAATCGATAAGTTGGATTTGAGCCGTGGTGGAGCAGCTGCCTCGGCCTTTTTAGAAATCTTGGATCCAGAACAGAACAATGCTTTCGTCGATAACTACATTGATGTGAAGGTGGATCTTTCCAAGGTCTTGTTTGTGTGCACTGCCAACTATTTGGGCAATATCCCTGCCCCTTTGAGAGACCGTATGGAGATCATAAACGTTTCAGGATACACCAACAATGAAAAACTCGAGATCGCCAAAAGACACTTGATTCCGGACGCGGAGAAGAAGGCAGGGTTAGAAGGTGGACACGTCATCATTCCTGAAAACACCATTAGCAGATTGATTGAGAAATACTGTCGTGAAAGTGGACTCAGAAATGTCAAGAAGTTGATCACCAGAATCTATAGTAAAGCTTCTTTGAAGATTGCCGAGCAATTAGAGGGTTCTGAACCGGAAGTGACCAAGAAGGTGGCGAATGAGGACAAACCCACCGAAGGAGGAAACCCCGAACCGCTTTTGACTTCGGCTGCCACAATTATAGAAGAAGATTCTGTGTCTAAAGAGGTACAATCCTCTGCGAAGAAAGCTGCCAATGCAATGATCGCCTCTCCGGTCGAAGCACCAGTGGATGAGGACGATGCTCCAGGAATCAGCGACATTAACAAGGGAGAAGAATCGGGGGTCAAGTTAGAAGTTCCTGAACAGGAAGAAGAAGAAGTTGTTAAGCTTGAAATTCCTGGAGATGTCAAGATCGAAATAACTCCGGAAAACTTGAAAGATTACGTCGGGCCCGAAGTGTATACCAGAGATCGGATATACGACGTCCCTCCACCAGGGGTAGCTACGGGACTTGCTTATAGCTCATCGGGCAATGGGGATGCTTTGTATATTGAGTCGATTTTAACTCATTCCCTTGGTTCAGGATCGGGCCACAGTGGTATTCATGTCACAGGTAGCTTGAAAGAGGTGATGAAAGAATCCGCTTCCATTGCTTATTCGTTTGCTAGACTGTACATGGTGAAGAAATTTCCCGACAACAGATTCTTCGAAGCCGCTGATATCCATGTGCATTGTCCAGATGGTGCCATTCCTAAAGACGGCCCATCTGCCGGTATTTCGTTCACGTCTTCTTTGATATCCTTGGCTATCAATAAGTCATTACCACCAAACATCGCCATGACAGGGGAAATAACAGTGACCGGAAGGGTGTTACCTGTTGGTGGTTTGAGAGAGAAAACTCTTGGTGCTAAGAGATACGGGTGTGACACCATCATTTTCCCTAAGGACATCGAAAATGAATTAGAAGAGATCCCTGAAGAGGTCAAAGAAGGTGTCACTTTTGTTCCGGTTGAGTGGTACCAAGAAGTGTTTGACAAGATCTTCCCTGGCGTTTCAGTGGAGGAGTGCAATGATGTCTGGAAAGAAGAATTTGCCAAGTTGGACAAAAAGAAGGCCAAGAAGGCCAAGAAGGATTAAAGAATATGACCGTGACAATACTTTGTAAATAAAATCATTTCATTATACGTACATATATTTGCGTTCGTGAACTTCGTCTCATTTCTCCTCCTTCTTTACATTACCAAAGAACGCTCTGACTTCTTCTTCCGTGACTACTTTCCCTTCTTCTGCAAACGGCTTGAAGAAATCTCGTAGCTTGCTCTTGATCTTGTCGTAAGCCTGTAAGCCTTTCAACGCCTGTTCCCGGGGCACATTCAGTAACGCTTCAGCCCCAAGCTCCAACAACGAGCCACTGGCGGAAGACGCATCGTCTTCTTCTGGGGGCTCGTATACCGGATCTGCCAAGTACAAGAATTCGTAGGTTCTGAGGAAATTCTGGAGCTTGCAGAGGGGGTCTGCACGCAAGGCCTTGACTTTATCTCTGAACGAGAATTCAAGGAAGTACGACTTGGGAATGGGTGTGCTTTGAAGTTTGATCCGTTTTGGATTCGGACCTTCAGCTGTGGCCTGACCAGGTGTGTCTTCCTGACCAAAGTCACCCTCTTTGTACTTCTTGAAGAGGACTTCCCAAACCCGCGGACTCGTGACATTGTCGAAATGAGGTAAAGACGTGTAAACGATGCCCTTCTGACGTTCAAGCTCTTCAAACACGTCCACGAACTTGGACGCACATTTCCAGCAAATAAACACGTCGAAGGCTTCTAGTGCTGGAAAATGAGGCACCGTTACCTCAGCACCATCCCCACGCTCAGAAGTCATCGAAGTGTCGTTGAAAGCATCCTGTTCTGGCTCCGAGAGCTGGTCCAACAAGTTTTCGCCTTTGACCTTAACATCCAGCTTAACCTCTTTCTGCGTCTCCAAAACCCCATGTTCGTACCCTAGTATACAGTCCTCATGGTACCAGTCTTCGCCACACTCGAACCCAAAGTAGCACTGGATCATATTGCCTGTCTCTTCCAATGGATTGTAGGGCTCTTTACAGCTGCAGAAGAGACCCTGATAGTTCTGGTTGTATGAGTTGGAGCCTGGTATATCATCAGCTGGCAAATCGAGGTTACTTTGACTGCCCCAAGACCGGTGTCCCAGAGAAACAGAACCCGTCCTGGGCCTTACCGGCGCCTGTGGTGCCTGTGGTCCCCCAGGTCCACCAGACCGTAGCATACACGCCCCTCCTTTTGCCATCCGTGTAGTTCCACAGTCACACACAAAGTCTCTTTTGGAGAAAAGCTCCACGATATCGTGGTTGGAATGGCACTGTATAGAACAGGAGTAGCATACACCGACGGGGTTGCCATTCTGTCTTGAACACGAAAGACATGCAAACACCGGTTGTCTAAGCTCTCCCTTATTGAACGTGCACTCGTTTGGGTCGTAGGGCATCAATTCGCGTGCCTGTTTTTCTAGAGCGTCTTGCTCCTTGACGTAAGCAACCGCCGTGGTCACAGATGTGTCTGGAGTGGCCTCCGAGTCGTCCCTCTCCCGTTTCATTGACTATGTTATCTATAGAAGTGAGAAATGGTAGAAAGCAAGTTCGCGTTAAATAAAAACTTAAATAAGAGCTTACACAAATATCAACGCCATTAGGCGTGGCCGCCGGTGGCCATATAGAGGCCGTCAATGGGGTCGTACAGGGGGTCGAACACAAGCACGTCGACGCTCCGGTCGCACTGCAAAAATTCCGGCTTGTTCACACACGCATATTCGGCCCCATTGGAATTGTCGTACAACACAAGCCCGTATTGCTGGTACCGGCTTGACGTGTAAGCCTTGCCCCAGTCAGACGTGGACATGTAGTCTGGGGTGGTGCCCTTCTTGAGCTCGTAAAAGTGGTACCTGACCTTGGCGTCGGGATAGTACCTGTATCTCAAATTGGAGAACAACTGCACGGCTCCGTTCTTGCCAGAGCCACAGGTGATGGACCCACCGAAAGAATGGGAAGTGCTCAATTCCCTGTCTTTCTCGACACTCAAGGACCAACCGATGGTGACGTTGGTGAACCCCTGGCCAAGCATGGAAATGATCCCATTGTTGATGATTTCAAACACCCCAGTAAGAAGCTGGAACTCGTACGCATGCGATAACTGCACCCCATGAAGAAGGGCAAACGAACGGGAGTAGCTGTTGCTTTTGGTGATGGAAATCTCGGCGTTTTGGCCATGGGCGTACGCACACTTGGTGACGGGCTCATTCAAAATTGCGGCGGATTTGCTTCTGCCGAAGGCCACTTCCCTAATGACAATGTAAGTTGGCTTTCTGGGGTCCGACATCACCTCGAAGTAGTTGGGTTCGCCTTTGATTCGGGCGTAGACGTTGGGGGTTCTGTTTGGGTTCTTGAAGTAGTTGGACTGGAGGAGCTGGTCCATGCTGTCGAAGTACTTGATGACGTTTGGAGGGTTGTCGCTCAACAACTGTCTTTTGTCGCTTAACTGTCTTTTGTCGAAGTCTCCGAAGGCGTTGACTTCGGGCACCAGAACGTTGGCCGAATGGCCGACTGGCACGGGCACCGTAGGTGTAGCTGATGCGCTGGTGAACACACTAGAAAGGGCGACGAATTGTAAGATTTGAAACTTCATTGGTGGCTTGAGAAACTGAAAAAGAACGGGTTTTTTCAGACTTTATATACCGCTTGCGGAGCTGAACCTAACAGAATTTGCAGCCGCTCAAACATTTCGGCGGTTCAAACATTTGTGACGTGAAACCTAAGGTTTTTTGCAGCATATCACATCGAGATCAGCGTTCCTGTACATAACCCGTGCACTACTCAACCTGTATATAACCTATTAATTAGAAAACCTAATAACATTTCCCGAAGGGGTTAAATTACCTGGACGCGTCTCATTGAAATATACGCTTTCCATTAAAGAAAAAAAAATCGAAATTAATACTTTTCTTTTCTACACCTGCTACAAAACAACATGTCAAGCCCAACTAGAAACCCCAGAAAGAGGCAAGTTGACAATGACGAAGATATGGCCAGTGACCATTCGTCTCCAATCCCTTCAAGTCCCCCTCTTCCCTCATCTCCAGGTATCCCATTTGAGGAAGAAGAGCAAGAAATCCACGATGACGTGGAAGATTTGGACGAAGACGAACCAGAAGGAGAAGACTTGATGGCCAACATGGATGATGACTACCAAATGAATGCCGAAAAGGACCATTATGATTTAGGCGATGGAAATATCGACGACGATGAGTATGATGAATTGGATACTGCCACCAGAAGAAGAATCGACGCCCAATTAAACAGAAGAGACGAATTGGTCAGCGGGAAGGGCCAAAACCAAGGTTTGATGGACATTGATGATGAAGACGACGACGATGTTAGGTTGGACGAGTTTGGGTTGCCAATTCAACGGAGAAGAAGGAGAAGAAGAGACGGTGACGATGAACAAACGGAAGCCGAAGCAGCAGCCGAGTTTGAAGAGCTTGATCCGTTTAACGAGGAGTTGTCGTTGGAGTCATTGAGTGACGTGAAAGCTGCCAATATTACCGAATGGATCTTACAGCCGGCTGTTTCCAGATCGATAGCCAGAGAATTGAAAGCTTTCTTATTGGAATACACCGACGAAAAAGGTAGATCTGTGTACGGTGCCCGGATCAGATCTTTGGGTGAAGTGAATAGTGAATCTTTGGAAGTGTCGTACGACCATTTGGCTGAGGCTAAGGCTATCTTGGCGTTATTTTTGGCTACGTCTCCCGTCGAAGTGTTAAAAATCTTCGACGTGGTGGCCATGGAAGCTACCGAGTTGCACTACCCCAACTATTCTCAAATTCACCAAGAGATCCACGTTAGAATCATCAACTTCCCCAACTTGATCAACTTGAGAGATCTCAGAGAAAGCCATTTGAACAACTTGATCAAAATGAAAGGGGTGGTGACCAAAAGAACCGGGGTGTTCCCACAATTGAAATACGTCAAGTTTGATTGTTTGAGATGTGGCGCTGTTTTGGGTCCCTTCATCCAAGAAGCACACACCGAAGTGAAAATCTCTTTCTGTACCAACTGTCAACTGAAGGGACCATTGAGGATCAACGGGGAAAAGACATTGTACAGAAACTACCAGAAAATCACCTTACAAGAAAGTCCAGGATCTGTGCCTGCAGGTAGATTACCAAGACACAGAGAAGTTATTTTGTTGAGTGATTTGGTCGACAAGGCCAAGCCAGGTGAAGAGATCGAAGTCACGGGGATCTACAAGAACAACTATGATGGGTACTTGAATGTCAAGAGTGGATTCCCGGTTTTCGCTACCATAGTAGAGGCCAATTCCATTTCCAAAAAGGAAATCTCCAATCTGAACATGAGTCTCTTCACGGAAGAGGAAGAAAGGGAGTTCAGAAGAATGAGTCAAGAAAGAGGTATTATCGACAAGATAATCTCGTCTATGGCTCCTTCCATTTATGGGCACAAAGATATCAAGACCGCCATCGCGGTGTCGTTATTCGGAGGGGTGCCCAAGAATATCAACGGCAAGCATTCCATCAGGGGAGACATCAATGTGTTGTTATTGGGGGATCCAGGGACCGCCAAATCCCAGATCTTGAAGTACGTTGAAAAAATTGCCAACAGAGCCGTCTTCGCTACGGGGCAAGGTGCTTCTGCAGTGGGGTTGACCGCCTCAGTCAGAAGAGACCCCGTCACCAGCGAATGGACCTTAGAAGGGGGTGCTTTGGTGTTGGCTGATAAAGGGACTTGCTTGATCGATGAATTTGACAAAATGAACGATCAAGACAGAACATCCATTCACGAAGCCATGGAACAACAAAGTATATCCATTTCCAAGGCCGGGATCGTCACCACTTTACAAGCCAGATGCTCCATCGTTGCCGCTGCCAATCCCAACGGGGGAAGATACAACTCCACCTTGACGTTATCGCAGAATGTGAACTTGACGGAGCCGATTTTATCGAGATTCGATATCTTGTGTGTGGTCAGAGACATCGTCAACGAGGAGCTGGACGAAAGGTTGGCCAGTTTCGTTGTGGATTCTCATATGAGATCGCATCCCGATCCTGTGGACGAGGAGGACCAGGACCTCGAAGATATGGATATCGAGACTCCTAGCAAACCATCAAGACAGAAAAGAATCGATGATTTGAATAAACAGAAAGAACAGGAAATTTCACCCATCAGCCAAGAAACCTTGGGTAAGTACATCGCTTATGCCAGAGTGAAGATCCACCCCAAATTACACCAAATGGATATGGACAAAGTGGCCAAGGTGTATGCGGACTTGAGAAGGGAGTCCATCGCTACTAATTCGTTCCCCATCACCGTTCGTCATTTGGAAAGTATACTTAGAATTGCCGAGTCGTTTGCCAAAATGAGACTCAGTGACTTTGTCAGTCAGAACGACTTAAACAGGTCCATCAAGGTGAGTATTGATAGTTTCGTGGGGGCCCAGAAGGTCACTGTTCGGAAACAGTTGCAGAGGGCTTTCATGAAGTATACTTTGCCCACGAGGAGAAGTTAGGCAGGTAAGGCCCTTTCCATTGTATATTATGTAGTGTAGTTTGTTTAGGTTTGGCAATGTAAACTTGGTAGTTTTGGCAAAACGTTTATAAGCTTTACAGCAACTGGTCATAAGCTTTGACAAGAACGTTTATAAGCTTCGAACTCTTATAAGCTTCGAAAACTGGTTCATAAGCTTTAACTACTCTCAAAACGCGTTTTGGTTTTTCTATTATTTAATTCAACATCCAATGCTTAATCTAGACGAGTAAGTGACCACAACACCCCAAACTCTATACGAATGCGTACTAACTCGTGCAGGACGATCGAGAAGATCAAAGAGTGCAAATACATACCCGAAAAAGACGTAGAAGAGCTATGCACCAAGATTATTGAGATTCTTATCGAGGAAGGTAACATCCAGCAATTAGATACACCCATCACCATTTGTGGAGACATCCACGGCCAGCTTCACGACTTGTTGACCCTCTTCAAGACCGGTGGTGAGTGTCCCGCCACACAGTACCTTTTTCTCGGAGACTTTGTGGATAGGGGGTTCTACTCGCTTGAGAGTTTCTTATTATTAATGGCGCTAAAAGTAAGATACCCAGACAGGATAACCTTGATTCGAGGAAACCACGAAACCAGACAGATCACTACCGTTTATGGGTTCTACGACGAGTGCCTCAGGAAATACGGCAGTGTCAACGTGTGGCGGTTTTGCTGTGAAGTGTTCGATTACCTTTCGTTGGGGGCTATAATTGGCGGACAGAATGGGGTCTTTTGTATACACGGCGGGCTTAGTCCGATGATTGACGACATAAACCAAATCCGCCTGATTAACAGGAAGCAAGAGGTGCCGCATGAAGGGGCCATGTGTGACTTGCTATGGTCAGACCCCGAAGATGTGGCGGGGTGGTCCATATCCCCTCGCGGGGCTGGGTACTTGTTCGGGTACAACGAGGTGCAGAAGTTCAGCCATAGCAACAATATCTCGTTGATAGCCCGAGCCCATCAGCTTGTAATGGAAGGCTATAAAGAGATGTTCGACAAGAAGTTGGTGACAGTGTGGCTGGCGCCAAACTACTGCTACCGGTGTGGGAATATAGCGCTGGTGTTGGCGATCGATGACCAGCTAAACCGGGATTATAAGGTATTCGACGCTTCTGCCAACCAGGAGATCACGTCCATACCGTCCAAAAAGCCTACCATAGACTACTTTATTTGAAAGAGTCTTCATTGACTATTTTATTGACCCCGAAAGCCTTATCAACATGCGATGATAACGACAAATGACGACATGTAAACATCCGCTCAAAATAATGAAAAAAAAAAAAGAAACCTTCAGGGTAAAAATAGACAACCACCCGAAATCCAAACAGAGCATTCATGTATGGCGATGTTGCTTGTGCAAAATCCAAGCTTGAGCAAAATCCAAGGGCAGGCCTTTGGCATGCTTGCATCCTGCAGCAGCAACTATTCACAAAAAGAAACTACCAAACCTAAAAGTCAAACCATCAAGCAGTGAAGAGAAAAACAACAACATCGGAATCAGGTGGTCAAGCCCGGATTGTGGTCAAGCCGGATAGTGGCGATGCTCCTGTTGACACATCTGGGTATCAAACGCCTACGTGCATGATTGCAATGCTCAACAATAGGGCAGAGTTTTTCAATCAGTCCCAATAACCGGTTTACGGTTTACGGGTGTTGAAAGTAAATTTCTCGGATGCACGTCACATAACCAACTTGGTTCCAACACGTTGACTGTTGACAGTAAACACACCAATGTCGCCTGCAATGATATCAGGCATGCGAGCCCTGTGCCCATGAAAGAATTTTTTTTTTTTTAGGCTTTCTTTTCTTGTGTGGAAATCCCGACCCTACAAAATGACAAGGACATGCCAACCACGAAATGACAAATTTTCTGTTTTCTATTCTTCTTTTTTTTATCGGGTTTCCCATAGATATATCACATCACTACTGTCCTCCATCTTCTGGCACCAAATAGCCTTTAGTTTGCTTCCCATCCCATCGTTTTCATTCGTCCCTTCCACACCCGTGATCAGGATCAACTTTTGTTTCATATTCTTCAGTTTGATCCACTTCATTTGCATAACAATCTTAACTTTTTACCCATTAATTCACTTCGTTAATATCCCATTGCATCTTTCCATATGTATAGAGTTCTCCAAACATTCATACTCGTGGCTTTAATCAGCTTGGCCACTGCTGCCAAAACTTCCACATCCACAACCCAAACCTTAGTCTGGGTCACAGGAACTGATTCCGCCGGCGTCACCCAAACCACCCAATCTGCATACATCCAAAAATTCACAACCATGTACGACGAGTTTGAAAGTGCTTCCTCTGGTGGTATTGGTTTAGGAACCTTGAGTGGGACTGTGGGCGGAATTAAGTCCTACAAGAGGCAGACGGTGTCCCAGTCCAGCTCCGGGAACAGCGCCCGCCAAAACGGCAATGTGTTTTTGGCCATGTCCCACAACACAAAGATGATGGTGGTGGTTCCGGTTTTGTCGTTGTTGGGGCTTTCGTTGATGTAAGACATCACCTTACTACAGGATTACTCAAAAGCTTGCCAAGTAGCCACTGACGGCCACTGAGTTCTACAGCCACTATATACACTGCAAGGTTCTGCTTATCTCGATGCCGTTTCTAGTACACAAACACACAGTTATGATCACCTTCTCTATTTCAGTTATGACCACCTTCTCTTTTTCCAGTCATGATCTTCTCCTTGTCAATTTCAAGTCGGAAAAACCCACTGATATTTCACAGATCGAATAAGCGAGCAGTGCTCCAAACCCACGCGCGTCTTTGACACATCTCAATTTCTTTTCTTGACCGGTCGTGCGCGGCAAACTCCTTCGCCTCCTACGGTGCTGGCTCCATCAGCAGTGCCGGCTCCAAAGCCATGGCTTGGCTCGTCAGCAGTATGGCTTGGCCCGTGACCACAAGCAAGAAAAACCACACCAAGCCTGTTCCAGGACTTGGGTTTTTCCCGGTACAAACATTTTGGGTGCTTTGGTGCTCTGGTGTGAACTCTAATTTTCGTGAATAAAGTATATCATTTCTAGTTATCTGCAGATCAGACGAATTAACACCCAATCTCCCGAGTACGATTTTAACCGTAGAAAATAAATTAAGGTTTAAATCCGAGTTAAGCTGATAGAAGCCTTTGAGTGTCGTACGATACAACGGTGGAAAACAAGGGCTGTGAAGGAGTTCTGGGCCAAGGCCTTGGAACAACGCTCAACACCTGGCAAGACCTTCCCCCCTTTTGGTAATCAAGTGCCGGGCAGCGTTAAACTGGGTACTGCACATAAGGCAAATTCGAAACGCCAACGGGGCGGCTGCTCTTGCTACCGTGTTTACACTTTATCTGTGAATTTAAAATGCTTCTGTGAATTTGGCGAAACTTACAACCGAAAATATTTATCAGACTTGTAAGAAGATGTCCATTTAGGAGGAAACTGAAAAATTGTGGTTAAAGGGTGTTTAAAGGGTCTTTTTTTAGCTACAACATGCTACCAGAACTACATCAGTAACCAGAACTATTCCTGAGTGTTTCCACCTCTGAGTCTTAGGTCTATGCATTCTCTCTATGATAACAATGTCGTGCACCTGCAAGTCTCATGTGTTAAATTGCTGAAACTGCAATATGGCAAAAGTTATCTGTCGCAACCAAGTTGAAATCGAACCACAAAACCGATACACCCCTGTATACCCCACCTCTACTGACCTCACGGTGGCCGTATCTCCACCACAGATTTATCCTAATCAAATCTGTTGATGAGCCACAATTTTCCGAATTCGCATTTCGTCTTTACCTACGAGCATGGAAAATAAACTGAACATCCCCTAATACATTCACTATGGACCCCCCAGATCCTCCGCTGGACATCAATGTGCCGGCGTTCAACTCCTTGCACATTTTCCAGGGCTCGGTCTCGTTGGAAAACAAGGGGTCGGTCGCCAGAGATCACGTATGTGTTTTGATTGAGGTGTTGTAAAGCCGTTTACTAACCGTTTTAGATGGCCAATGAACGTACCTTTCTTGCGTGGCTCAGAACGTCTCTATCGTTCGTCACCATTGGAATCGGCATAACCCAGTTGTTCAAATTACAGGGCCACCTGGGTGTGAAGGTGGCCAACGCATCGATAGTTCTCGATCTTCCTCAGTCAAATAACTTCCATGCTTACGGGAAACCGTTGGGTGGCATATTCATCTCCTTGGGTATAATCACGTTGGTGTACGGGTTCATTCGATTTTTTAAGGTCCAGCACTTGCTTGTGTACAACTACTATCCTGCCACCCGGATCTCGTTGGCGGCGTTGATAGGTGCCGTGTTGTGTGTTATCGCGGCCACCTTGATTATCGTGATGAAGTCGTACTGAAGTACTCCTAAAACGCTGATGCGTTAGAATGCTGATCTAACGCTAGTGGCTTACTGGCTAAGTTACTAGGGCGTTACTAGGGGTTCATCCAACGCGTCGTCGCTCGACGAGACTAAGTAGAACGACGAAAATATGACGAACAATAAAAGCCTATAGTGTACTAGACAAGGTCTACTCCTTGCTCACACGTAACTTGGCCTCTTGTGTCTATGGACTCTTTGAATTTGGAGACTCCAGCCTCCAAATTGACTCTTACGTCTCTTTACGGGCCTTGACGCTAGAGGGACCAGCTTTCTAGACGGTCACTTTCACTTATGTTTTGTAAGCACTCAAGCCCGCATTAGAAGTAAACACTCTTCAAATATCAGGGGCTCTTATCTAACGGCCTGTGCCCGAAGTAACCGTAAGAGGCCTTTTGGTGCTCCTTCAGATCGATACTTGCCAAGAACGACCGTATTTCTGCCACTTCGAATTTATATCACTTCAGATTTGTACCACCCCAGACTTCTGCCACTTTGGAGTTCTGCCAACCTGAAACTAACGTACGCCGTACGCTTCCTTTACCCTTGGTCCTGGTGATTCGGCAATTTGACTGCAAATGTTGCCGCAACTAGGGCTCCTGCCCTCATCACACGCGCGATTCTTTGGCAGCGTCACAGCGAGTCACCCTCACCCCCACCAAAAGCGTGCGTTTATCGAATACACATCTGCATGTATATTATTCGCTCTCATTTTTCTAGCGTTAAAATTTTTACATATCCAATACATATTAATTATACAAAATGGTATGTTAAGATTCATAGAATAGACGTGAGAATAGAAGCAGCAGGCGACACAGAAGACAAACAGATGATGTTATTCACCAGAAGAAGGTCCGCTTCTTCCAAGACCATCAGAATATGACAAAACCATGCATTGGTAATCAACAGGCAAGATATCATTTACAGAAGGCAAATAAAAATGGGAATTTGCCACTGAAAAGATGAATAAAAAGAACAATACCTCCCAGTTATCGCTAAGTTTCAGGCCGTCTTTGTGCCATCACAACACGTTCCACGTCCCCAGATCTCCATTCAATATACTAACTTCTTATAGGGTAAAGTTCACGGTTCCTTAGCTCGTGCTGGTAAAGTTAAATCACAAACTCCAAAAGTTGAAAAGCAAGAAAAGCCTAAACAACCAAAAGGTAGAGCTTACAAACGTTTGTTGTACACCAGAAGATTCATTAACGTCACCTTAACCAACGGTAAGAGAAGAATGAACCCAGGTCCATCCAGTCAATAAACCAATTAGTCATCATTTTCATGTTACATTAGTTTATTAAATATATGCAAGTACTACAAACTACAAACTACCAATTTGGAACCAAAAAGTAGGAGTACACTCTGGATCTGATCTCTGCAGTTTCCTCGTCTTCTTCAAACATCGGTTTCCATACCACCATGTCTATTTTCTCTGATTTGAAGTCGAACTCTTTGGCGGTTTCGAAAAACCTTAGATCGTCTGCAAGTAACCATGGCCTATGGGGACTGAACACCACCAACACTTTGCCGTCTTGTTTAATCAACTCTTTGCAATCTTGAAGCAACTTCAAATGTTCTGTGTGGTTGAACACCAAGTCCAGTAATATGATCAAGTCGAATTTTTCATCTTCGCTGATGTGCTTCTTTTCTTCCACTCCATAGATGGACGACTTGTCGTTCCCCCATATGAACCCCCTCACTTCCACTATGCCCTTTTCAAGCCCCTCGCAGTGGTCCACGTTGTACTGAATGTTTTCGAGTAAGTCAGGATCTGGGTAGTCTGTTGATACCATTTTTGAAGCCCCGTTGATTCCACAGATCAACGAAGGCAATGCAGCTGCGGCGCCTAGTTCCAAGACCCTCTTGTTTTCCACCAACTCAGCACTGTGTTTGTCGAGGTAATCGGCGGTGAATATCCCGGCGTTCCACAATAAGTGGCCCCAGAGCGGTGAACTCCCAACAAGCCTTAACTTGATCTGGGAAGGAGACTTGTCGGTTTTCCGCTCATATGTGGCAAAATGCAGTTCGGGTGGTGGAGGCCTGAACCCTTCTGGCTCCTCAAACAACCCCACGTCAAGAGCGGATTCTGTGTCTGACATTGTGCTTCTGAAGAAAGATTAGAATAAAAAAACCAGGCATCGAAAACTGCATCGCGAGTGTATATTTTTGTAGTCACCAGAGACAAGTCTCGTACACAGACGCCCATTTAAGTTCACACATAAACCTAGAGTTTAAGTTACAGCGAATCGGTGGCGATGTCGTACCTCACATATTCCCGGATCCCGCCACATATACGAGAGTACTTCAAAGTGTACCAATATTGCACGGAAATGAACCATTCGGTGCCGAACCACAATGTGAGGAACTACCTTAAAAGGAACCTGCAACAGCACCAGATCTTCGTTCGGAACAAGCTCAGGAACGGCCAAACGAAGTTGGGTGCCGAGGAGTTCCCTCACGTCCACAGAGAAGCACTACGATACTTGTTCGAGAGACCTTATCACGATTCCCTCGAAAGCCTTTCCACGGAAGAGCTATTCAAAGACGACTACAACGCTTTGAAGAATAAGGCGTTGCTCCACGACCCTATAGACGAGTTCAGGTACCCCAGAATAACGTCCAGCACCAAACTTACCCACAGAAAGCACACTGCATTCCACTCCAATCTCATCAAGTCATTTGCCAGCTTTTATGATCCCATGAGGTATCTTCCAGACACAACCACACATCGAAACATCTACCGGTGGTTCCACCGGCTTCTAACGAACACGCCCATCACCATCTTCTTGAAACAGCGGAACCGGCTTTTCTCGGACGCTACAGTGAACCAGGTCAATTTCCCATACAATGAGCTCAAACGGCAAGTGCAAGAGCTAACGCTACAGTTCGACAACGCTGTCACTCGCTCATACCATGTGACGGAGTTCGTGGACCAGGACATCTTCGAGCTTGCCGTAAAGACCCAGGACCAGTTCCGCCGCATTATAGACAATCCCACAGGCACAATAGACTGGAAAGAATATGAAACCATTCCTGACAAGCTTTGTGACCGGCTTACTGAAGCCAAAGATATCCAACTCTTGAAGCACGGACAACCGTGCACAGCACCACCTCAATCCGTGTTTCAAGATTATCCCCAACGGTACATCCGAAAATCCTTACAGCATTCCAACATTAATGAAATCTTTCCTTATGACATAGCATACAACGACTTCTTCCTATTGACCATCGAGAACCCTGTTATCAACGAAAACCACGAACAATTGCTCGATCTTTTGGCCAAGTTCGATGGGAAGTTCGACATTGTGGGCGCCCGGATATCCACCACGCAACCGTCGTTGATCCAAGCCATCGAGTCCACGGCCAACGACGCTTTGCAGCCCAAAGACACCTATGAGGACTTATTAGCCCTTGCATCAAGACCCCGGTCCAACGTTGATGTTTTGCTCCGCCGCTTGGCGGAAATGGGGATGACAGAGGTCGTTTCGGGTTCAAACGGCGATTGTATATATCTACTTAATAGACCGTAAATAGATGAACACTATTTGCAGCCTTTCTCACATAAAATTAAGACTCATTTTTTTTCTGGAGTATTTTTACCACCTGTTCTTCATTCTATAGTTCTTGTCGATTGATTGATGAGTATTTACATACTTGGCAGGCGAGTTCGGGTGGAGCGACTCTTGGCACTTTTGGCCATGGTCTTGATGGCGGTTTACTACTTGATGTCTGCAAGCAACAATGAGCGTAATGAAGACATCAATATAGAACAGCTCTTCTCCGACAGCACAATGAAAGAATCAGAGAAGGGCTTGGGAGTGGAGGTAGACGATGAGTTCTTGGCATTCATGGATGCAAAAATTAGAAAGTGTCCCGACTACGTGGATTATTCCCAGAAGAGACATGCACCATTTTCAAAAGGGAAGTATGAATACCCATACATGAGGCCAGCACCTAAATGCCGGACATTTGTGTCACTGGCAGTGGAAAAAGTGATCGAAGACTTGAAGCACAAAGTAAAGGATGTGGATTTGGCCAGATTGATCGAGAATTGTTTGCCCAATACTCTCGACACTACTATTCTTTGGCACGATTCAAAAAATAAACTACATCCCCAAACATTCGTGGTCACAGGGGATATCCACGCCGAGTGGCTCAGAGACTCTGCCAGACAGTTGTCGGTGTACCAGCCGTTTGTGAAGTATGACCCGAAATTGAAGGAGATGATTAAAGGGGCAATCAACACTCAGATACAATACATTTTGAATTCGGCTTACTGCAATGCTTTCCACCCACCAGCTGGTTCTGGGATAAGGAAAGGACAATCCGCTATAGACAACGTGTATCCCGTGCCGGATTGGAATCAAGTGTTCGAGTGCAAGTACGAATTGGACTCGTTGGCATCATTTTTGACGTTGTCGAATGAATACTACGTTAATTCGGGCGGCGATACTTCTTTTATCACCAACGAATGGGTACACGCATATGAGAGGATTTTGGTAGTGTTAAGGAGAGAATCACAACCGTCCTTTGACGAGAAGACTGGCCAGGCATTGAAGTTCTATTATTCCTTTAAAAGAGATACGAATATCGGATCAGAGACTTTGCCTTTGGGTGGAGTGGGAAACCCAGTAAATTTCGGCACCGGGTTGATTCGCTCTGCATTTAGGCCGTCTGATGATGCCTGCATACTCCAGTTCTTCGTGCCTGCAAATATGCACATGTTGACTGAATTGAAGAATGCCCGAAAGTATTACTTCAAAAAAGACTCCCCTATTACCAAAGAAAAATACGATTTGTTGAGTAAAGTCACCGATGATTTCATCGACAGCATAGAACAAGGTATCAAAGACCACGCCATCGTTGAGCATCCACAATTTGGGAAAGTTTACGCGTATGAAGTGGACGGATACGGCAGTTCTATATTCATGGACGATGCCAACATCCCTTCTTTATTATCCGCTCCAGATATGGGGTTCGTTGACAAAGACGACTCCATCTACCAAAATACGAGGAAGATGGTTCTTTCGAAGAAGGGGAACCCTTACTTTCTCGAAGGAAGGTTCTTCAGAGGGGTGGGGGGTCCACATATAGGGATCAGCAATGCGTGGCCGATGTCTTTAATGATGGCTATGAGAACTACGGACAACGATGACGAGATCTTGGAATATTTGGAGATGATCATGGACACCACTGCTGGGTTGGGGTTGATGCACGAAAGTGTGCATGTAAATTCCATCAACGGTGGTTCATTCACCCGGCCTTGGTTTGCATGGTCTAATTCTGAGTTTGGAAAGACCATTCTTCATCTTGCAAGGACGAAGCCACATTTGATTTTCAAAAAGGAATTTGCAACAATTCCCTACAATATCGACGCTATTTTGTCGTCATGACTTGCTGTGTAACTTATTGTACATTCAAACACACCAGTTTCTACCTCTTTATATACTCAGCTATGTTCTCTGCGGTTTTGGAAGATGCTGTCTTTGCGGTGGCATCCAAGGCGGCCTGGTAACGAGCCTGCAAATCAGTGTCATCTTTCAATTCAGACGTTCTGTCTTCAGGGAATGTGTATTGTCTTTCAGGCTCATCTTCGTCTCTTAACACCTCACCTTGGTACCCTTCGTTGTCATCCATGTCTTCAAAATCGGACAACACGTCCGCTTCACCTGCGTTATTGTTTGGCTTTTGTCCCTTGATCTTTAAATCCTTCATTAAAGTGTTCAACTGCTTGGACTGTCTCTTCTTTTCGTCGTCTTCTTTCTTCTTCAATATCCGTTCTCTTTCGGCCTTGTAGTATTCATTATATTCATCCACCTTGTTGTCAATAGCGTCCAAAAAGTCATCAAACCCTGCTCCAGTGTAAGAGCTCACTCCCACAACGTCCAAAGTTGAATAGAACTCTTCCAACATCAAAGACATCGAATTCACAAGGGACGACATGTATCCGGAGCCATCGTCGCCATTCAAGTTTTGATCTTCCTGCAATGCAATCTGGAAGTTTTCAAAATCCTTCATCCATTCCTTAGCAAACTCGGCGTCCTTGACATCAGTTTTGTTGAACACTATAATCATGGGTAATTTGGTCTTGTACAATATAGAACATGCATATAACATGTTGGACATGAAAGTGGTTGGGCTGGAGTTTCTTGGAGTATCCACTATGTATGCAATGACGGTGGGGAAAGTAGAAGCGAACGCTTCGGTGATGATGGACCCACTAGCTGACCAAATAAAACACTCAATCTGTCCTGGAGTATCTACTATAACATTCTGTACAGTTTCGCTTCGTTTTTCAACCAACTTGATGACTTGATCTATCTTGGTGGCAAACAAGTTCAAGGACGTCACAATAGCCCCATTAGGGCCCAAGTTGTACTCTTCCATGACTTTTTTGTATTTTATAGAATCTCTTATATCGATGTTTGCACCATAAGGAATCTTCAAAACCGCAGGGTCCAAATTGATGACGTAAGGAGGAGTGTTTTTGGCGTGGAGGTGGGCGTTCAATCTCTGCATGAAAGTGGTCTTACCACTACCGGCCATACCAATACATATCACGGTGGCAGGACTCATTTTGGGAAGAAGATGATTTATAAGTGTTTGCGATGGGTTTAGTAATGCGAAAAATGAGAGAAAAGATAGGTATCTGATTATATAAGCACCACTATGCCTATGCCATTAGCTGATTATATAAGTACCGGTGTTACGCTTCCAAAGCAATGATTCTATCTACTATACCGTCGAAGATGGACACATGGGTCAAAATGTGGATGTTTTCTGCTTCCTTCTGGAACACCTTATCGACCTTGGGCCCACCGGGAGCCCCCAAGTTGGGTAATTGCTGGTTTTGTTGCTGCTGCTGTTCAATCAATTCTCTAGCAGAAGTAGAGTCCATTAAAAGAGAATAAACAGGCTTCAACCCCAACAAGTTCACAAAGTACCACGAAATAGACGACACGTACCTTACGTTCAAATCGGGCGTTATAATCCCTGCCTGCAACATGGACTTGAAACTATCAGTGATGGGGAACGGCAATTTCATTATAACAAACCCTGCAAAGAAGTAGTTTACCCACGCCATGATAACTGTCTGGGGGATATAGTTCATCAAGTTTCCTTTGGCCATGTTCATCAAAGCGTCATTGGTGCCTGGATCTGTCAAGGGGTTTCCAGGTGCTTCATTGGCGATGTCCTTGTTGGCAAAGAACTCGGTGGTGTTAAGGGCTTTGACGTAGTACTCCTGTCTCATAAGAAACTCGGATTTCGTAAGTATGGAGTTGCCGTCTTTGAAGCTGGTGGCTCTCTTCAAGAATTGTCTAGGTGTTAGTATGGACTGAAAAATGTCGGATGGATCCGTCGTTGTGAGGATTGAACCGTTGTTTGTGAGGATTGAACCGTTGTTTGTGGTGGATACGTACTTTTCTCTGTTCTTTTTATAGTCTTCCAATTTCACATCAGGTTTCAACAAATTGGTGATGTTCGACCGTACGAGCCCCACAATAACCATCACTATGGAGATCGGAAGAAGCACCCAGTACTTAAGCTGTGGATCCAACACTAGTTCGTTGATCATTGCGCTGGCGTTGGAGAACTGAAGTAATAAAATTTAGTATAGTCGCGGAGTCAGAACACTTTTTTCTTTAACTGTCTTTGTTCTCGTGTTATAATTCTCATAAACTTAGACTAAACTTAGACTATGGGGTGGTTTGGAGGCTCTAGCCCATCAAAGGTTTCTCCTGTGACAGACGCAGGGGCAAAGCCACAGAAATACCTCGAAGATTTGCCGCCCAAATTTGAAGATCAAGCTCCAGGCGAAGATGCTGGATCCAGCACCACTTCGTTGTACCAGGACGCCCTTGAGCGCGTGAAGCTTTCAGACGTGAGACCCGACACGTACGCCAACATGCCATGCTTCAGAGAGGCGATGATGACGGGGTTTCAAGCCATGGCGGTCTTG
Organism: Yamadazyma sp. yHMH393; assembly: GCA_030580255.1. Lineage (NCBI taxonomy): Eukaryota > Fungi > Ascomycota > Pichiomycetes > Serinales > Debaryomycetaceae > Yamadazyma > Yamadazyma sp. yHMH393. The sequence continues at coordinate 510,371 of JAKTSP010000045.1, forward strand.
GGAGGGGTGACGTTTCTCATACACAAGAACCCCAACAAGTCTCTCAATTGGGGGATGTGTGGGTTCTTTCTCGGGAACATCATTGGCTGGGAGCAGTGCAGGTCCATACGAAAGAAGTCGTTCCAGACGATGGAGCGGGCCAGACAAGCCAACCAGGCCAAGAACGAAAAGAAATGGGAGGATAATGCCAGCAGCACCAAAGACGAACGGTTGGAGAAGTGGAAACAAGTACAGGAGTATTACAGCAAGAAATGACCTGCCGTACAAAGTCCTGGACATTTCAAGTCCTGGAAGTCTTCTGTCCCAGACGCTTCTGGTCCTCGTTCCCTCTGTATATAGTAATCAATACAATTTGCATCTGAAAAATAGCCTCGGATTTGATGACTATACAAAAATGAGCGACAAAAAAACCTGGAGAAGTTGATTATTTCTTTACACCCAACTGTTTTCAGAATGGACGGCCACAAAGCCAACATCGTCTGCATCCCACTTCGGACGAACCTCGTCAACTTGCCGTCCCGGCTAGGCAATCTTCTTGCCAACGCTAATATCAAAGTACAAGATGTTATCATTGAAATCATCCACAAGGGAACTAAGAGCTACTCCGGCTGGTCAGGTTGGAACTCTTCTTCTATCAATTCTTTGGAGATGGATTCCATTTTGGCCCAGAGTTTGAAGATTCTGGACAACGAGGCTGTCACCATCAACTTAAAGGTGAACAATTTCGAAACCAGACAGGTCAATTTAGAGCCCTTGACGTCGTCAGATTGGGAGTTGGTGGAGTTGCATGCTCAGACTTTGGAGGATAAGCTTCTATCCCAAACAAGATGTGTGTCGTTGAACCAGATCTTGGTGGTCTACCCCAGTCAAACGGCATCAGCAAAGTTACTAGTTACAGATATCGGTACCACCTCCACCAACTTTGCCAAGTTGTCTCCTGAATGTGAGGTTGCAATTGCACCTAAACCAAGAGTGAAAAAACGGTCCAACTCCGTGAAGTCGGCAAAATCATCAAGAAATGGCAAGAGTGTAGACGACTATGCAAACCTCCCGTCAGTGCTCAAGCGGGCTGTTCCTTTGCCTCACGCATTGTACAAGAACTTGCCTGAACACGCCGACGCCGACGCATACGAAGTGTACGTCAACTTCAACGAAGTGGTGAATGTGCTAAAGAGAACAGAGTATGTGGCGGTGTCTACTATCCCGGGTCCAAACTCGAAGGTCAACGCTACCCCCAAACAGGAGAAGCAGACTGCTCCTGTGGGAGATTCGACGGAAGGAAAAGAAGGTAAGGAGATGGCACCTTTGGAGGAAAACAAAAGGGTTGTGGCTAAAATTGTGAACTTTCCAGGAGCTCCTGCTAACCATATCGGATTATCGAGGAAGTTGGCCGTGGCATTATCTGTGGAATCAATCATTGGTTCTGTTGTCGATTTGAAACCAGCGGTGAAATCTTCTACCAGACTGCCTTCCACCTTAGTCGTTCATCCTTACATCACTCAGACTAAGAAGAACTCTCAGGTCAGCCTTAATTCGTCAGAAAAAAAAGAGAAGCTGGCGACGCTTGCTCGTGCCATAGAGACACACCTTTTGAACCACCAGTTATTGCATTCTCCTTTGACTAACTTTACAAAGTTGCCAGTGATACCGAACATTTTGCCTAATGGAGGGTTGCTCAAATTCAAACGCAACGACGAAGTGAACGCTTGGTTGAAGCCGCTTGCTGGTCTGGATAGGAAACAACCTGCAGTTGAAATTGGAGAAGAATTATTACGTGCTGGTTCTTTCATTGAGGATACCACCACCGAGGAGCAATTGAATGAAGCTATAGGATTACAAAACATCATTGAAGACACGGTTGACTCCATCCTTCTTGAAGGTAACTCCGGGACTTTGATTTACGGAAATCCAGGAAGTGGTAAGACATTGACCCTTAAACATATCACTCGAATTCTTGAAACCCAGAATGGGTACCACTGCAAGTACGTGTCATGTGAATCATTGATGAATGAGAACTTCAATGCTTTGTCGACCAACCATTTCAACAAATGGTTGCAGGAATGTACTTGGTACAAACCAGCGGTGTTAGTCTTGGATAATCTTGATAAAGTTATTTCAGCAGATGCTGAACATAGAGATTCTTCAAACTCCAGGAACTTGGCGGAATTCTTGGTGGCTCAGGTACAGCGAATCATTTCACAGCCAAACAGCAAGCTTTCCATTATCGCTTCCGCTGTGTCAAAAGAGGCATTGAATGGATATTTATTCCTGTCCCACTTGATTGAAAATACCCACCAGTTGTCAGCACCAAATAAAGGTACCAGAGCTGAACTTTTGAACCATTACTTGGTGGATAATCTTGGCTGTAAAGTGGGGTTCGATATCATGGATATGGTGGCAGAGACAGAAGGGTATCTCCCCAATGACTTGAAGACATTGTGTGACAGAATCTACCATGAATCGCTTTTCAATGCCTCCACTAATATCGTAGACAACGAGATCATTTCAAGCAGAGACGATTTTGAGAAAGCCTTACAAGGGTACACACCATCCAATTTGAGGGGCGTCAAACTACAAAAATCGTCTATCAACTGGTCAGACATCGGCGGGTTGAAAGAAGCCAAAAATATCCTTTTGGAGACTCTTGAATGGCCTACGAAATACGCTCCCATTTTTGCCAATTGTCCATTGAGATTGAGATCTGGTATCCTTCTTTATGGATACCCCGGTTGTGGTAAAACTTTGTTAGCCAGTGCTGTGGCTGGACAATGTGGATTGAATTTCATTTCCATCAAAGGGCCGGAAATTTTGAACAAGTACATTGGTGCCTCAGAACAATCGGTAAGAGAGTTGTTCGAAAGAGCACAAGCTGCAAAACCGTGTATTTTATTCTTCGATGAATTCGATTCTATCGCTCCCAAAAGAGGACATGATTCCACCGGTGTGACAGACAGAGTGGTCAATCAGATGTTAACCCAAATGGATGGTGCTGAAGGTTTAGATGGAGTCTATGTACTTGCAGCTACCAGTAGACCCGACTTGATTGATTCCGCCTTGTTGCGTCCTGGTAGATTGGACAAAAGTGTTATTTGTGACATGCCCAGTTATGAAGACAGATTGGACATACTTCAAAGTATCACCGCAAAGATGGAACTTCAACCGGACGTCAACTTGGATGACATTGCTCAACGAACAGAGGGGTTCAGTGGGGCCGATATGCAAGGTTTAGGGTACAACGCGTATTTAAAAGCGGTGCATGTAAAACTTTCAAAGGATGAGGAAATCAAGGTTACTTCAGACATCGACCACAATAAAGAGATCGAGTTCTTCAAAGTCAATTCTACTAAGTTGAAAGCTTCAAAGATGAGGCCTGCTGATAGAGTGAAGATATTGCAACAAATTGAGAAATTGTTTGTCAAAAACGAACAAACAGAAAAGAAAGATCAGGGGAATGACAAAGGGTCTGCTGTGTTGATCTCGCAAGCGGATTTCGAGGGTTCTTTGAAAGAAACCAAGCCATCGATTTCCATTAAAGAAAAGAGCAAATTGCTGGGGATTTACCACCAATTTGTTTCAGGCAGAGACGGAAATATGCCTGATGGCTCCGCTAGCAATGATATAGGTGGTAGAAGCACTTTGATGTAGTCACAATGCACATTCACCAACAATACACAGCTACTATTTTATGTATTGCACCACAGACGTAGACCACAGATGCAGGTAGTCAGTAAGACTGGCTGCAAAAAAAAGCTCGCACTCAGATTCGAACTAAGGACCGACAGATTTGCAATCTGCAGCGCTACCACTGCGCCATACGAGCATTCTCAACAAATATAGGGCTATTTTTCGTCACGACACGACCACCTAAAGCATCTCACTTCCCCACGCCTGCAGAAGCCAAGAGTCCCCATAGAATAATGTGACAGGGGCCGCCGTGATCACCAGCTTACCTGTGCCAGATGCATCCCAGAAGCACCCCAGAAGCACCCGAGCTCACCTCACTCTGTGGGCAAATGTTCAAAGGTAAACTTGTGTGGTACACGCCTTTCCTTAACGTGTATACCTAGTCTTCGATTAAATCGCGTTTCAAATTGAGTAAACTTAGACATGTTTGGAGACTTGGGAAACAAACTTGTACTAGATGCCCAGAGGACGTCGAACCTTCCGGAAGTGACGTTGTACCAGGGAGACCTTGTCAACAGTGTCTTGAAAGAAATCAACGACTTGGGGAAAGACGTGGAATATTTGGATAGACAGCGGATGGAGATGGAAGAACAGAGCGAAATGGAGCAGAGGATCAACCAGTGCCAATTATTCGTGGCAAGGCTTTCCATGAGAAGAAACAAAAGGTGTTTATTAGCACACCAGAAGCTTCGAGCTGATAAAGTCAACGAGTTTACGTGGTTGAATATCGAGCCTACGGTGGACTCTTCTGGCTCCTCACTTCCCACAGCAGTTGTCAAGAACGGGGCCTTGGGTTCCAGTTACACTACCAGGTTACCTTTGAAAAATTTAAGCCACCCTGAACAGGAGTATTTCAGGAATTACCTGCAGTTGCTAGTGGACTTCAAGTCCAAATTCTCCGATGTTGATTTGAACGGGGATTTAGAGCCTCCAACAGATATTTTTATAGACGTGAGAGTTTTGAAAGACGGAGGAGAGGTGCAGACGGAGTACGGGGTATTCAACTTGATAAAAGATTCACAATTCTACGTCCGTCGTTCGGACGTGGAAAGATTGATCCAACAAGGCTACCTCGAAGAGCTATGACTGGGCTTTACCGCTCATCCTGGCTGTGTATTATACGAATGTACGATATAGTAAATGGCCTCTGGTGTATTTGGTTCATTCAATCATTTCAAAATCCTCTTCATCGGGCTCTTTCTTCACGCTGGGTTCTCCCGCTTGCAAGCCTCCGTCGTTATCGATATCGAGCCCAAGATCGTCGAATCCTGGGTCTTTTGACTCGGAGACTGCATCGTGCATCTCGACATCTTTCGACTCAGGCGCATCCTGTATTTCGACAACGTCCGACTCGAGACCGCCCACCTCAGTGTGCTCTACTTTCACCTCTTCTTTCTTATCCTGTATCTCCTTTTCACCGGTTTTTTCGTCCTCCTCCTTATCCTTCACCTCCACCTCCTCCTTCAAATCGTGCTTCTCGTCTACCTCGCCCACCTCTCCCACCTCTCCCACGTTACTGGTCCCCTTTTCGGCCCCTGTAGGCTGTTCCACTTTCCCCTTATGTACAAACTTCTGGTCTTCCGATGGCTCTTCTGGTATAAGCTCTATCAACTGGTTGATTTCCTCTTTGGTTCTTCTCTTTCCCAATGCCGTGTTCTTCTGGTCCACCGGGATGGGTAGTATCATGACATTCTCGTCATTCTTATCGAACACCCCTATATTATCGTCCAAGATCTTGACTTCTTTCCTCAAGTTTATAGCTATATGACTGAGCACTTGATATATCTCCAGCGTTTGGCTTGTGATCTTTGCTTTAGCATCGTCACTGTTGTTGCATGGAGTGGCATACGAGTCAAATATATCAGACATGTTCCCTAGAAGGTCCACGATCATGGTATCAATATTGTCGAGTGAGTCTAGCCTCTTTTGAATGAATTGATCTGTGGGTTGTTTCATCATATTCTGAGTAGTTAAATAAAACAACTTTTTCATGTTTCCGCGAGACAAGTTTCTTCCTTTGACTTTTATATATTCCTTGTTTGAGGCGTCTTTATATCAATGGGCATTGATTTGGCGCTCACGAGAGTCAACCACTTGCTCCGTGTGTTGGGAAATCCCCACATTAGCAGCTACAAGTCCATTCATGTGGCAGGTACAAATGGAAAAGGGTCTACTGTGGCATACATCTCATCGATACTCACAGCGGCCCAGATCAGAAATGGCCGCTTTACTTCGCCCCACTTGCTATACTACAACGACTGCATATCCATAAACAACGAAACATATCCATTGGGAAAGTTTGAGGAGATTTCGGCGTTGGTGAAGAGAGAAAACGCCGCCCATGACATCGGGTGTACGCAGTTTGAGTTATTGACTGTGACTGCGTTCAAAATATTTGAAATGGAGAGGGTGGAGTACGCGGTGATCGAGGTGGGTCTAGGGGGGCGCTTAGATGCTACCAACGTACTTGAGCCTTACAAGACGGGCAAAGAAGGGCAATTGGGGGGTGTGATCTTGTCTGGGATAACTAAAATCGGTATAGACCACGAACTGTTCTTGGGGTCCACGTTTCGTGAGATCGCTGGCGAAAAGGCGGGGATCATAAAGGATGGTATACCTTGCGTGGTAGATGCATCGAATAATGAGGAGGTGTTGAAGGTCATGACAGAGAAGACCGAATCCACTTCCAGTGATCTCTACTGCGTGGACGGAATATCTACTCCAACAACTACGGTCAATAACTTCAAAGCATTCAATGTGGAGGAGATACGTCAATTGAGGGCCAAATCCCCGTTGAAAGGCAAGTACCAGCTCCAGAACTTGAGTGTAGCCTTGAAGTTGATCGAACTTTTAACAGAGAAGTATACCCCGACGATAACAAAAGGTATCATAGCGGAAGGGATAAGTAAGGTGGTGTGGCCGGGAAGACTTCAGTCTATAAGTTACAAAGGCATCCCCATGCTTATTGACGGGGCCCACAATGAAAGTGCTGCTCGAGAATTGAAAAGCTATTTGGACACGTACAGGGGAGATGAAGGGTTGATATTCATTGTTGCACTCAGTAAAGGAAAGTCCATTGAGAACCTCTTGAGATACATCGGCAACAAGCATACAGATGCGATTGTAGCGTGCCGATTTTCGCGTCCTGACGGTATGCCATGGGTTTCAGGTTCCAATGTGGAGAGTATCCAAGAGGCTGCAAAATGTCGTTTCAAAGAAATCCTCCCTTCAACGAACGCACAAACTGTGGAGCTGATTTTAGATGTCGTCGTCTCTTTGAAGAAAGCAGGCGACAAAAGGAAAGTGGTTGTTTGTGGGAGCTTGTATTTGTGTTCAGACGTATTAAGACTTGTAAATAGTGACTAAGTTAAATGTATTATAGAGACCAAAAAAGCAACGCGTAAATTTTTCAGCCAACCTTTTTAAATAAGAATGTCTGGATTATCCGACTTTGAACGGCAAAGGCAGGAGAACATCCAGAGAAACAAAGAGCTTTTGAGACAGTTGGAGCTCGATCTGATCCATGACTCGATTTCCAATGATGTGCCACAGGATAAACCCAAATCTGTGAAGCGGCGTAAACCAACACCAAAAGTTAAAGCAGAGCCGATTGAACCTTCTAGACGGTCCCGGAGAATCGCAGGTGTGAAGATGGAGAACACAGAGGAGTTTCAGAAGTTAAGAGACGAAATGGATGAAAGGGAAAGACGTAAGAAGGAGTTGGAGAAACTTAAGCAAACGCGGTTGTATGGTGAATTCCAGTTGATCGATCTCATTACTGATAAACGTCTGGGGACGATGAAGTTTGAGAACAGAGTATTGCAGAAGCCAAAAGAAGTGGGAGATGAGGTGAAAACAGAAGAGAGTGAAAGCCAGGTCAAACAGGAAGTCAACGACGAAGAAGTTGGAGACGATGATATTGATATCAAGAGTGACAATGAAGTATTGACTCTATTCAGGGAATTGGGCGATAAGATGTCTGCTGGGGACTTTTACGACTTGATTAGGAAGTCCAGTTTTGAATATGACGACAAGGTGTTGGCGGAGAAACGGAAAGAGTTTGACGGTCTCAAAGTGTATGAGAGATTTGATCCATTAGATGTAAAAATCACCCACCAGCGGATCACGTCGCTCAATTTCCACCCGTCTGTGACAGACCGTGTAATAGCTGCTGGAGACACGGGGGGACACATGGGTATCTGGGCCGTGGACTCTGCCAAAGACGAAGAAGAGCCTACCATATCCATATTAAAGCCGCATGGGAAATCCATATCCAAGATATTGGCACCGTTCAATGCACCATCAAAGTTCTTGACAGCCTCATATGACGGTTCAGTCCGCCTGATCGATTTGAACAAACTTGAATCTTCGGAGGTGGCGTACTTGAGTGACCCATTTGAATCTGGCGACTATCCTTTGGGGGTTTCCGACATTAACGTTTGTGTCGATAACCCCAATGTCTTGTACATGACAACGTTATCGGGCAACTTCTACCGGCACGATCTAAGAACTGCTTTCAAAAAGACAGACGGGAAACAATTGCTCCGTATACACGATAAGAAGGTTGGGGCTTTCGCTATAAATCCCAATGCGTCCCATCAGATCGCCACGGCTTCGTTGGACAGAACCCTCAGGATTTGGGACTTGAGGAGTGTTTCGAAATCTAATGCATCATGGTCGGAATTTGACGACCAAGTAGGTCCTCACGCCTATGGCCTGTACTCCTCGCGGCTCTCTGTGTCTTGTGTCGATTGGAACATCGACAACAGACTCGTTTGTAACGGGTACGACGACAACATCTGTGTGTTTGACTTAAGTGGAAGAGATGGCATTCCAGCGGTGACGGAATGGGACAAGAACTACCAAGCCCCAGCCAAGAAAAGGAAAGCAGAAGATACGCCCATACCTTATAACATTGACCCGGTCACTAAAATCAGACACAACTGTCAAACGGGAAGATGGGTGTCGATTCTTAAATCGAGATGGCAATTGGCTCCCAAAGATGGTGTTCAGAAATTCGTCATTGCCAACATGAATAGAGGGTTCGACATCTACGACCAAAAGGGACAGATATTGGCCCATTTAACTGCCGGCAATGTAGGGGCAGTTCCAGCCGTGAGTTCGTTCCACCCCACGGAGAATTGGGTCGCTGGAGGTAGTGCCAGTGGGAAGATTTACTTGTTCGAATAGACACTCGAGTGAAAGATAGGGCTAATAATGTATATTAATTTGTTGTGTAATCATTCTCCTGTTTAAGCAGAAGAGGTCATGACTTGCCAGACTCTGATCAAAGAATCAGTGTAACCGGCGAATAAAGTTTGACCGTCAGCAGACCAAGACAAAGAGATTGGTTCTGGGTCCTTAGCTTTAGCACCAATAGCGAATTCTGGTTTTAATTCATCTAATAAGGTTCTTTCTTCTAAGTTGAAGATCTTGATACCAGTGGAAGTGGCAGCAGCTAACCAGTATCTGTTTGGAGAGAAAGCTAAAGCGTGAACTTCAGTGGCAGCGTTCAATGTGTACAAAGAAGCATTGCTCTTTAAGTCCCACAAGTTGATGATTCCATCTTTACCAGCAGAAGCACATAAAGATCCATCTGGGGAGATGGTGATACAAGAAATGTAACCACTGTGACCGATGAAGTCAGCGTTTAAGCTGGAGTCGGAGACATCCCATAACTAGAGAGTTTGTTAGTAAATTGATTCCACAGATAAAGCGATTTTGCAATCTCTATCAACACAAATTGAACAACCATCAGCGATCTTGGTGTAGTTTGATGTCTCATTCGAAGCTGGCGAGCAACGTCTGAAGTAGCAAATATGTATACATCATATGAGAAACAACTGAGTTGAACAAGTTTGCAAAATCCAAGCGGTGGTAATAGTACATACTTTGACGGTTTTATCCCAAGAAGCAGAGATGATGGTAGAAGTTTCATCATCTGGGGAGAATCTGACGGTAGAAACCCAGTCGGAGTGACCAGTGAAAGTTTGGACACATTCACCAATGGTGTTCCATAATTTGACGGTTTTATCTCTAGAAGCAGAGGCAATTTGTCTCAAGTTCTTGGAGATAGAAACAGCCAAAACATCGCCAGTGTGACCAACGAATCTTTGAGTACAGACACCAGATTCTAAGTCCCACAATCTCAAGGTTTTATCCCAAGAAGCAGACAAAGCGTAAGCACCATCAGCGGAGATGGTAACGTCTTGAATGATGTGAGCATGACCTTTGAAAGATTTCTTTGGGACACCATATTGGTTGTCATCACCGGTTAATTTCCAGGTGATCAAGGTCTTGTCTCTAGAACCAGACAATAATAAGTCTGGGTGAGCAGCACTGGTGGCCAAGGATGTAACCCAACCGTTGTGACCTTCTAAGGTACCTCTCAAAACTAAAACTTCTTGACTAGCCATTGTGTAATATTAGTATAGTTGATTGAAAAATTTTTCTTTTCGGTTTTTTTTTCACTAGTAACTATCATAGACTCAAGTAGATCACGTGAGCCGCCGATGAAGTTTTTCTCAACCATGCTGAGAAAAACGCGCATTTTGGTACCGGTATTACACATCTGGCCCAGTGACTGCTTTTTAACCGAGAGCGTGGACCATACATCGACATCCTTACACCAAAAATCACCAAGAGTAACAGGTACTACAACCTGTTTTTTGCAGCCATTTTTTGTTCTTTCGAGTTTCTTTTCTGTTGGTGCCATAATTCCCAACAATCTACGGGTTTTCTTCTTTGATCGATTTTCTCCTTCGATGAAAGGGAGCAAAGTTAGACTTGACATGGGTAACGGATTTGATAATAACTTTATTGCAAGGTACAGAATTGTGGGACATGCATATATCGGATTAGGGATTAAGTATAGAGACTGCAGAAAGCTGGGATATTCAATACATTTTGAATCGTTCTCGTTGAAAGAAACAAGATCAGAAGGCTTTGGCATGAGATAACTGCAATGTAATTATAGGGTGCACTGAACGAAAGAGTGGTAATTAGAATCATTTAAATGAGAAGTGGGCTAAGAGGTACAGGCACCACGGATCGGTTGTATTCTGTGTAAACATGTTCACTTCATGATTCTGTTAGGGGCTAGATTATACGATGGTGTGCTTTAAATTGGTGCACTAATGTTGGTGTTCCATTTGATATATCAAGCTTTCCACCCAGACCACAATATAAACCACATCAATATTCGCGCCAGTACACCATGTAGCATGTCCCGGTTGATATATGGAAAAAGCACAAACACTTGCAACTTCGGCTCTGGAAAAGGTCTCTTTCCAAAAATGAGATCTGGGGGAAGCGGCTTCGGTAATTTTGCAATTGTTTTTCAAGACATTTAAAATACATCATAATACTTGAATAAAGCTGCACAAAATGGTTATCCAAGAGCATTTTGGAGTGGAGCAGTTCATGGATAAGTATGAGAACGCTGTGGAGTTTAATATGGGAGAAACATGCTGCGATTCGCTCAGAATAGAAGACATAATTGAGATGGTCGAAGAGAAAGAGCGCCCCGAAGTCAAACGACAATTGGCGGACGATATCTTCAAGCTGAAGTTGCTGTATGGGTCCATCACAGGTTCAGACAACCTAAAGAGCCTTGTGGCTCGTGTGTACAACGACCGGGCCAATGATAACTCCGTGGCAGGCGAGAATGTCGTCATAACCAACGGGGCCATTGGTGCCAACTTCTTGTTGTTCTACACTATTATCAACCCAGGAGATAAGGTCATTGCCATTGACCCCAGTTACCAGCAATTGACCAGTGTACCCAATGTGTTCTCTGCCGGGAACATGATCCCATTTCAATTGGACTATGAAACCGGGTTCATGCCCGATATGGCCAAATTCCGTGTGCTTATGCAACAACACCGGCCAAAATTGGTGGTGTTGAATAACCCTATAAATCCTACCGGAACCGTGTGGGGCAACAAAATCTTGCAGGAAATTATCGAAGTGTGCCGCAATTATGGGACGTACGTGTTTTGTGATGAGGTTTACTCGCCGTTGTTTCATTCGGTGGAACCAGGATCAGTTCCAAAATCGATTGTGAGTTTTGGGTACGACAAAACCATATCAACAGGATCCATGTCCAAAGCGTTTTCTTTGGCGGGGTTGAGGTTGGGGTGGATAATCACTAAGGATAGATCTTTGCTACAAGAGGTATACAGCAAGAGGGACTATAACACGATATCGGTGTCGATGGTGGACGATAAATTGTCGTGCTTCGCCTTGGAACACTACAAAAAAATCTTACACCGAAACAAGCAGCTTTGTGTTCGTAACCTCCAACTACTCGAGCTGTTCATAAGCGAGTCTAAGGGGAGATTGGAGTGGGTAAAACCGTTGGCAGGGACAACAGCATTCGTCAAATTTAATGTTCCCATTGACACGCAGGAAATGTGCATAGAGTTGGCACTGACCTACAAAGTCCTTGTACTACCGGGTGAGCTATTTAACAATAGAGCCGGGTTTGTCAGGATTGGGTTCGGCAACAGCTACAATGACTTACAAGGAGGGTTGAAAAAATTACGGCTTTATTTGCTGGACAAGCAACTTTGGGTTTAGGTGTCATTCCTGTTCATATAATCAAACTCTCCTGTTCTTAACCGGGACTTTCAGGGCATTTTTCAAGTATGCAATTTATACACAAACAGTATAACAGCAGCAATTTGAAGCGGCACGGACGTGGCTGCTCAGTATATCATTACCAACGGCACATTGTAAAAATTCCAGGCACACCCTGCTCCTGCCATTGCACCAGATTTTCAGTTCACCCATTTTCGGGGTAATTTCTTGCATGTCTCCCAAACTCAGCTGATATAAGTAGTAATCCAACCAACCATGAAGGGTGTATCGATGGCTGCAGAAGTTTGGGTGCAAAATTATGCATTGAGGATCAAACATGCTTTTCAGCCAGAGACAGCCAACAGAACATTGGCTGCAAAAGAAACAGTATCTTTTTACGTGAAAGTTCCGCTACATCTGCCAGACACTGGTCGTCTATCAAATTTGAGAAGGTCGTTCATGGGCCCAGCGTGCTTTCTTTGGTGAAGTTGTGCAATCTGTCAAATTCACTAGTTTTACGCCGATAAATAATGTACGTCAGATAAGGAGAAAAATCCCCTAAAATCCCCCTACAACCCTTTTGTTGTTACAATATACCCCACGCAACCAAGGAGTTGGACTCTGTCAGTAAAACTGTTCAATTCTTGGAATTAAGCATTCATACACGCCTGCTCCATGGCACAAAAAACTAGCACATATAGTACTGGCACAGTATACCTCAGAGCAGGGGTCCAGATTCAATCTCCACAGCGTATCTCCACAGCATATATTACAGGGAGGCAGAGTACAGCCAATCTTCATAACAACAAGTCAAATCGGCAAAAGAGTTGGATGTTCAATACTGCAGAACGATAGATAATTCCGAATCTCAAATGTTTTTTTTTTAATCGTGCCAAGTATGGGGAAAGACCTAAAACTAGCTATTATAAGCGGTGGAACTGCCACCAACGAGTTAGTGTCACTCTTCCGTCTGATCACACATAACGCCAGCTATATTCTCCCCATACTGGACAATGGAGGCTCGACGTCAGAATTGATTCGTGTAATTGGCGGGCCCGCAATTGGTGATATAAGGTCCAGATTAACCAGGCTAATTCCCGAGAAAGAACGGGCTTTACGGAACCTCATGAGCTTCAGATTGTCTCTGGATCCACGAAAGGCGAAGATACAGTGGAACGACATAGTGGATGGAAGCCATGAGCTTTGGAGAGAGATTGAACCTGCAAGAAGAGAGATCTTTCGGGCTTTCTTCATACATGTCAATGTAGAGCTATTGAAAAGATCCAAACACCAGTCTTCGGCCCACACCCCTAATAAACAGTTCAGGTTTGAGTTGGCTAATGTAGGGAACCTATTCTTGACGGGGGCCCGGTTGTTCATCGGTTCTTTGGATTCATCCATAGAGCTTTTGTCCCGATTATCAGGGATCGACCCTCGAATCGAAGTGTTGCCATGCATCAACACAAACTTCACATATCACATCAGTGCCTTGTTACAGAATGGACTTATCATTACGGGACAGTCACAAATATCGCACCCGGCAGACGAGCAAACCAATTACCCTCCACCGATCAATAAAACAAGACCCAGTACTCCAAAAGAGAAACCTCAGGCAGACTACTTTGAACTGGCGTTCTCCCCACAACCAGAATTTAGTTCTCCCATTACCAACATCGCTTCGGTGGACCATCTGTTGCACAACAGCGTAACAGCGGAGTTGTCAGATATCTCGGATGAAGAAGAAAGTGGTAATGTCCCCCAGTACACCCATCCTGAACTAAAAAAGTCCCAATTACATTTTTCAAAGTCCCATGACGTACAGCCGTTGTTGTCACCCATCCAAAGGATCTTTTATGTTTCGCCTTATGGACAAGAAATTAGGCCTAGTGCTCACCATAAAGTGTGTTCCACCATATCCAATGCAGACGTGGTGATTTATTCAATAGGCTCTTTAATGACCAGTATAATCCCTATAGTGGTGCTTAAAGGAGTAGGCAAAGCTATCGCCGATGATCTAGCGAACGGAAATCACAAAAAAAGAGTCTTGTTGCTAAATGGGTGCTATGACAGAGAAACCTTTGACATGACGGCCACCGATTTCGTAAGAATCATAGCAGACCTGGCTACTTACTCGTTCAAGAACGGAACAGAGAATACGAACTTTAATGAATGGAAGAGATTCGTGTCTCATGTTTTCTATATGAAGAACCCTAACATTATAGTGGACACTGAGTTTCTTGAATCCAAAGGGATCCGTTGCGTGGAGGTTGAGCGAGAGAATGAGACCCAGGACTACTTCCATCTTCAGGATCTTGAGCTTAAATTGACATCGGTAATAGCATGAGCCGAAGTCCTTTGCAGCCAATACTTTTCTGGCATTCTGGCACACTCCTAATCGTACCAGATCTTGATCAACTCTTCGGAAACTGCAGAAGGCGTCAATACTCCCAAATCAGTGATCAAGGCGGTGATATATTCATGGGGTGTAAAGTCCACCTGCTGGGTTATCAATAACTGGTGCTCGTTCTCAAGCATACTGGAAACGTTGCTGTTTGTGAGTTGCAACAGACTGATCTGGTTCGGTAAGTCATTTGGCGCCAATGGGAACAATCTCACGAACTTGTGAGACTCGGTCACCACATAGAACGGCTTGTTATTGGTTTTAGCCAAACACCCAATTTGGTACGACCCGATATGGTTGATGATCCCTCCACTTTCAGCTACACCTTCTGCACCCACCAAAATCTTATCGACTTTGTGTATGACGTACCCCACGGCATTATCCACAATGACCTCCACTGGTATTCCTGCTTGTCTCAATAAATGAGCCATATCATAACCCTTTTCCGAAGGTCTTGATTCCGTCACAAATACCCTGAACCGGATGAGTTTCTGCTCCTTGGCTCTTAATAACATCTGGTACACCACCCTCGAGAACGAGTGCACAAGTATTATATCATCGTCTTTAATGAATGGTAAACCGAAATCAGCGGCTTTAGATCTCAGCTCCTTAGCTCTCTGTACAAATAACTCTCCATTTTCCACCAAATTCTTCCGACATGATTCCCAATCGGAGTATAGATTGATATTCCTCAACACAAACCTCATAAATAAGTCACACCCAGCAGATAATGATATGGCGTTGGAAATGGATGATTTAAGCTTGTCGATATTACTCTTGACCAAGTTGATTAATTCCGATGACGTGGCCGGCTGTTTTACCCTCAACATCGTCACCAACGACTCGATAGCAGCTATGGGCATGGTCATATCTTTATCATCCTCCAAGAACTTGAGATATGTCTTTGTAATGTCGAACTCTTCAGTCATGGCGTTATTACTCAATATTTTTGACCAGTTTTTTTTGATCGCACATCTCTTCTTCTTTAAATAAGAGCTTTTAAAGTTGATTTACTTGTAATGGTCAAACCCGAGCAAGAAACGAATCTTTTTGTGGACGCAGACATAGAGTCTGACGACTCAAGCACAGACGTGGGGGTTTACGAGGATGTGGATATGAAAGATGCCGAAGACCACGAACTAATACCAGGCGCTTCAAATATGGAAGACGAAGACACTAGCGACGAAGAATTGCCAGAGGACGATCCCGTGGTGGAGTCTATTCCGGTGTTTATCAATAGCATACCCGACAGGTTGAACCAGTCGCTTCATTTGATACAGTTTCAAGGCAAGCCAAGCAAATCTCCTTTGAAGTTGCAGCATTTGGGCGCCAGCATTAAACCTGAATCCAATTTTCTTGAGGTGAGTGTTCCAATAGATACCACTAGGTTTTACGACGAGGAGAAAACAGAGGATTGGGGGCAAGTGGACCAGCACCGTCACGTAGGAGTGTTTAATAAGACCGACGGAGGTCTTTTTGCCGCCAAATTTGTGGTTGCTGAAGGCCAGAAGAAGTTGGTGTTGGTGCCAGTGGATTCCACTGCTCAATTAAGGGCATCGTTCAAGTATATGGACGACGCAGAGTCACAGAAACTCCAGCAGAAGAGAGATGTCGCCGAACCACTGAGACCGGCGCAGCAGAACGTTCATATTCTACAGTCTACTGCTAAAAATACCAAGACCACCAATGATCCTCTCATGAGTGCTGCGTTGGGGGAATCCTTGAAACACGTCAGGAAATTCGACCAGGAAGAGTGGGTCAAGGTCCATTGGACCGATCTGCACGAGGAAAAGAGCCAAGAGCTTATACACGCGGTGACGGCCACCAGCGATGCCAAGTTGTCCACGAAGACGTCTATGGATGATTATTTGACCCAATTGACCAAGTGAGTGTATACTAGAATAAAGAACAAATACGACCTAAGAAACAACAGTAGATGCACAAATACAAACAGGCACAAACACAAACAGGCCCAGCGTCGCCACCAGACTCATTGCCGCCACAAGTCGCTACTCGACCATAAACTCAACCCTCAAGCTTACATCATCAAACCCTTCTCATCTCATCTCAGCCAAATAAAATCTCATCTCAATCTCTGCGGCTAAAAAAACTGCTACTCAACAATGGAAGACGACGGATTACTATTGAATTTCGCTACAGACGACTCGACGTCGGAGCCAAAGAGAAGCAAGAAGTCTGTGAAGATAACCGGTGGAAGATGGAAAGACCGGAGAAAGTTGCAGCTCTCGTTACAGGGAAGAGGAAGGAGCCAGAAGAATACAAAGCCTGAACTGACGGGTGTGAATAGCATACATGTGAACAGCGAAAGATTGAAGAGAATAAGAGATGGCAGCAATGCAGGCACCTCTGGAGCTGATGCAGAACCATCTGGGGGAAAACGAGCCAAGTTTTCGGAGGGCAAAGGTGAGTTTGGCGGGAAGGATAACTCGTATGTTTCGTCATTATTCACATCCAATGAAAAGAGTCAAGTTTTGAAAGTCACAGAAGAAACAAAACAAGAGGAGGAGAAAACCTACTTACCATCCAATGCTCCGCTTAAGGATGCTTCCAGTTTCGAAGGACTAGGCCTCAATGACAAATTGGTGAAGCATCTTACTGAGAATTTACGGTTCAAACATCCGACCAAAGTGCAGAGATCTACCATTCCAAGTATACTTTACGCCAAAAGTGACTTGTTCATCAAAGCCCAAACTGGTTCTGGTAAGACCCTTTCGTTCTTGTTGCCTATATTTCACAAGTTGATGCAAGAACACAAATCTAAAATCACAAGAGAGTCGGGAATCTTTGCCATGATCTTAGCACCCACTAGAGAATTGGCAAACCAGATCTACAGCGTGTTGGAGACATTGTCTAGATGCAACCACAGCATCGTGCCAGGTATAGTTATCGGAGGGGAGAAGAAAAAGTCAGAAAAAGCTCGTCTTAGAAAAGGTGTTAATATCTTGGTAGGGACTCCGGGAAGATTGGCAGATCATATTGAAAATACCCAAGTATTGGATTTAAGTCAGCTAAGATGGCTCATATTAGATGAAGGTGATAGGCTTATTGAGTTAGGGTTCGAAGAGACCATTACCAAGATTACTACCAAGATATCTGAAAGCAGTAGAATACATGAGACCAAAGATAAATGGCAGGGTCTCCCAACCAAAAGAGTCAATGTGTTGTGTTCAGCCACCATGCAGGAGAATGTGGAGAAGTTGGGAAGTCTTTTGTTGGATAACCCTGAAATGATCAATATTGATAGCAAGACAGTGAAGGGAACAGTTGAGTTCAACGACGATGAAGAACCAATCCAATCATCCTCCAACGATGTATCTGCCGAAGACAAGCAAATGACAGCCCCTGATCAGTTGGTCCAACAGGTGGTAATCGTGCCACCAAAATTAAGACTTGTGACTTTGAATTCTTTGTTCAAAATACCTTCCGAAAAAAGCAAGAGAACAATGGTGTTCTTCTCGTGTTCTGATTCTGTCAACTATCATTTTGATGTATTTACAAGAAACGGGAACCGGTTGGTTAGACAAAAGAACGAAGAAACAAAAGAATGGGAGATACATGAAATGCCAAACGACGAGGGAGAAGACGATGAAAATGACGAAGAAGCAGATACCACGAAACCCCAGCAAAGTTTCTTGACAGCTCCTTTAATCAACAAGAACACCGTGGTGTTCAAATTGCATGGATCCATGACTCAGCAAGAAAGAACGTCGACATTACAGAGTTTTGTCAGGAACGATTTGGGTGATCGGAACATGATTCTTTTCTGTACCGATGTTGCATCTCGTGGATTGGATTTGCCCAATATTTCTGACGTGGTTGAGTACGACCCACCATTCAGCATCGATGATCATTTACATAGAATCGGTCGGTCTGCAAGAGTTGGTAAAGAGGGGCATGCATGCTTATTCTTGTTACCTGGATTGGAAGAGGCATATATACAAGAGAAATTGACTGCCGTACATCCCAAAGGCCTTCGAACCGAAGGGTACGAAAAGTTACTCAAGAAAGGTTACGGGGAAGTCATTGAAAACAAGAAAGAGAAGAGACTCACGGCCAAATGGGATATTCATGCCACCACTTGGCATTTGAACGTGGAGCGGTGGTTACTTGAAGACTCTGCTGCTCACGATAAAGCGGTGTTGGCTTTCACTTCTCATATCAGAGCTTATGCTACCCATTTGTCGTCAGAAAGAAGTTACTTCAATGTCAAGACGTTGCATCTTGGACATTTGGCCAAAGCATTTGGGCTTCGTGAAACGCCAAAGAAATTAGGTAAATCCTCAGACTCAAGTCAATTGGCAGGACACCCAGAGATCAGAAGAGAAAAGAAGAGGGACCCAAGAAAGCACTTGCTCAAGATGGCCAGATTGGCCGTGAAATCAAATACCAATGAATTTAACTATTAGTTCGATATTTTTGGTCTTTATTAGTGATCGTGTATTATAATGGTAGATTTAATGAAAGTATTTGAGACAAACTAGAAAAATTTTTACCCTTGTCTACTTTGATGGGCCTCTTTGTACCCGTCTATGTTCCAAAGACCATGGTTCTCTCCAAGAATAAACCCGATAGTCCTCTTTTGGTAATAATCGCTAACCAACTTGATGTTATCAATGACATCATCCAAAAGCATTGCTTTGCCCACATTGATTCCATCCCCAAGCCCAGAGTGTCTAATGTTCACCACATGAATATGGAAATGATAGTATGAAGGGTGATAATGAATAAATAATCTTAAATTATCTTGGCTTATAGGATACTTTTCACTGGCCACTTTCAAAATCCTACTTCTCAACAGCTCCAAGTACTCAATGTGGGTACAATTGAGGTCTCTCACAGAAGATATATCGACTCTGTTGACTATGCAGCAAAGGTACAACGAATCCATGCTGATTCTATCCCATTTCATATCAGGAAGTAGCACAAACCCCGTGTCAGGGTCCTGATCATGATACACAAATGTCTCTTTTTCTTTCCCTTCAAACAAGATGTTGTACACCCACTTGATTCTGTCTCCCTTCATGGTTTGTATGAATGGCACAACGAACTCGGTGTACATTTCCGGAGTTTCCAAAACATAGTGAGCTATTTGAGGACTATATTTTCTTATATGGGTCTCTGTGGCAGGATAAATGAGGTTCAATTTGGCTGCTGGTAGGCTCGGGAGCTCCTGCTTCAACAAAGCAGAAGACCAGTAATATACGTCGTTATTTTGGATCAATTCGAGCTGGTTGACCGCATCACTCAAGAAACTGGGTTCTTCTGCGATGAAGTGGGACTTCTCTAAAGTGATGATGGCATCCGACCCGTCAATTTGGCCAAGAATGACAACAGACTTCGTTTGAGGATTGGAGTTGAGGAGCTTAATGTACTGGAAGTTGCCCACCTTTGTTTGTATGTCAGACATGGCTGTTTGATTTGTACGTGGGGTTTGGTTTGAGCTGTAAGTTTGATTTGATTTTTCAGTAGCGAGAATAATGGACTGATATATAGAGTAATATGCTTTGGGCAGGGTTTGTACCAGTTTAGTGGTTTGGATACGTGTAAGAAAACAGAGCCTATTACTGGTTGGGTACTTGTGGGATGTCGTCTATTCAATGACGTCCCGGTTGACTAGAGACTTCACTTGAAATGGCTCACTTTATACACTTGACGACTTCAATCTTTGGCAAAAAACCGGGGCTCGCTTCCAGACACTCGGCTACCTATGAACAAGCTCAATATAGTAACATTTTAGACCTGAACCGTCGTCTGCAGTACACCGACTGCGATACCTAAAATGCCATACGACGAGAACATCGTCTATTCCGCTTCTGGTTACCTAGGTGATCCCTGCACTAGGAATATCTTCAATTAACTTGTGTTTCTTGCTTGAGGCGTCAAAACTGAATTGTGGAAGTGACTTCTTCACTTTCTATATACTGTGATTTCACCAGGACCATGGTCGAGCCAAGTTAGCTAGCCTCTACTGCGGTGACTTCACCATTTGATACAACCCTCTTTACGTAAGCTCCGTTCGACTCGCCTCTGTGCGGCTCGGCTCGGCCTTTGGACTCACATCTCTAAAGTCCCAGGTGTCGTTGGTGCCCTTTGAAATAGTGTCATGGCCTTCTCCCTCACCTTCATCGTCTTCTTCGGGGTTTAAATCCAAGCATATCCAGCTAGGCCATGCAATCTCATCACGGAGCAAACCTCTTAGCCCATCTATCAAGAACTTTTCTACTTTCCCCACGTTTCGAAGCACATTCTGTTCCACACCTCCAATTTCAGACTCAATCTTTACCTTTTTGATGATATCTATCCTCTCCTGCGTGGTGCCGTTGTTTACATAATCCACGAAGTTGCCGCCGGAATTCGAAGGGGTCCCATTCAGTTCTTGTCTGTTGAAAGAAGACGTGAAGTAGTCAGAGCTTTGGTCGTTTATGTCGCAAAGGAAAGAAATAAACACCGATTTCTTCAAGTACGCAATGACGGCAATGGAATGGATCACCAAGTCGGTGATATGTAGTTTAATGGGCAACGAAATGAATTTCGGCGACGGGTAGTTCACGAGCAAGTTCACCAAGATGTTTATCTCCATATCACCGTGATAATTCACCTCAACGATGAGCTGTATGTCATCGCGGTCCTTCTCTTCGGCAATTCTCTTCGACTTGATCAAACTGCTGCTGTTCTCCCGGTGCGGTACGTGATTCACATGGTTCAAGAACCGGGTAGGTGTATCGGATCTCGTGGTGGTATGGCTTGGCGAGTTCAATGTCCCGAGACCTAGGTTATTGATATTGTGGTTGTGTAAGAAATTCAAGTTGGTACTCCCGAGCATCAACGATAGCGAGTCCAGCGAGTTCCGGCTCTTGGACTCCTGTTGTTGCAATTCAGACACGCTCCTGCCCCCCAACTTGGGAAACTCCTTCGTGAAGGGCTTTTGGAACCCCAAATCTTCCGATATCGAGGCGTTAGTTTGTTCATAGTCATTGTCATTGTCTTTATTAAAATGGTCGTCATCATCTTCATCACTACTGGACGAAGCGTACCCGTTGTTCATGTTCATGCTGAAGTTCTCGAGACGCTCGTCGATGTCCTTCAACCCGTCGTCGTAGAACTCATCAAACGGGTTGCCTATATGGATGATCGATACATCCGGTGGAACTGTACCCAAATCAAAGCCAGAAACCGATAGGTCGCTTATGAAAGAAGGCAAATCCAATCCCTTGAGCTGCTCATCCAAGAACTGTCGTATACCTTCGCTGATATTCTCATCGGAGACTAAGTTCTCCCAATTGATCTCAAACGACATGGCTTATTCTGAACTGCGACGTCAATGCTCTTTTTTTTTGAGGTAGCCGCTTCTTTTTTCTACAACTACAGCTCTGATCTCTTAGGTTCCCACAAAGGATCGAACACAAAGGTCACAGAAGGAACAACGACAGCGTTCCACAGAGATATCAGCCATACCAACACTGTAAAGCCAGTCCACTTCATCCGGCTGAAACTGACCTGAAACCTCCACAGTTTGGCACGTGATCCCGACTAATAGCCGGTCATATATATCAGACCACATCCTTCAATTTTTCACTCCAACCAAACTATGTCTGACTTTGATATACGGTCGGTAGCCGTCATTGGCGGTGGCCCCGCTGGAATTGCCAGCGTTTACGAGTTGCTCCACACAGAAGAAGATGGCACATCCACAGTCGGCTCTGCGCCCGCTAAAAATCCAAGATTCACCAAAGTGGTAGGTTTTGATCAGAAAGACAAGTGTGGTGGATTATGGAGTCCTGATTTCGACAAGACCGACCTCGAGGTACCTCCACAGAACCTTTTGGATACGGAAAAGTACAATGATCCGGATGTCATCGACCCCCGTAACGAGCCTCCATCGGGTGTGGATAAAGCCCTGATCAACAACCCTGTAATTACCGACTTGGACAAAACCGCCTTGGATTTGCAATGGAAGCACAGTGCGTTGTATGAGGACTTGTACACGAACGTTCCTGCACGGTTCACGAGGTTTTCGTACATTGAAGATGATAAGAAGTATCATGATAAGAGTAGAAGCATCTACCCTTTCATGTCCCAAAAAGAGCTCTGTGGCAGAATCAGAACCTTCGTAGAGAAGGAGAACATTGAGGACTACTACAGATTCCATTCCAGAATCGAAGCATTATCAAAAAGGGGTGACAAATGGGTGCTTGTGGTCAAGAAGGTTGTCGATGACCACGAAGAATGGTATGAGGAAGAGTTCGACGCAGTGATTGTCGCCGTTGGTCATTTCACCATCCCCGTATACCCACACATCCCAGGCTTGGCGAAATTAAACAGCAAGAGGCCAGGTGTCATCACCCACGCTCATGTATACAGAGACCACGAACTCTACCGGGGAAAGAAAGTGTTGATTATTGGTGGCAGTATCAGTACCATCAATGCGCTACAGTATGTTGTTCCTATTGCCAAAGACGTCACTGTGGCTTCCAGAGGCCAGCACCCGTTGTTTGACTGGATTAATGGAGCCATCCGGTCTGAAGGTATCGTGAACAGACCTCCAGTCAAAGAAATTGATCCTGACACAGGAGTCGTAACTTTTGAAGATGGCTCAACTGACTCAGGGTTCGATAAGATCTTGTTTGCCACAGGCTACCATTACCACTACCCGTTTTTGGACAAGTCCGGGTTCCAGGTACTGAAAAAGGGCAGTCGTCGGTTACACAATCTTTATTACCATACTTTCCATGTTGAAGATCCCACGTTGGCCGTGATTGGGGTTGCAGGGTCGGTCCTTTTGTTCACTACCCTCGAAACCAGTGCTGCCGCTGTCGCCGGCGTTTGGTCGAATGCTTCCAAGTTGCCCTCCAAGAGTGAGCAGAGACAATGGGAAACTGAAAGAGAAGAGTACAAAAGAAATAACGGGTCTTTCCACTACTACTTCCATCACGAGGTGAAGGCCGAATTCATCGATCCGTTCTCCAAGTACTTCGCCAAGAACAGATACAACCCTTTGATTGAAGACGGTGCACATATAGACGACGTCGATACGGGAATTGCCAGTATTGAGAAGATCTTTTATAAGGTCAAAGCCAAAGAACTTTCAGTCGCTGACACGATTTACTGATAAACTAACCCTACAGACGCTTCTTGTTTATAGACCGCTTAGCGAACAAGCTTAGAACCTAATTCACCGTTTGGCCCTCAAACAAACCTTCTACTTGCTTCCTAGCCATAGATATAGATATTAAAATTATACACAATAGGTTAAAACTGGCATTTCAAAGAGGTGTTGGCGTTCGTTCTTCTTCATCGTCACTGATTTGGAACTCTGCAAGTTCGACGTCACTCACACGCTGGTACCTGCTCCCTCTGAACTTTTCTGCATACGTTTTAAGCTTTTGAAACCTTGCCCGACCTCCCTGGATCAATTTACTCCTCCCTTGTTGGCCTGTTAATAGCCAGATAATAAAACTTAATAACACGGCAAACATTATAATCCCCGACCATCTATGAGGTTGAATATTCCATTTCAGCTCCGAGTAACCGCT
Organism: Yamadazyma sp. yHMH393; assembly: GCA_030580255.1. Taxonomy (NCBI): domain Eukaryota; kingdom Fungi; phylum Ascomycota; class Pichiomycetes; order Serinales; family Debaryomycetaceae; genus Yamadazyma; species Yamadazyma sp. yHMH393. The sequence continues at coordinate 534,590 of JAKTSP010000045.1, forward strand.
ATTAGGAGATTCGTAGTCATAGTAAACGTAATTAGCTGTATCCTCTGGTGTGGGTTCGACATACGCAGGCCTAGATGGTACTCCATTTTGTTCTGATCCGTAGTTGAACGATCCTTCTGCTGGTGAATAGTAGAAACCAGCCCGGCTATATAACTCGGGGGTTTTCTCAGGTGTTTTCTTATCATCTTCCTTCCCCTGATTGCTGTTTTCATCGTCGTTTGAGTTATCGTTCTCGTCCCTCCTGTCACCAGCAGAAATCCTTGCATTCACCGCCTGAATGTACTCGTCATTAGCATAAAGAAGGGCCCTACCCAAAGTCCAGGAAAACTCAGACCCGTGGATTTTGTCCACCAACTGCAAAGACTTGAACTTGTTATCTTGCTTGACCTCGTCTATTCCAAACCTGGGGAATCCCAAACCCAAATGCAAAAAGTTCAAAATCCAGGACGATTTAAAACAAAGGTTTGTCAATTCATCCTGATCAAGTTGGTCCTTCTCTGGTTTCAAGCTGTTCATATCAAGAAGCTCACTATATGACCTGGAACAGATGTTCTTGGTGTTCTCATAAATGGTTTTGTAATCGTATTCGGTATCCTTGTCTTTGTTTCTGTGCTTGGCCTGCCGTTTTTCATTAGGTGTATTATACACCAGGAGCTTGGAAATAGCGTACCAATACCCACTTACACCATAGAAGTGGTTGATGTCAAAGTCGAACGCTGGGATAAGATCGTTCAAGAGACAAGAACTGACCTCGTTCCCTTTGTCGTACTCCTTACAGTCACCAGAAACTTTCGACCCGTAACTACTTTTACTCAAAACCGGGAAGATCGACGTTAAACATTTTTCAAAGTTTGAGGCTCCAGTAAAGTCGGAAACGATATCGTTCACTTTGACCGACCCAATGTAGCCCTTAGGCAAGCACGGGTCTGGGATAGGTGGTTTGTAGAAGAACCCCGACCCTTCTTTAGGTGAGGTTTCCACTAAACTCGACAAATACTTCTCGTACGCCTGGGACATGCCCAACCCCAAGAACGAATCCGAGTACACGCTGAAATTCAAGGGTTCAGGAACCGGCCGTTTCGATGCTGTGAAGTCGTCCCCTTGAGGGAATTGGAACAACTTTATCTTGTACAAGTTGTTTTCGTGTTCGCCTATCTCTGTCCGGTTGGGCTGGAATACCACTTGGGTGGAAGCACCTCCCATATCCAATAGCCCGTATGTCGTATGGTTTTTGCCATGTTGGTGGCTCGTGGGATCATCGAAACTATCGACCATCGAGTTCATAGCCAACCACCCGTAGATACCTTCGACATCACCACCAATAACGTTCACATGTGACTTACAATCAGGTATAAAGAAGTCTGAGCTGGTCTGGAAGTATTTACAGATACTATCCAATATCTGCTGCTGTTCCGTGGGCTTGAGCAATCTCATCCCAGCCGTGGAATGTAGGAATATGGGGGTTCTGTGCCGTTGTGACTTGGGCACCACTTGCCCGGCAAGCGATAGCATGTGTTTCAAATGGTGATTACCTAGTTTCTGGGGGCTGTTGCTGAAAGCCGAAATTCCCGGTTTGACCTTCACTTTCCACTTCTTCTTGTGTCTTATGTGAGGTAGCTTCGGTGCCATCTTCTGGTTCTGGCCGTTGCTTTCTTTGGGAGAAGAATCGACATCCGGGCCTTGCTTGTCATCTGGTTTGCCCTTCGCTTCGCCCTTTTGTTCAGACTGCTTTTTGGACTCTGGTGTGTCTTCGTCGTCAGTGTCCTCTTCAGTGTCGGTGTCAGAACCAGTGTCCACGTCAGTGTCCCCGTCCTTCTCTTCATGCGTGAACTTCCTCACTAGGTTGACTTGTGCTTGTGAACCACTAGCATCAACTTTTAACATATGGTACGGATTGAGCCAATTGTACACAAATACTCTGGACCCTTTGGACCCGGCGTCTATCACGACAATGTAGTCGTAGGGGACGCCGTCTTTGTTCTTCACCGGCCCGGACGATACGGGCTTCGACCTGTTCTTTTTCATAAATGGTGTATGTAAAGTGTAAGAAAACGCGATCCGGTTCTTCAGAAAAGTAAGGAGATGTCGTATACAGTGAAAAAAGTATAAATCGTATTGAAGAGGAGGAGGATAAAAACATGAACGTATGAACTGGATAACATTAGGTCATTATTGAAGGAGAAACGCAGCTGACTTTACATTATAGCGCATTTCTCCTCGTTCTTGATAGCTGGGTTTTGTATGGCGTCAATTTGATCTATCAACGCTTCAAAAGACTTATTGATATTCAAATTGTCCTTGACCGACGTTTCCAAGAACCTGCAATTGAAGGTTTTGGCAAGCAGTTCTCCCTCGGAGGTTTCCACTTGTCTCTGGTAGTTCAAGTCGGATTTGTTGCCAATTAACACCATAGGGATGGTATCACTGCCGATGGCATTCAAGATCTTATCCCTGATGATTTCCATGACTTCGAATGTCTGCCTGGAAGTGACGGAATAGATAAGGATGTAGCCATGGATGCCTACCAAATGCTTTTCGTTGATCATGGAAAACTCATCTTGACCTGCGGTGTCCAAAATTTCAATCTCGTATTCTTGGTTCTTGTAGATAAAATTCTTGCTGAACTGGTTCTCAATGGTGGGATAGTACGACTCGAGAAAGTAATCTTCCACGAACCTTACTATCATAGAAGACTTTCCAACGGATCGGGACCCCACAACGGCGAACTTCCTAGCTTTGGCCATGATTTCTGGTCGAATAAGGTGTGTTACTGGAAAGTAGTAAAAAAGGGACCTTGGGTTGCGATAGATAACCTACTTATCGATTTCTCACACGATCAAACACGACAGAGCCGGGGCAACGCAGACAAACAGCTTGTGACAATAGGAGACGAATGGTTTCAGGCCAAGGTGGTTTTTTTCCAAAATTAGACGACAGATTGCAGAAACCGCTCTCAATAGTAAAACCTAAATTCGTTAAGGATTTGTTGCAAGTTTATATTGGGAAGAAAAAGTGAAAAGTTAATGCGCTTGCGGAACGTGGAAAAAAAAGAAAGAAAAAGGAATCCTCAGTGCAGATATTCTGTGCATTCCAGTCAGGTTTTGATGCACTGTATGCTAAATTGCCTCCATCGGACTATTTGAGTGCAAGCGTACAGGTTGAAGAAACACACACAGGAGGAGCTCTTGAAACTCGTAGATTAAGGCCAGAATTTCACGTGGGTTGAGATTTGGGGTTGAGATTTCCGGTGGTCTGCGGGCTTACCCCGGCTCATCGCCTCAAAACTAGCCTTAAAAGTCGCTAGGTTTGGTGGGTGGACCCCGCCGTGACTGTGTAAGAACGGTGATCTCTGCGCATTCCATGGAAAGGGAAAAAGAGGTTGTTCCAGAGGGTGGATGTTACTCATTTATTAATATATGCCTATCATTTCCATTAGTTGAGATAACTCAAGTCAATGCCCTGTTGACCCAATTTGTGCTTTCTTTGGTCTTTGGACAAGTCAAACTTCTTGGACAATCTGTCCCAGTGATCTTGTGCCTTAGGTTTGTCGTTTCTGGACCTACTTATGTTTTTCCATGGGATGACCTTGAACTTCGTAGATGTGAAAATTAAATCACTAGGGTTCTCCACTACTAAACACTTCAACAAGTGTCCAAAAATCAAATAGTTATTCATAGTTTCAGCAGCTATCTTGGCAACGGCAAAGTTATCGAACTCAATAAACCCATAGTGCTTGGACTTCCCAGTCTTTTTGTTTCTGGATAATTTGAGCCTGGAAATGTCGCCAAATTGCTTGAAATATTTTTGCATCTCTGGCTCTTCGAACCCATCAGGTATTCTACCCAAGTAGATCACTCCTTTTTTCCCTTTGGTCTTGCTGGAATCTATTTTCTTGGATGGCTTTATTATGACATGCTGCTTGGTGTCTTGTAAACCTTTGATCTCATCTTTTTTGGCGGGTTTGTCCTGCTTTGGCTCTTGGTCTTCTTCTTCCCCTTCGGATTCACTGTCTTCACTCAATTCGATATCGCTTTCTTGGAAGTCTTCGTCGGATGAGGAACTAGAGGCAACTTCTATCTCATCTTTTTCCAACTCCTTGACTTTGCTGGCCACGGGTTTGGTCTGTTTCTTGGTTACTTTGGCCATGTTGGTGTGTGTGATAAGTGTATTTTTTTCATCTCATCTCGTTATTTCTCACTAAGAAGTTTTTTGTGCGTGTTTGTATGCAGGCGGCCTCCTGAACCAGTCCACCAGGACGTCAACACAAAACGACAACACAAAACGTCGGTCTTCTTCTGGCCCTAATGGGCTTCACTCTTCTCTGCAGAGGCCTTGAAGAAGCTCGAATGTTTTCTTTGCCGGCAATCCCACGATGTTGAAGTAATCACCCTCGATTCCCGTGAATAAGACGTTTCCAGTCTCCTGGAACTTGAACCCACCGGCAACGTCCAAACCCTCGCCGGACTCAATGTAGTCATCAACCACGTCATCTGGGAGTGCGGTATCGAACACGATTGTGGTTGCAATCTCTGAGTTTTTGATTCTGGTACCGTTATCGGTGATTTTGGCGATTTGCACTGACGAGATCACCTCGATATCAGGGTGTGCTCGATAGTAAGAGAACATCTCTTTTTGGCGTTGCTTGGTTCCTGGCTTCTCAAGTATGACTCCGTTGCAATCAATGATCGTGTCACAACAGATCACGATAGTGGGAGTGTCGAATTTCGACTGCAACAAAGATAGTAATTTGTGATGCGCTGTTTGCCTAACGTATTCCACAGGCGCCATTGTTTTGGGTAGATTCTCTTCGAAATCGGGCTTGTGGACGGTGAATTTGTCCACTTGCAACACCTCTTTGAGAATGGCCTGTCTTCTCTCGCTGGAGCTGCCTAGGATCACGTTATATTCACTTAGGTTTAGGGGCATGGTTGTTTTTCTAGTTGCAAATTCTCAGATAATTTAGTACGGTTTTTAAGACCGCAAATTGGAGCAATGTTCCCATTCCTCCAGCGCCATTTCAGAGAAACTTTATACTAAGGAATTCATTAAGCCGTAAATATTACATAATAACATCAAAGTCACAGAGATTACCCTCCCGGAAGCTACCAGGGCCCCAGTCCTTGTTCAAAGTCGGCCTTCTCAAAAAGTGAGATTGCTGGAGACACCGACCATTCTGACCCCTCCTGGCTCGACCAGCTGGATTGCACCTCGCTCTGATAAGGTGTATTCAAGTTTGAGCTGGAAGTATCATCAATGATAGGAGAAGGCGATGGCACCATCGGCGAACCTTGGAACCGAACACCGTTTTTATAGTTCTGAAGATTGCCGGTATCAACCAGCAAGCTGGGCACCGCATTGGAGCAGCTGGTTAGATCACATCCCACAAGGGCTGCTCTTATAAGATCCGAAGTCTGTCTTGGCCTTCTGGAGAATAACCCTCTCGACTTGAACCGTTGGTATGAGCAGTAACCACAAAAACATGCAGCATAGCTTTTTTTGAACTTTCGGGTGTAGCATGATCCTGTCTTCTGTAATGCAAATGCCATATCTTGCAGGTAGTCGATGCTGTGACTTACAACATGGCCACAGTGCTGTTTGGTATAGTAGACATAGTTTGAATGATCGAGGTGGTGGGTACTCCATACCAAATCGATATCTAAGGTAGGCACTAACGGGAAGTCGGAGCCGTCAAATAGCTGCAAAAAGTTCTGATATCTCACAATTGACTCTTCGAGATTATCTTGTAGGAAGTCAGAGTAGATCCAGTTTGACTCTTCTACTCTGTCGACAAACCCGTCTTGTTGCAAGACGATGTCCACTAAGTCCTCGTGTGTTTTGAAGTGGTTGTTGGCGATAGTAGCTTCCATGGGGTTGGTATTTCCGAACGATCTGAGGTGCATGTACGACCTGGGGCTTACCGAGGTTTCCAAATCGGTGATGAATTGGCCGAAGCTCTTGGTGACCAAGGAGTTGAATGACAGAGTCAAGACGTTGGGGGTTCTGGCTTCTTCTTTCTGAGAGAACCAAAAATCCATGGTTTCTCTCCAAAACTTCCTTTTGCATATCTCGTCCTTGGAGATTGGGCCAGTGAACCCACATTCACAGTTTCCAGAACTGGTGAAGTTGTCGTCGGCCAAGCCGTCATTATCATTTGTCAAGGCCGCCACCGCCACTTGGGCAGAACAAACATGGCAGTACACTTCAAACACTTCCAATTCAGGCTCGAAATTGGTGATATCGTACACGAATCCAACGTTGCCCAGGTTACCCATCCAAGCGTCAAACGCAAGTTGTTGGTCCAACGAAGGGAGGTAAACAAAAGAAGAATTGGAAATCGCTTTGGATGCCTGATATAAAGGGAACCCGTAGTTGCAGAACCATGAGAGACCGTTCCTTTTTGTGTGGCTCACAAAAGATTTAGTGTTCAAGGTGAAAGCGTGCCAGACCAATAGGATATCGATAGGTGGGGCCAATTTCGACATTTCATCGTTGAATTGTTGTTGGTCCCCACAGTTTTGTTGCAATTGCATCACAGTGTTCACGAACAAGTAGAACCGTCTCACAGCGACGGCAACGAAACACTTCCAAGTAAGCCTGGAGTCAGATGTGGTGACAACGGTTTTTTTCAAGATAGAGAAACACTTAAGGAGCTTCAAATGGGCCACCACCTCTTCAACCGTGGGAAAGAGAGTGGAAGCACTCTGCTCCCTGTTCGAAATCTGTTCAAAGACGTACTCTGGTTGCGGTGGATAGCTGTTGAGTTTTTTTATATGATTTGCAGCCAGTGCTGGTTTGGATATGGACATTTATGAAGAAAAAAATCAAACCGTGGGGAATCGTGGCTCATTATATACTTTGACGATTCAACTGCAAAACTGGTTATCGACATGATACGTTGTTGCTCTAACAGGTATCCTGCATGTACCATCTAGTATTAGATTACCGAACGGTGCTTACTATCAGCTAGCGTTTACGAGATTGAGGTCAACGGCTGAAAATTTCAGTCATGAAAAATTATACGCCGATATAAGCCACGGGGCCGATAAACGGCCACTTCAATTGCGGGCCTGGTGTTTTTGGGTGTCAAATGAGATCCAAAATGGGATAATCTGCGATTGAGTAGGCCCCCTGTGTCGTTTGTGGGGTCTCCAGTGTTAGCGTTCAGGTCTATAGTATTCTTCGTAGGCACCGTATTTGCCCAGATGTCAAATGTTGATTTTCTCACCGGCTGTAAATACAATTTAGCTCCGCCGCTCGGCTCTAAATCAGCCAGGTCTGTAACAATGCAGCCGTTTGGTCTGTCACGCTATAATCACCACTACAGCCTTGGCGAAATGGGGCCTCATGCCTACCCGGGATTAGAGTTTGCGGGCCCTTAAAACACCGGACCGTTTATTGGGTTGGTACACGCCTTCGCTCAATTGGGAAATTTGAGTGATGGTGGCTATAGCTGATTACACCGTAATTTATATTTAATGACTACTCATGATTCAACGCAGGTGAAGTGCAGGAATGCATGTGCCGGCAGAAGTTTCCTGGATCTTGCACTCTTTAACCATGTGGCTTGTGTGATACTGATTTTACGTACAGCTATACGGGAAATGTAACGTTTCGTTGGTGGGTTTCGCCCAAGACGGTGCTGCTAGCGGGTCATAGTGTCTCTCACATTATTCGGTGTATTCACATTATCCTCTTGTAAATGGACAGCTTCCTATTCTGTGTCAATGCCTGCCACAAAACCGTGGCTGCAAATCCCCACGACGCAGACCGATCTGATAAACAAGGAGTCGTCATTTCCACTCTGTGTTCCCGTGTGATAACGAATCTCTTGACCGTTATCGAGGATTTGCCCATTACCGTCTATAACCGATGGCATAGGCAATGGTGGTGGCAGAGGTTTCAAAATTGGCCGTCCTAGTCGATCTCCATGGCACTGTCGGGGCCTGCCCCGTCTTGTGGGTTCTGATTGACATCTGCACCCTCAATGGCTCCATCCTGTGATTGCTCCTGCAGTTGCACTTCCAATTTCCTGATCATTTTCTTGTAGAATCCCGTCTTATCATCCTGCCCCTCCATCTTGACCTTGTCGTCATCGACCACTTTTTTCTCGAAGAACTTGGTGTTTGGGTCCCAGGTTAAGTGCTCTTTCACACAAGAAACCAAATTTCCGTGTTCATCGAACACGAGGTCGTTCCCGATCAATTTCGCCCATTTGAGCTTGTACACTTGTTCGTTGGTGATTGACATGGTCCCGACGTGATTATTGTCTTCGAACTCCTTGTGGGTGAGCCTCATTAATGGATTGTCTTCTATGACGTTACTGATTTGAAACGTCGACGAAGGTTTGATCAGATGCGTGTCTTCTCCGAATCGTGGCATGTCCACTGTTATGTAGAAATCCTTCCAGTTGTTAGTATATTAATCTTGGGCCTAGAAAGGGGGTCTATTTACTTACTTCTGTATCCTCTTCTGTCTGGGGCTTTGCCTGGTCTAATTCTTTCTTCTCATTCTCTGCTTCCAACTGTCTAGCCTTGATATCTTCGTCTGAACCTGCCTCAAACCCGTAATGGAAATTCCAGTTCATTTCTTCTCCTTTAGTTAAAAATTCACAATTTCCGTTCATTTCCAAATCCCAGGTGTTGCTGGTCCCATTATGGGCAAACTTGTCTAACGAGCAAGCACCAGCTCTCAACAAGGTCTTCTTATCTTGATCCAAGTACTCCAACACACCATTGTACCCCAACAAGGACATCCCCAATGCGATCTTGGTGGCCGCGTGGGTGATAATCAATATGGATTCTGTGTCAGGGTACTTTGCTTCGAAAACAGGAATGAATTTGCTCCAGAACAACTTGGCCCTGTCAAAGATCTGTGTTTCTGTTTCACCTTCCAAGCTTGGAATCACCCCAACGGTGTTATCTCTATCCCATTCGTCGGCAGATGCCAAATGCGAAAAGAACCTGTTCAAAGTATCATAATTGGCAGGCTCTGGAATAATCCCTCTGCCCACCTTATACCATTCACCAACACCTCTTTCCAACACAATGGGAATATTCAATTCCTCGCTGATAGGCTCTCCTGTTTGAACACACCGGTAGAACGGCGAAGATAAAATGAACTGTGGTTGTTCTGATTTGGGCAAACTTCCAATATATTTCCCCAATTCTTTTGCCTGATCCACCCCGTGAGGTGCCAAAGGAGGGTCGCTATCGATCCCCGTAGGGTTTGGTGGATGCGGTGGGGGTAACCAGTTCATGCGGTATCCGTGTCTAGCAATGTATATATTCTTTATTGTCATCTATGTTGTTTATTTTATGTTTTTTGTTTAGTCTCAAAAAGAACTCGAGCAGTTACTATTTTACTATTTTCACGAAGTACCAAATATACCTCTAATAAAACTTGCAATAGTTGCACGATTTTCTTCATGTATATTAATGTATTTTAGTTGCCTGTTTTTACTATACATTCATATCTACCCTTTTGGGGAGATTCTATAAACAAAGTTAAAGTAACAATTCTAATGGGTTTTCGATGATTTGTTTCAATTCTTTCATGAATTCACCCCCAACGGCACCGTCACTTACTCTGTGGTCGAAAGTACCGGTGATGGTGATGACATCTTCAAAGACAAACCCTTGTTCGTTGACTTCAGAAGGAACGGCCTTCTTGTCAGTGGTACCAATAGCCAAGATAGCAGATTGTGGAGGGTTGATGATGGAAGTAAAGTTGTTAACAGCGTGGTTCATACCCAAGTTGGAAATACAGATGGTACCACCTTGGAATTCTTCGGGCTTCAATTTACCAGCCTTGGCCTTTTTACCTAATTCTTTGACTTCAGCAGAAATGGTGGATAAACCTTTAGCTTGTGCGTTCTTGACAATTGGGGTGATTAAACCGGTTGGGGTAGCAACGGCGACAGAAACATCAACATTGGAGTATTGTCTGATGACACCTTGGTCACCTAACCAAGAAGAGTTTACTTGAGGAACCTTCAAGGCAGCTTGAGAGACGGCCTTGAGTAACAAGTCATTGACAGACAATCTGTATCTGTCGTTGGCAGTGGCATTCAATGATTGTCTCAATTTCAACAATTTGGTGACGGTGATCTGAGATGAAACAAAGTATGATGGGCTACCTTGAGCAGAGCTGACCAACCTACTGGCAATAGTTTTTCTCATGCTGGTCAAAGGAATATCTTCGAAAGTGGCAGCAGCTGGAGCAGCAGAAACAGCAGCCTCTTGAGGTTTGATGTTTTCAACATCCTTAGCAACGATTCTACCATTTGGACCAGTACCTTTGATACCTCTCAATGAGATACCTTTGTCTAAAGCAATAGTCTTAGCCAAAGGGGATGCAATGATTCTGTCGGTTGGGGCTGGGGAAGAAGAACCAGAAGAAGGCTTTGGAGCTTCTTCTTTAGCTGGAGCTGGGGCGGATTTGTCTTCCTCTTTTGGAGCTTCTTCCTTAGCTGGAGCTGGAGCAGCGGCGGCACCTGCATCTTCAGCGGTGAAACTTTCAAAGGCGGCAACATCACCGGATTCCTCGACGTACACGGCGATTGGGGTACCAACAGGAATGTCTTGAGCACCATCTTCTTTCAAGATTTTAGCCAAGTAACCATCTTCTTGGAATTCAAAGTCCATGACGGCTTTGTCGGTTTCAATTTCAGCAATACTTTCACCAACAGACAACTTGTCACCGACTTTCTTGGTCCAGGTGGCGACATTACCTTGAGTCATGGTTGGCGATAAAGCTGGCATGTTAATGACGGTGTGATCTGGGAATTTCGAAGAATAGAATCTGGCCATCTGGTAAGAAGAAACCATATATTTCTTCATTGGTATAGAACCAAATCTTAATGCCATAGTTCTTGTGGCTCCAATTAATGACATGATTGAATATTTAGAAGATACACTTTCCCGTTAAACACAAGTTAATTCAAAAGATATATTTTTGTTCAGTTTTTTCGTTTCTCAAAGTAATCCTTAATCGCATCAATGTCTTCCGTTTGTTTGGCGGGCTTAATTCTCCGGATTTGTCCAATACGAAATTTTGCCGCGAATTTGAGTGGTTTTTGGCGGTGGGTTTTGGTGGGGGCTGGCATGGCCCTCGCCATTTCCGGTCGGCTTTGGTGGTGGGAAGCTCCACTTTGTTGGGCGTACTGGGTGGACTTTGTGGACTTTTGGTGCCTTTTGTGGTCGCCGTTAGAAACGACGGTTGCAAAGCTCAATCATTTTCAGAAGTTGGTGGCTCGAGTCTATGTTAGGGGACGTTTTCAGAATCAGTTGGTAGAGTTTACGAAGCAACCCCTCCGTACGCTACTGATATTGACGTGTATATATTCGTTAGAAAAGGCAATGTCTGAGGTACGTACGACAGACATTACTCTCTTGGGTTACATGCTTCTTTTTGCTATTTTTGCTCTATGCTATCTCTGCTCTTTTTGCAGCCATGGACTCGCTAACTCCCTAAAGGTCAACCTTGTCACCAAAACTACCGATGCTCAAGTGGAACGGCCTTGGAACTCCGCCGTCCACCTCATAATCCACCTCTGCTGCCTTGTGTTTCTCCAAGCAGTCCTTGGCGGTTTGCCAGGAATATCGCAATATGCCGAAATGCCATCCAAATACCTTATCTACATGCAGATTCAACCACGCACTAGTATTCGGATCTGAAGGGTACCCAGACCCTATTTTGGCGCCAGCAAGCAACTTTTCCACCCGATTGAAATGGTGAAGATATAAGTCTCTGGTTACCTTGGCAATGATGGACGCACAACTGACTATAGAATATAAGCTATCAGCTTTTTTAGTAACGGTAAATTTGATGTTATCACCACTAAAGATCGACGTAAGTTTCTGCTGGTACTTCTCTGGTGGACCCACGGTATCCACATACACGTGCTTAATGTTCACCTTCTGCTTCGTCAATAACCTCACCAATTCAATCGTAGTATCGTGTGCTTGTGCGTTCAAATTGTAATTCCCCTGGTGGACTCTTAGCATCCCACTGCTTATATCTTTTGCAGATAAAAGCGTGGACAAGTATCCAATGTTCCTATTCAAGTCATGATTCTCATCGTCGATCATCTTGTGTAACTGGAGGCGGAAATCATGTTTCAACACTTTCGAATCATCAAATCCATACTTCTTCAAGTCTTTGGTGTATGTTTCCTTACAATAGGCCACCGTGTACACCATTGGACCCAAAATTGGCCCTCTTCCTGCTTCATCCACCCCCAATATGATGGGCTCCCCGCCAAAATCAGGTACAGGCGACTCGTATGTTATGGAGTTGAAGTGGCTATCCATCTGGCGTAATGGCGGAGGTTGCCATGAATCTTCATCTACTTCGGGTGATGTCTCTGTCTCTGTCTCAGTTACCACTTCAGAAGCTGATTCAGTGTCCATTGAATCTTCCTTCTGTCTCTTAGACAAGCCCAAGTCTGTGTCTGGAGATTCTCTTTTCATGGTGGTTTCGTGTTTGATGTTATTTTTTTATAATTCTTCAATACGCGTTAGCCAAATTTTCATGGATTCGTATGTGACAAACGTAATAGACGTCGCTGGTAGTACCTTGAAAACACTTATAGTAAACCCTCTATAAAACCCGTTCTGGGCGTATAAGTTTTTCAACTCGTACCAAAACGACTGGGAACCTACTTTTTGCATATTGGACCTCAAAACCTGAAATGGGTACATCACCAACATGCTGGAGAATTTGGACATCGAAGAAGCCATAAAGTAGAATTGGATATCATTGACGTGGGTCTGCGCCTTGTAGCTTTCCAAATCCATCACGGTCTTGATGTGGTCGTAGATGGTGAACTGGAGACTATTCTGGAACACCTGAAACAACGAAGGAAGCGACCCTCTCCAGAATGTCCGTACACCTTCTGTCCTATATATTCGAATAACTGCCTCCGATGTGGACCTGTAAGGACTGTTTTCACTGATGAGACGAGTCTTTAGTACCCAGATGGGATTCGTGAGGACGGAGGTGAGCAAGCCAGAAATGGTGGATGAGCCGAAGAACTTGATGGAGTTGGATGTTATGGAGCTGGTACTATTATTGGTGGAGTACAAGTCTTTGAGTCTGGCGTACAACGTGAAGTATAACGACCACCCTGCCACGTTCCCGAGGAGGTTCGGCGTTAGCCCTTTGTAGAGTTCTCTGTATAAGGAATGATTCACGAGTTTGGAGTTGCGTTTGATGTTAGATAGAATCATCTTCAAAGGATGGGCTTTGGGGGATTCATGAGACAACTGGAGCCTCACTTTGATAAGGTCCAACGGGTGGGTGATGAGGGTCGTGGTAAGCCCCGCCGTGAATCCCGAAACAGACTCCACTGTGGTATTATTCATGGCGTTGGTGTGAGCGGCCACGAGATTTGTGAGATGATTAATAGCAAAAAGAGTGAGAACTTTAGTATGTATTTTTACATATTGCCCTAACGAGTTATTATGTACAGATAGAAAAGGCCACCGATGCCGTCATGATATAAGGCCTGTGAGATAAGTCGACTATGCACCGGCCAATGGATACGGTGGTATTGCATCGGGACTTTGGCACCATTTTTGGGGACCAACTGTGAATCTACTCAGTTGGGAAAGGTGATAATAAATTGATCAAAGAAGGTTTGTTTGGAGACACAGAGTATCCCAAGTAAAGAATGAATGGGATGAACCCGTAATGACTAATGGTTCTAGAATAGTTCAATAAGGTGGAGATTCTCTCTTTGGATTCGTCGGATAAAGTAATGGTGGTCATGGTGGATGTATTGGTTGATGAAAACTTTTTTTGTCTTTTTGAGTCGGTGCGAGTGGATTGTATTTTCCACTACTAATTTGCAGCTAGAGAGAGTATGTGAGTGAGAGACACAAAGCAGAGATGGAGCAGACATACAGAGTAGAGACAGAGAAGAGAGAGGTGGTAGAGGAAAGACCAGGGAGATTGGTGCTACTATTATCCCCAGGCGTTCCGTGGTCTTTTATTTGATGTTGGGAACTATCAGTGCTGATTACGAGGAAATTGACCGGGATGGTGCTTGCAAAAATTCATGATTTGAGTCTCCATTGTTAGGAAACTCCATCGCAATTCCTAACGGGCGGCTTTTCCTTTGGAAAGTGGCTAACGGTGGTACATTTAGCCAAGTTTTGGCCAAGCTTTGGCCAAGCCCTGGGCACCAAGCGGCGATATTACTAACCGTCCAAGAGAGAGACGACCTAGGGCTCCAAACTTACACATCAGCACCTCAATCACATGTGCCAGTGTGAATCGCTTCTTCCTGTGTGTTTTAGTCCTACATGGCTCCTGGATCATGGGCATGGCAGTCCTTTAGTGTGTGCCATTCGAGAATAGTCTGATGGTAAGTACACTACCTTTTCTTTCACCGGCTATTGCTATAGGAGCTGAGATTAAACAAGAGAACGGTGGTCAGAGATCAAAGAACAGAGTTGTGGCCAGAGATCAAAGAACAGAGCTACGGCAAAAAAATTGAACCTGAACTCTAGCCACATCCCGGCAGCACTTTGAAGTTTGACGGTTATCTCGACCTGTGCACAGATGTCACACCACCCAGCCCTGGTCATACATCCATACTTGATATTCGATGCAACTACCTGCACGCTTTACGTCACAGCAACTATATAGAAGATATCTGCCGAAGAACGTTTCGTTCTTTACTAATTACGCCACGATGAAAGTGCCCGAGCCCTATGACGTCACACCCATCAACGAAATTGGAATATACCATGGAGATTGGGCAGCCTTCGTCTAAGCCTGAGACCAAGCAGCAGTTCCCCGATGAGAGTGTCCCTTGAAAGTGTGTCTCTCGAGACTGTGCCCTAAGACAGTCAAGATCGTGCCCTGTAAGTCTTAAAGTCATGCAGGGAAACAAACGGTGCGTCGAAATTGAAATTCAGCGGTGCTTAAAAGTAGCAACAGTAGTAGTTGCTGGTTGCAATGAAATGGTAGTGCTTGCTTAAAATAGATGGTCTTTAGGTAGTCGCTAACGATAGCCAATATGCCTCTGCAGAAACATCATGCCATCTGGTTATGAATACTGGCGGCGTCGAATTGGAAATCTCGGTGTAAGGATGATCCGTCTAAAGCACAGCTGCCGGAAAAATTACACCCGTGAAACAAGCTTCATAGTTTGACATGTGGTCAGGGATGAAGGTTTGGCTTCAATGTATACCTTATTTCAAGTGGTTAGGGGCCAGACCTTGAGTCGATTTGATGAGGGGAGGCGTCAGATGGGTCCACCCCAGTATGGAAAAAATGGGGGGCTGTACACGACCCCCGAATTTTCTAGTGATGTCTGTCTCATAAATCATACGCCGCATCGAGGAGTATAAATAGGGCCCAATTTCCTTACTCTTATTTTGCTATTATACGAAAAGTTGTACATTTACTCAATTTAAGTGAATTTTAACCCATTACCAATGACGAATAAATCCCCTTCCGCTGAAGCTTCTTCCGCTGTAAGTGAAGCCAAATCTCCTGCCTTCCAGAGTTATCTCAATAACGATGGAATCGACGAGTTACAACCGGCCTTGAGGAAACACAGAGTGAGTTCTTTGAGTTTGAGTGATTTGAACCAATGGCAAAACGGTTTGACGAAGTTGTCGTCTACTACGTCTTTGAACAAATCATCCTCTCAGAACTTGAGAAAAGTGGACTCTTTGGCCAAACTATCAAGGAATTCCTCCGTTATCAGAAGGAAAAAGAAGCAAATCATTGACCACGTCAGAGTGGCTTCTTATGCGTTCTGTTTCGATATCGATGGGGTTATTTTAAGAGGTCCTAACACCATTCCTGAAGCAGTGGAGGCTTTGAAGTTGTTGAACGGTGAGAATAAGTACAATATAAAAGTACCTTATTTGTTCGTCACTAATGGTGGAGGTAAGCCAGAAAGTGTGAGAGCTGCTGATTTATCCAAAAGATTGGACACCACCATTACCTCCGACCAGATCATCCAAGGCCACACCCCTATGAAGGACTTGGTTGGAATATACAAGAACGTTTTGGTCGTCGGTGGTGTCGGTAACGTTTGTCGTAATGTTGCTGAATCCTATGGTTTCAAACACGTGTACACACCTTTGGACGTTTTGAAATGGAACCCTGCCGTGTCTCCATATCACGACTTAACGGAAGAGGAGTTGGTGTGCTGCAGAGAAGCCGACTTCTCCAAGATCAATATCGATGCAATTTTGGTGTTCGCCGATTCCAGGAACTGGGCTGCTGACCAACAAATCATTTTGGAATTGTTATTGAGTAAGAACGGAGTTATGGGCACAGAGTCTAAAACATACGATGAAGGCCCCGATATTTATTTCGCCCACTCGGATTTCATTTGGGCTACCAACTACAAATTGTCGAGATACGGAATGGGTGCTTTGCAAGTGTCGATTGCTGCTCTTTACAGAGAACACACTGGTATTGAATTGAAGGTCAACCGTTTCGGTAAGCCACAGAAGGGTACTTTCAAATTTGCCAACAAGGTGTTGACCAAATGGAGGAAAGGGGTGTTGGACGCACATTTGAAGAAGATGTCTATCCACGATCCAAATGCCAAAGATGCCGACATTTTGATCAACGAAGAAGGAGAGGAAATTATCAACCAAGAAAAGTTGGAATCTTACAACTACAGTGATTCTGAAGACGAAGATGAAGATGAAGACGTCAAAGATTTGAACAAGCAAGCCAAGAAATTGGCTGTTGAAAAATCTGAAGCTATAACCTTGGAATTACCACCAGCATCCACTGTATATTTTGTTGGTGACACTCCAGAAAGTGATATCAGGTTTGCCAACAGTCATGACATCTCGTGGCACTCTATATTGGTGAAAACTGGAGTCTACCAAGAAGGCACCGTTCCTAAGTATGAACCCAAAAAGCTTTGTGAAAACGTTTTGGAATCTGTTCAGTATGCAATCGAAAGGGAGCACGAAAAGGAATTGGCCGAATGGAACGAAGGTGCTGACGATGTCGATGATGACGCTAAATTGAACTTCAACGACTTGGTGATGACGCCAAGTGATAAACCCAAACAAGACAAGAAAAAGCCTTCCAAGCAAGCTAGTGCTATCAGTGAACACGAAGCAGTGGAAGTGCCAGTTCTTTTAGAGGAACAACTCAACAAGTTACGAGATGTTAAGGTCAACAAAGATGAATAAGCTGGCTTAACTTTCGAACATTGACCATAGAAAAACGTATATATTAAGTTATTAGACAAATAAATCGAAACAGAAAACATCTACTTTGTTGCAATCAATAAAAACGCGATCTATATTTACAAGTGAAATAAAAGTAAACAAACATGATAAAACTAGACCAGAATATCTCATTGCACACCGCTAAGGATGAGTTTGTAAACGAAGTGAAGGGATTCAATACGTCCATAACGCCAGGGACCATTGAGCTGAATTTTCAGCAGCAGAGACAGCGGTTTGAACGGTTGAAGTTCACGTATTTAGAGCAAGAAACAAGAGATAAGTTTTTGAGAATTATATTGAATGACGAGCCCCATGACTTGGAGGACATGGAGAAGGGGGTAGACGATCTCAAGAAGCGGTGTACCGGATTGGAAGACCAAATGACTTTCAGGCAGAGTGATATGGATAGCCTTGTGGAGCAGCTCATCAAGTTGAATGAAATTCAGACACTGAAAATGGCAGGGTTGAACGGCCTAATCACAGAGATCGAAGGTTTGGAAACAGAGTTGAGCAATTTCCCCCAGTATCGGGAGGTGATAGACAATGTTGAGTTGGCGTCGTATGAAGAACAGTTCGATAGCCAGTTCACTCCTGACGACAAGGTCAATGAACATGAAAGTAACGACATTTTAACGTATTTGAATAACGAACACGATGCCTTGGTTTCGAAGGAACTCCAGTTGAACGAGATAAACCAAAAACTTGAGACCAGTAAAGGCAAAGTCCGTGAGAAGCAACAGTTGATTCCTCAACTAGAGCTGAAGTTGGCAGAGCTCCGCACACTCAAGAATAACAACTCCAATGAGTTCACAGCATTAGGCAACTGGTTGATCCGGATCAACCGACTTTTGAATAATTTCACCGCCATCAAATTCAACACTTACATGAAAGACGACGTTCTTGTATTGAATTTTGACAAGTACGAGATGAAGTTGGATAAATCCAGTTTGGCCGTCATCGAAACCAACGTGAACTTCAATGTCGACGAATACAACGCGTGTCAAAACAAGTTCAAGAGGCTCCTGGAGATCATAGTCAATAGTTTATAGACCCCGGCCCACCTTCAACAACGGTAGGATTTAATTGGTATTCGCACGCTGATAACCCCACGTATAAGAAATAACAGACCCGCGGTGTGAAAATCAGAAGCAAAGTCAACTTGATGACCGAAACCAACAAGCAGGAGTTGTTGAATAACTTGTTAAGATTGGCTGAAAAGGAACAGAAGAACGGCAACAACTCGATCAACCAGGAAAAACTTGATAATTTAACCAATTATATAATCAAGCAGAAGAAAAAACAAGCCACTGAACCAAGGTATACCAAATACAGCACGTACCACCCAGTTCCAGGCCAACCGCTCAAACAACACAAAAGTTCTCCTGTTGGCTCGGATCTTATACCCAGATCTCCGTATAGCCCTTTACTAAGCAAGTTCAAGCTCGCAAAGCCAGTGCCTACCACACAAGCCAAGCTCATCAAACCTTCCAAGTTTAAAGTTTTTGAGAAGAACTTGATTAGTTTTTTGGAAGTGATAGCCAACGTGTTAGATAACCTACACTTGTTCTCCAAATTCCCCATGTTCCCCGAGAAGCTTCTAGGGCTCTTGAAGCAGACCAACAAGCTATGGATTGTGCTACTCATATTCTTGATCCGGAAGACGTTGAGCCAATTGATCAATTTGATCAAGAAGGAGAATAAAGTCAAGATCGAGTTGAACATCTTGAAAACGAACAACGGAGGAAATGACAAGATTTTCGATAACGGGTTGTTCAAGAAGTATGAAAAGATTGTGAAAGACTTGAAATTCGACAAGATGATGTTATACTTGGAGCTATTCGGAAATGTGTTGGACTTGCTTTTCAATACCATCGAGGTGTATGGATTCCCTGTTCCAGATTGGTTCATGACTGGCTTGAATTTCACCAGTATGTTCATGACGATCTACAGAATGAACAAAGACGACGAATACGTCGATGACGATATAGCGGAAGAGTTGATATAGCTGAAGAGTTGATATGAGCGTCGGCGGATGATGAGATAGAGAAGTTTAGCCTTAGGTCAAATAGAGTTCAATTCAACATAAAGTTATTGACCATGAATATATAACGTGTCCATGTCCATTGTCATAGTAGCGATGCCCACAAAGACAAGTATGTAGGTGAAAGACACAATTTGCGGTTTACGGAGATAAGCTGCGCACTTAAATGATAAGCCGTTTACTATAAAAGCAGAGCCGTTTACCTGTTCAACGAAAAAGTTCAACAGATAAACCCTTTGGAATGGATTCTCCTTTATTGCCCACCAACAACTCGCCCAAGAGGGCCAAGAAATGGGTCCCACGAGTCTTAGCGTTGGCTGTGGTCGCCGGTGTCGCCATTGGCTCTTTCCACTGGTTCAAGAATTCCAGTTCTACCCTTGGAGACGACTCTTTCTGTCCCCTATTGGAGAAAATTGACCCCAAACCATTCGTCTATGATTACGACAAAATCAAGAGCATCTTGCACGACAAGCTGTTCCAAGACGCAGTGGTGGAAAGATG